>NW_017547292.1:2712584-2751766 GCF_001854935.1 Bemisia tabaci
ACTACCAGCTAACATAACCTAAGTAATGATATATCCATAATTCCATACAAGTCAATGATTAAGCTCGAAAATAATTGCAGAATTATATCGAATGAATTGCTTAACAAAAAAAATCGATTGACAATAAGACCCGCCTCTTAAACTATCATACCTTTAGTATTTGCGCATGATTTTGTTTTCACGAACGCGAAGAATGATTTAATCAAATAACAACGGCATATCCCGATATACTGTGATTTTCCTCTGCAGGGCAGAACGACAAGGCAAGCTAATTTCGATCGCTTATGATCGACCGCTACTCGACCCTCGACATACGCGCGATTTTAACCAGCGCTAAGAGGAACGATTCAATGGGAGAGGTCGGACAAAATTTGAGAACTTTGAAAGCTTACATCTTCGAAAATATGAAACAATATGGACTAAAAGTGTTTCCATTGATTTTATTTATTTTTTTTGGGGGGGGGGGTGAAATTTCAGTTCAGAGGCACCTCCTACAATTGAAATTGTGACGAAATAATCATCAACATTTTGTTTGAAAAATTAAGCTCGATCCACTGCGTGGCGGCCAGTTAAATTGTTGGGCCGTCAGGACTTTCATCAATGTCATCGATTGAATGAAAGTAAATGGATACTCGCGAATTTTTAATATACACCTCTGCGGCGTTGATTCCTATCATCGTAGACCAGCATCGTTAATTAACATAAGAGGAAATAATCTGTCTAACCCTCCGTTAGACTTTCCTACTTAGGAAAATGCCAAATGACGAGTAGCAATCTTCATTGGGTAACTCGTTGTTTTCCTCACAAAAAACGTGACAATGTTTCAATGTTACCAAATTCCCTCTTACAATATGCATTTTTACGAGGAAAATCTTGGGAATTTCTAACTGCCAACCCCCCTGATTATTCCTCTCATCTCAGGCAAAAATGAGAACAATTTAGAACAAAAATTGCAACAGTACATAATTGTAAAAAATTGAATTGTTTGGGTCGATTTGGCAACTTTAAAATACAGTTACGTTCCTTTGTCCGAGAAACAACGAAAAGGATGAGGAGGTTCTGGGATTGCCTAACAAACCGCTTGAAGGGACAGGGTTCCTGACATGTGAGGAGGGAAGTGTAAAAAAATTGGCGAAAGTTCCCGAGTGCATTTTATGGTTGGCCCCAAAGGGATCAAACTCAACTATTGAAGATACATTTGTTTAATGGGGGTCTAAGAAAGAAAAGAAAAACTATTACCGAGTTGTTTTTCCCTCGTTATCCTCGATTTGCGCGACGCGGACGGCCGAGAGACAGAGAAACTGAATTGAATAATTTATATAGGATATATTCCTGCGGCTTTGAGCTTGTACGCGCACGCTAACAAGATAACAGCCGCAGTGAAATCGGAGACAGAGGCAAGCGTACACACTGCCTGAGCTACAAAGAATCATTAAAACTTTGGCGACAGTGAAACTTTTCGCGAGTTGTTCATCTTTAAACCCCCGAGGTTGACAGGTCGTCATTTTAACTTCGTGGTGCCTCCAAGTTTCCGGTTGATTTCCTCTTGCCAAATCAACTCTAAAACAATGTATGAGGAAGGGTGAAGGGATTCCAATCACAAATCGATAGTTAAAGTGGAAAAACACGAGCCTTGGTTTGTGGCGCTGTGAGTTTTCTTGCGATTTTTTTTTACTTTTTCGTGGACAATGGGTCATCACAGTTGAAATCTCAGAATTATATTTTGGCCCCTTCGAGAATTTTCCTGAAAACGTCATTCGAAAAGATCCAAAAATGTTCTTAGAAGAAAGGCACAGGAATTTCATAATTTTTTTCCCACCCATCAAAATCCCAGACGTCTCCTAACTTTTTCTGGGTACTCATTTTTTTCCTGACAGTCAAACTAAATATTTATTTAAAGTTTTTATAAAGCCCTTGACTTTTTTATTGCTTCCTCCCAACTTTCGAAAGAGACGATTCATTTAAATACCGTTTTAAATACACTGACTTTCAGAGCCAACGTGCATCTCAAGAAATTCCCTAACGTTTATCGGTAGCCGTAAAAATCCCTGACATCCTCAGTTTTCTAGTCGCCGGAAAACTCGGGTTAGAACGGAAAATTTGCAACACTGCAACAATCAATAAGTGTAATTTTCATATTTTTCTATCGATACTACTGATTTACTACTTCATGCATTTCTGCGTGTTTAAGATGTAGCGATAGATAGGGGTCTGTGAGAAAGAAAAGAAGCAGAAAAAAAGAATGACAAACTTAGCATGCCAAAATCTTCACTCCGTTAGTTTTCTTAGTAGGTACCCTATCCTGGGGACAACTTCATAGTCTAACCCAAAACGGACGGTGGATNGGGGGGGGGGGGGGGTATTGTGTGAATAATTTTCGACGAAAAACTGTAAAATGTGTGTAAAAAGGTCCGTGTACAAAAAGAAAATAAAACAGTTTTCTCAAGAGGGGAGTGAAGACCATTCTCTGGAAAGTAAGGCTCACTTCATACCCTAGCTCGCCGATGGAGACTCCAGTAGGCGCAAATTGCCAACACTGCGAAACACTGCGCGTTGGAAGCTACGGTACGGAACAATTACAGAAAGACATAATTTGTTTGAATGGCAAGATGCGGCGTCCGTATTATCAGTTCCAAGGGGAGCCCATCCCTCGACACCAACGCGACCAACAGGCTCCCCATAATCCCCCCCCCCCTTCATTCTCCGATGCATAATTTCCGACCGGAGTGCTCTGCCGTCTGCATCCTACTTTCCGTCGATTTCCATTCCCTCTCTGTTGAGCCCGTATTGAGAAACGCGAATTAAAAGTGGCAATTTGTTTGCCTGCACCATTCATCGCCTGCGCCATTTGCAGATGCCTGGTGGAAGTCAACGATTTTCGATCCGGTTCACGAGGCCCAAATAGAAAGAACACGACATACAGATTTCATCTAATGCTCATTTGCTTTATCATCTGGTTTCTGTTCTTTCTCATAGGTGAGGAAGATGATGGATGTACCTGGACGAAATAAAAATCCGAGATTAACTAGTAATTGAACTCCTGATGATCTTTTGATCGGAACCCNCAACCCTTTTTTTTTGTTATGATAGAATTGGGCTCCTGGGCTCTTAGATCAGGAAACGGCCCGTCTTTCGCTCCTAGGTTGAGTGCACTTAACCAACAAATACTTTTGGAGCAGATCTCCTACCGCCACAATCTGCACCAATGACGACAGAGAATCTAATGACACATACATTGTATTCAGATGAGCCAGAAACCGTGTTTTTGTAATGGAAAACGCAGTCAAACTTTATAATTACTTCTCTGATGGATCACACTTTGCGACAACGCACTATCATTTCTGACTTATTTCAGGAACAACTTATTTACCATTAGTTTCCCTAAGGAGGTGTGATTTTAAGGATTAGTAGGAGAGAGTGATTCTTTATTAGCATAGAGGGGAATATAACTGATGAAAATGCGAGCAACGCGATGACTTCAGCTTAACCAGAAATTGGGCTTCATTTTGCAATTAGGAACTATAATTTCTGGCCCATCCAAAGAAACACTTATGTGCATAGGAAAACTAATGGTACATGTGTTGTTTTCAAACTAAGCAAGAATTTACAGTTCCAAATGCAAAATGTAGTCAAATTGATTGCTTGGCGCCCGAGCGTCATTGGTCGGTTTCTCTGTCTGAAATAGTTGAGGCAAATTCTCTTACAGGAAGCTGTGTTTCTCCAGAATGTTAAAAAAGGATGTAACGAAAACTAAGCTGATCCGGCAGCAATTTAAAAAGGCAAATGTTTGATAAACAAAGAACTTGCAAGATATTCGATGGAATATAATGCTGCTCACATTAGAGGAAACAGTAGAGGAAAATAGAGATGCAAATTAGGAACAACAAGTCCGCAAGTTATTGGCAGAATATGCTGAAAGCGTTTGAATTTTGGCAAGCTATCTGCCGCGTTTCGCTAAGGCATTTTGTTCGTTAAAGCGCTTTCAGCTAGTTCAATATATGTCTTCTTGAGACTGGAAACTGTTCATGTATGTAACTAAATAACATCCGTAATAACAGAAATAGTTACATAAATGCGTTTATATTATTACGGAGGATAATCATTAAGCAAGAATTTAAAGTCCTCACGAATAAAAATTTAGACGGTAAAAAAAAGAAAGCAACGAAATTTTATCATCAACTGCTGATAGGATGAACTAACTATGTTTAGGTACGTATGGATTAAAGTCGTTCCTTGAACAGTTCTTTATTTCGTGACTCCTAGGTCTCGTACGCGAATATTGGTAATAAAAAAGGTTTAAGGATGGCTTTTGATCAACTCCCAATCATCATGAAAAAAGGATAAGTTTAAGAATTTCCAGTAAAATTCAACAGTATGACTTTGAAACTAGACCCTCTCTCGGAAATGACGATTGCCACTGTAAAAGATAAAAATATACACGGTAGAAAAATGACGAGTAAAATATTGCAAGTTTTTTTAAAATTTAAGGTAGGTCCATAACCAATTTCAGGATTGTCAAACTCGTAGATTTATCTTCTTTCGCCTTTTATACTTTTCGCAAGGGAAACTGATAGTAGGTAATCCCTGCAAGGAATCAATTTTCCGAGTTTTTCTGTAGAATTTTACGCAAAATTCGTAAAAATTAAGAAGCTTTTCAGACCTCTTTTGGATCATGAGGGGTTTCTCTGAAGAAAGCAGCAATGGAAAGAGAATGAACGAGAGAAGCCATGAATACTACCCCTACACTCGATCACTTTTGAGAATCCCCGACGAAAAAGTTACATGGAGAATTTTGAAGACGACCGGAGGAGTGGAGGATATAATTGATCATGCATTAACCATGGAATCCGGTTATCGAGATTTGATAGCTTACATGCTCGGCGATGATCGCACTCCAAGTACTTCAACGGCGGAAGCTCTCAATATTGACCAATCACTCTTTGAATGGGGCGATGGCTCAACTTTGCAGCCCATTCAATCAAGAGCGTATTCACTGCCCTATCTGAGTCCTTTTTAACGCGTTTTCTCTGTTTCGCTACTATTTGTACATGATTTACACTCTACGACCGGCTCTTCTGATTCTAATTGTTAGCGTGGGCGTACCTAGAGCGGTTCCCCGGTGTCCAAACCCCCCCCCCCCCCCCCCCCNCAGTTACAATCCTACGTGGTCTCTGAATATACCAGTAGACACCCGGGAGGAATAAAAAGGCCCTCGGCCACCGTAAAAATCTAGCTACGCTTAAAAATTGTCAATAGAAAGTACACGACGACTCCCGAAGGCTCACCCCGTTTACTTCAGATTAATTAAGCTTCTATGAAAAAGAATAGAAAACATGTATGAAAAAACCTTGGAAATGAAGAGGATAGTCAATCTTGGGTCTCTTCTTTTAAAAAATATTTCCCTCAGCAAAACGAGCAACGACCAAGGAAACGGTTTTCTTGGGACAATGGATCCGAGTTCCTTGAGGTGTCTTAAAAAATGTAGTGAATTTAAAACACATATGCGTATATTCATGGTATGGAGCCGAGAAGTGAGAAACGCCGTATGAGCCTTCTAACGTTGCCAAATTTCTTCAAATAAAACAAAAATGTAAAGGACACTTGCGTTCATTTTTCTCTCGATTTTTCGGAGAATCCAATTTGCAATTAGATGTACAGTATCTGAAAATCCAAAGGAAAAATATTCATGTTTATATTTCCTCAAAAATAAAATAATTATTTAAGGAGAATTTGGCAACATTTAAATGATCATATGGCGTTTTCCCTTAGCACGGCAGTATGTAAAAGCGTCATTTATGCTTTGCCGTGCGTCTCCAATCAAACAAGATGGGCACGAGCAAAGTTCGAGGCCCGCCATTCGACAAACGCTATTTATTAATAATTAGAAAGAAGAGGCAGACTGGAATTTTATGTTAGTGGCTGGATCACGGTGGGCAATACAACGCGGACGGAGCAAGCACACACAAGAATGCGAACGAAAAAGATAGATCTACACAAATTGGGCGTCTCTGGCCGATGCGACGCGACGGCCCGCCCCGCAATCAAAGACGATGATTCAACCGCTGAAAAAACTGTTCGTAATGAGCGATACATTTTTTCGAGGAAACCTTGAATAGCTATAAAACTGGATTCCGATAGCCACAGACATCTCAAAGGTGAGTCGTGACCCGCCTTCATTGATTTGGATCAGTTTTCTTCTTGGCTGAGGAGACCATCAGAGGCTCGTTTCAGAGACGAAGAGAGACATTGCTATGTCGACGAAGGTTATTATTTCGGTTATCATATATTTATAATCTTTTATAACACTGGAAAAAAAGTCGCTTGGATCTAGAGTCCAGACTCATAAAACATTGACAAGAAAAAATACTCTTGATTTAATCAGACTTTTTGCTTGAATCAAAAGGAAATCCGCGTAAATCTAGAAGCTTGGCTCTTCAATTCAAGAGAAAGTCGGATTGAATCAAGAGTATTTTTTCTTGTCGATGTTTTTAAAAGTCTGGACTCAATATCCAAGCGACTTTTTTTCCCAGTGAATACCTTTTTATTTTAAAAAAATTGCATATTTCGTCGATACTACAAGTCTTCCAGGGGTAATATTTCATAGCAATTTCTATCGATCCAAAGCATCTCCATCATCCACAGTCCGGCAACATCGCGCATCAAACGAATGCCGGTACCGCTCAGATCGAACCTGGAGCGCCGAGGATGTTCGCGGCGCGCGGCATACGTACTCCATTTAAATTCGCGAGGGGGACTCCAACGACCCCCCCCCCTCCCACGGAGCGGGCCGAATTTGAAGCCTCGCAATATCGAGGCGTATTTTCGACTGCGAACGGCGGGAAGAAGGGGGGCGGGGAGCACCGTCGACATTCTTGGGAGAAAAACCATGGCAACGAGGGATGCGCGCGGGCTGCACCGGGCCGGGGCGGATGAAGAAAATGAAAGTGCGATCCGACAGCCCCCTTCCCCCCTCCTCACTGCGGGAAATCGTGGCGGGGGGGGGGGGGGGGGTATCGAGAGTGAACGGCGGAAGTGCGGTGGAATCACGCTGGAGATATTCGCGACTCGAACATCGGCTTTTCGCCGAAGGAAGAGGGCGAAAAAAAATGCGTCGGGAGTGAGATGAACCCTACCGTTGGTGGGAGTCCGTGCTCCCGAGGGCTCGCGTTGAGGTTGGGATACGCCCTTGCGTCGAAGGGACGGCGAGAAGCGGAGTTGAGTGCTCCCGCGCTGCGGAGAAACGCCGCATGAATGTTCGGACGTCCCCGAATTTCTCGTGATGAAATACGAATTTTCCGGGGAACGCGTAGATTTTTAACTTCGAATTTCCCGGAGGATTTTATTCTAGATTTACTCCATGATGCATAAAATTGGCACGGAAAAATGTTTGTAACTTCCCTAAGATATTAACCTTCGATCCGGGGAAATTCGGTGACGTTGGTGCGCTCATACGGCGTTATTTAGGATGTGACGTCACCGGCGCGGCTTTCAGCTTTCAATTACTTGATTTCTCGACAGGCGAGTTAATTAGCACACATGATGGGTGAAAGCACGATAAAAAAAAGGACATGAGCCTCAATCGCGGTGTTTCAAAATTTACGCTCTCGAGTATGTTTGTTGCCTATACGACAAAATGGAGGGCGGAATTCAAGAGGACGAAACTTGCCTATAGATCTACTCAATCTCTGATGATTCCAGCCCAAAAAAAAGAAGAAAAAAACAAGCAGTGAACTCCAACACAATGTGTTGATAAGGCGCGTCATTAACTCACACATATCAACCCCTTTAGTTTTCATTTACAGAGATTTCAAAATAGGCAAGTAGTACAACAAGAGAATTCATACGATCCAACTCTTCGACGACGCACTTTGACGAGACCGTGTATTGTGAATGTAGAAAGCCATTCGAACGAGTTTAAGTTTTTTGATCTGCCCCCAGCAATATCTTATCAGATTCTTAAAGAAAAGTGCTACGGAATAATTTAAGCGAAGAAAGGAAAAATTCTGTCGAACTCCTGAAAGATACAGTCGATTAAAGGTATTTTTGGGGCTGAAATATCCAAATTACCGGTACCTATTATAAATCCCGATATATTATTGAAAATAAATTGACTCATTATAAATGCAGTTGCATTAGATATGTCTTGATTTTGTTATTTTAAACGTATTTCCATGCAAAGAAGTTCAACCATGTCCATGCTTTATTCATTCATGAATTGAAAGTAAGCAATCTACACCCCGAAAATCTACCGATTTGCCGTAAAAAATTGCAGAAACTCGATATACCAAGTCGATGCACCCACTCGTTGAATTTACCAACCAATTTCGTGAGTGCAAATATATAAAAATCAATATGCTATAGTCATTTTGGGTGCATTTATTTTTCATGAAAAAATAATAATTTCAATCCCGAAAAACCATCATTTTCCGTATAAAATCGAAAAAATCGAGATGTGTCGACTCCCTGACGTGAAAATTAGATTCTACGTGTAAAAATACTTACACATGGATATGCTGAACAGAAACCATGTGTGGACACAGTTAGGATACATAGCCCCAGAATACTTTTAAAGCGCCTTTACTTTCCAGAATCTTGACGGAATTTTTTTTTTGGCTTAAACGACTCAAGAGACACTGTAGTTAAAAAATATAAAGAATTTTCGATTTTAACACACAAAAAAATGCTTGTTCAGGCACACCATGTATTGTATGGTGTATTGCGCTGGTATTCAATCCTTGCCTTCAGATTAAAATTCTTACAAGGAAGCCCCATGCAAGAGGCGAATTTTTTGTAATTTCTCCCAATTTTTTCTCCGTTATATAGTTGAATTGCTTGCCAAATTCTGAGGTCAATTATATTTAATTGTAATTTATACATTTCTTTTTTCCCCTTCATTTTATTTTTTGTTTGGAGAAGTTTCGTTGATTTCTTCGAATTTCGAATACTGCAACTTCTCTTCTATTCGGCCGATTTTTATGAATGAGACCTCTTTCAATTCGTCTTTGAACGGAGAGTAAGGAAAAAATTGCTAAGTACTCGCGAAACAATTTTTTCGAAAATTTGATGGATCCCAGCGTGACGGTGAAATGGGTAATCGAGTGAAAGTAATTAGGTCTGACTGTGACGAGGACCGCGAGGGTCGCCTTTTGTTCTTCAGCTGGGAAGCAACGCGGCGAACCGAGCCAGGACCGGGACACTACCTGGGTTTTGTGCCTGCCTGTGCACTGTTTTGGCCTGATAGGGAAGTGAATTTCTGTATGGTCCACGGTTAGCACATGGTCTAATGAGTCTCGAGGCTCATCACAGATTGCACTTACCACTATCCTGCTGGCCCCGGCTATCAGAGCAAGGGGTACCAAATTTTGAAAATCTTAACAGGGCTGTGGAGATCTGTCAAGGCAACGTTTTAAACAAAACGAAGAAGTGAAATTCTCATTCAACGAGTGCCGACCTGATCAGCCATCCTCGAATCAGTTCGCTTGTTTCTGCTTATATATGCATATTTTAAATCAGCGCGCCCTACTCTTAGGCTTTTTTTAAAAAAACCAAGTAACGTAGACTCTTGGTATTCACTGCACATAAACTAGAGAGCCCCAGAATGAGAAACAACTTTAAATCATAATTATTGACGGATAAATAAACTTTTTACAGGCTTTGGAAAATCTCAGAAGTTCGCGGTAGTCACTTTTCGGTAAGGAACTAAGGGACTCGGTTATTGTATCGAGTGGGGGGTCGAAACGATCGCAAAGGCGGTATACTACGTATACGCGCCAAAAGTAATTAAGAGACAGATACTTTCCGAGGGGTTAAAAATTAAAATATTTGACAGCTGAGTCGTTAAATTTTAAACCAGAAAAGTCCTGGATTCCAGAAAGTCATTCTATATTCGAATTTATTATCAACAACGGCGTTTGTGATACTTCGGCCGGAAGGTGACGACATATTATCTCTCATCAGTCACAAATGGTTCCTTATTGCAGAATACAGATTCATTTATCCCCCAAAAACTCTGTTTTTTCTCTCCAAAAGTCGGGAAAAATCCTGTAACATGCAGTCATCCCTCTGACATAAGGGCGTACCTCAATTTCCACGTGAGCCCTGCGTTCCATATAAATCCATGCTCATCATGGTTCACGTAGAAATGGAAATAAGCCCTTACGTCCGAGGGTCGACGATATCAACAACAGCACGCCGCACAGTGGAACGATTTTTTGGACAAAAATTTTACAGTTGTACGTTTACCTTGTCACAATTTTAATTTTTAAGGAGTGCTTTCTACAGAAAATGTTACGAAGAAACCAATGAAACTACATTGAAAACATCAACATTTCATATTAATGAAGATATACACTGGAAAAAAAAAAAAAAAACACATTGGATCTAGAGTCCGGACTCTAAAACATCGACTAGAAAAAAGACTTTTGATTCAATCAGGTTTTAGCTTAAATCAAGAACCAAGCCTCTTAATTTGAGCAGATTTCCTTTTGATTTAAGCAAAAATCTGATTGAAACCAGGATATTTTTTCTTGACAATGTTTTCAAGAGTCTGGAATCTATAGATCCAATGTGTTTTTTTTTGCCAGTGTACAATTTAAATTTTTTTAAATTATGTCCGACCTCTTCCCATCGACACGATCTTCTGTGCGCCGGTCGGAACCTCCGCGAAGACGCGATAAAAGCTTCGATAGGTGGCGGAATTTATCCCGCGGAGTCCATGCGTTCCCGCGGAGCACCGCAGCGCACCGTCTGCCATTGAAATACGTCTCTGTTTCAGGGAGCGAGAGCGTGCCAAACTTTCAGGGTAAAACAGGGAATCCCCCGAAAACGGGCGGGGAGTTTGGCGGGTTGCCTGCACTATCTGGGGGGAAGGGGGATGGGCCTCGTCGTTGCGGGCTGCTTCGGCCGATGGCGATGCCTCGTTGAGCGTATTATTTTACCCCACAAATTTCTCCGGTGAGAAACGACGCGACATCGCTGAGTCCGGGCCATCGTATAAATTACGTTTTATGGCCGGTCTCTTTTTCTTTTCACCTAGCATGTGTGCTGGCTGCGCTCTGTGCGACTCATATTATCTCCCGAGCTCACCGCCGTCGGATGAAAATGTTTCCTTCGTACACTCGCACCGCACTATTGAAACAAAAATTCAACACGACGCGACGCTCGGATTCCAGGACACTATGGTTCGAAAAATACGAAAAGGAAGGATATCGATAAGGATCATTTTTGGGCCGATCGTTTGGTCGTATGTTTAGTTAGTTGTACAGCTCTGAGGGCCCGAAAGGGCGACAACGTGAAAAACGAAAATCACGAGAAAAGTGCCGCTGCCAACCTTAACATTTGAAATCTTAATCAATAGAGCCGACAACGCGTACACAAGCGTTTTTAAGGATTAAGACTTTGAAACTGAGAAAATATATGCGAAATCAAAGTTTTATACGTGCTTTTATAATTTTTGATCAGTGTACCTACTCTCGCAGTTTAAATTAGTATCACTGGATAATTCGAGGTCAAAGGTTGGCTGCCCTTTTGGGCCCCAAGAGCTACATGACCTGATCAAACCTAACCTCCAAATTTTCGAGTTGTCCATACTCTCCCTATCTCTCCTCCTCTCCCCTGTACCACACCTCATGCATAGACACAGGGGCCGAATTTTGTCGGTCCTTCCCCCGTACTTAAATATACTTAGGACGGGCCTCGACTGCAGCTCAGTCCGGCTTATAGCTTCTGATTGGCCGACAAAATTCGGCCTTTGGGATCACTCGCACTTAGAACTTAGAAGAGCCACCGAGAACGTCCCGACCTCTTTCCCGGGAATTCCCGTTCCCACTACCACTGGCACTCGACTTTCCAGGGAAAAACTGATCCCTAGACGTGGCAACAAGTCGATCCTCACTCGGGTAGGACTCGAGCCGGAATGACAGTCGCATCCTGATCCTCGGTGACGTCGAAGAAATAAAGTACACTTACACTCAACTTTCTAATAATTAAGAGCAAAGCTGATTAAAAATCCCTCACTCCGGGGCGGCCCCGGGGAGGTCGGGAGGGTGGGGGAGGGGTGCAAAAGTTTCCTCCGGGGCATCGGGGGTATCGACGAGTGGTAAAGACAGCGAGAGACAGAGCGGGAGGGGAAAGACGTCACCGTTTCAAAAGAAAATCTTGACAAAAGGAACGGGCGGCGGCGATGACGGGACGCCTCGCTGCCAAATTGAGCAAGAATCGCTATTTTTGGCTGTTTCCGCAGCCGATGAGGAATTGGGGAGCGAAAAGTAAACTAGACTAAATTAAACTTGCTTGCTAAATATTAGGTATGCCAAAACTCCGAGGGTTTTGAATTCTTAAACCAAAAAGGAGCGATAGCCCTTGCGCATGAGCCTAAATAATCATTCTCAACAACTGAAAAAAATCGACAAAATTCGAAAAAATGAAAGCAGGATTCATTTAGGGGAAAAACTTCAGCCATCGATTACTATATTGACTGCGAGATTCTTTCCCACAACGAATCATGCTGTTATTTCTTTGTGGTTGAGAATGATTTTTTAAAGCTCATGCGCATAAGCTATCGTCTTTCAACAGGCTATAAATTCAAAATATGCCACGCTTTATTACTAAATCGATGCGATACATCGCAAGCCAGTTCGACCACACCAGAATCGTGGAAAAACCAATTTAAGCAGCACAGTCACATCAGCCATTGTTAAACATCATCGTTCGAATTATTTTTCACGTGAGAACCGGAGCGTAAATTTTCTTGAAAATTTCGGGGGATTTCTTGACTCGAGACAAATTCCCTGAGTTGATTAGAAGAATCAGTGAAACTATTCAACTGTAAGTAAAATAATAAATTGTCCGATGAAATTTGGCAATGGCTGATGCAACTTGCTTCCTTTCTGTTTAGCACGGTTCGGGTGAAGTACCCTCATACTGCCGTGCTAAGGAAGAACGCCTGTATTTTCGACAACATTCATGCATATTTTTCCTTAAAATTTTCAGGTATTTCAAATTAAATTGCGTACAAAATAGTCGGAAAGTTTTGGAAAATAATATTCACAATTTTCTCAGGAAATTCGGTGTTCATCGGAGGAAACTTGGCAACGATCGAAGGCTCATACGGCGTTCTTCCTTAGCACGGCAGCATTGGGAGCGAGCACGTATGGTCGATGGAGGATCCACTTCAGATTGGTTCAAAACCAGAGCGTATTTTTTTTTCAATATAAATTTTCATCTCAGGCGCGTTCCTGAGCCCTAATTCCTCAAAAGTTCATTTTCGCACATACGGCTCTCTCCGCTATCACGGCATTGAACCCTGGGGCCGGCCTTGTTTCCAGGCTCGCCCCGACTGCGACCACCCTTACCTCGGTCGAGACTTCATTCCGCGCAGAGAAACGACGTCAATCCTCTCCGGAAGCTCGATTCGATTCGATTGGGGCAAAGTTCGGGTCCCGATCCCGGTAGGGGGTTGTGGAGGGGGAGGGGGAGGGGGCCGTAATCGCCCGCGGATTCTCCCGGATAAGAACCTCGTTTGCATAATGTATCTTATTCACACTCGCGCACCGCAACTTGGGGGCATCGCGCCCCAACTTCGCCGCCCCCTCCCACCCCCGGCCTGCATTGTTAACGCCGCTCTCGGAGCTTTTACGAGTCGCCCGATTAATCCGGCTATCAGCGAGCGGTTTCGGCCGCTTTGTTGACTCCCGGTTATTAACCCTCCCCGCCGGCCCTGGGGCCGCCGTTTATTCGGCAAATAAATACGCTCGAGTAAAAACAATACGAGCCCATTCTCGAGCCCCCCTCCCCTTCTTCTATCACCTCCTCTCGGGGCTTACCGCGGACAAAGAGGTGTCTTCGGCCAGGGCCGTGATAGTGGTCGTTTGGCGTGCATGATTATTAGGGAGGGTTTAAGGAGGCCACCGGTGACATAGGATCAGAGACGATTCATGCAAATTGGCAACACTGTTTTTCTCTATTTAAATGTATATTAAACAATCGATCCTGGGTGAAGCAGACTGTCTCACCTAAAACAGATATATTCGATGGATTAAAATGGAGTATTTACAGTGTTGCCAACAAGCAAAAATCGCCACGATACAGAATGAGACCCGCCACAAGATTTCAATAAGTGGCGTGGCGTGTTTCGCGATTATCAATTGATCTGTCATTTAAACCATGGCAAAGGATCGATAAACAAGGCGTTCGCAACAAATACCTCCATAGTCGATTCTTTGTCATAGCTTCGAAGGGGAAATATCGATAATCGATTATTTACACCTCACCACTGATTCCAATCGGGGGGTTTCCATACTGATAAAAGAGACACAATTCGGAAAAGTTCAAATAAACTTCGTTTGCGGTCTGCTTGTTCGAATACGGGATTTCGCTTTTCTTGTGATTGTCTAAAATTTAGGAGGGTGAAGGGGGTTTTCGTCCGGTTGAGGCGAAGGACCTAGCCTCCTGGAACGCGCGGAGTTATGGAATTAGTACTTAAACTTTGGGCTTTGAAAGACGAGAGCGTCATCCAGAGCCGCGACCGCAGCGCAGCGCAGCGGAGCAACAGAAGCACTAAGTTTCCGTACAAACCCACCCCCCCCCCCCCCTTCGCCTACTTTGAGCAGTTGCGATCACCTGTTAAATATGTCCGGCATCCGAGTTTGAACTTAGAGCTTTCGAGACCCATAGAGGGGAGAGCAAATAAACGCTGTCCTCGTGCACTGCCGTGCTAACGAAAAACGTCGTAGGAACGTTAGTGTGTAGCCAAATCTGTTCCGATGTAAAATGGATTTTATGTAAGTAAAACTTGAGGAAATTTTTCTTCGAATTGTATTTGCTTTCAAATCTGGGTACCAGAAAATAAGAAGGAAAACTTCTGTCTAGCGTACTGGAGGGGACTGGGTCAGCGCACTGGGTGCAGCCGCGGGATCTCGATGATTAATTTGACAGCTCCGAACGAAAAATGGCAAAAAATTCACATGGCTGATAATCCCTCCACTCAAAAAATTAATCAGCAATTGAGATTCTGAAAAACCGAGAGGTGTCCTATCTGCACCCAACGCTTCACTTTTTACTCGTGATAGAGTGCATTGTGAATAAAATCCTCTGAAAAGTTCAGGGTGCAAAAAAAGGCATTCGGCCGAACTTTTCATGCGATCCGGAATGTTATCCTCACTAACTTTGGCCAAATTTCTTCACTTCTCCCAATTGTTTCAGTTTTTTTTTCCTTTTCACTTTTGAAAATTTGCTCGAGGCGTCTACTGATAAGTCGACAAGATCGATAAATCGTCGGGTTCCTTTTCTAAAAATGTTGTTCGATGTCGTTTTCAACGGTAGATTTTGTACCTCTGCGCAAGTTTTACCAAAAATTCCCGCGGCACCAGTAATTACCGAAAGCGTGCGCACAAAAATTCTGCCACGAGCATGGCTATGCTTATTTGCTCATCAAAAATATTATCAAAATGCCACGATTCTACTAGCGTGGAATCCTGCGTGACATTACTACTGTGGTAACCACGGAGAAACCGTGTTTTTTTTTCTTCCCTTAGATTGTCTCTCCTAAAATGATTATTTTGTATGGATGTAAATGAAGGAAACACAGTGTTGCCAAATGCAAAGAATCACCACTGGTACGGGACGAGCGGGAAAATCGTCCAAGCTCTTTTGACGGAATCGCACGCCCTGACTTCCCGGTTGAAGTTCCCTGAAAGCCTCCTTGATTGAATTTCTCGTCTCAATGCGTCAACTGCACGATGAAAATAACGTGGCGGGGGCTTAATTCGTGATGCGAGGATTACGAAAATTCTCAGATGTTTTGATCAACTCATCTGAAGCTCTATAATTATTGAGGATTACCACACTCACGCTAATCCTCAATAAATGCATTCGGAGCGTGTAAGTTCAAAAAGTATTCAGCGTAAATCATTTGGAGCTAAAGGTTGGCTCATGAAATCCGAAAAGTTGAATTTCGGATATTTTGAACCCGCACTGAAAAAAAAACTCTCTTGGATCCGGAGTCCGGACTCTTGAAAAAGGCAAGAAAAAATACTATTGATTCGATTGGATATTTGCTTGAAACAAAAATAAAGCTGCTCTTCAGAGGTTTGGCTCTCGATTAAGTAAAAATCCGATTAAATCAGGAGTAATTTTTCTCGAAAATTTTTTAAGGGTCTAGACTCTAGATCCAAGATATTTTTTTCCAGTGCGCCATAGAGTTTTCGGGCAGAAATTCCTGCTTCCCAGCACCGATATGCCCTCCCCAATCCTTCATATATTTTACGCGCGATGCGTCTACACCTCGTATCTTACTACTGATTCTTGTAGCGCACATACTCGACATTGGCTAAGACAGATACGTCAACATTTCCGAAATTTTTGCCCTGAACGATCGCAATTTGACAATGTCTATCGGAATTGACCGTTTTTTTACGAAATTTATGGAACTTTAGTTTGGGCTCTTAGATGCATTTACGGAGACTGGAAATGAAATGGGATCGAAACAAAAGTATCCCACGTTGTTTACAATGGTAAAATGATCATTTTCTCATACCCTCAGTTCAAAACATGACAGTGCGAGGAGTTTTTGCAGGATTATAGGTAGTGAAAATTATCCCCGGTAAATTTTGTAAAGAAACCAAAAAGTTCGTTAAAAAGTACTAAAAACCATTTCAAAGGTGAGGACAAGCTGAAGAAAATTCGACAAATCAAAAGCCGGTAGACGAAATTGACGTAGCAAGGCGATGCCTGAATTTCCCTCGCCTGGCTACTTCATCCGAGCCCGCCAAAAGTGTCATTTCAAAAGGTCCCATTTATGGAATTTTTAAAACGGGGTTGCTCTGTCATTTAGGGCTTAAAAAAGCAGAAAGAAAAAAAATCTGAACAAATTCTAAGAAGCTTAGTTACCTCCGTACTTTTAGATAAGGAATTTCAAATATGGGGGCCCTTGTACCCCCTGAGTACTTTCAGAAATTGAATCTAAAAAATGGGCGCCACTGACCTTCATTCGAAAACCACCCTATTTCGCGGTGCCCTACTCGAAAGCTGAAGCCCTGACGCCGCACAGTGGATCGAGTCAATGGGAGAGGTCGGACAAAATTTGAAAACTTTAAAAGCTTTTAACTCCGTTCATACAAAACTTAGACACGGTGTCGTAGTTTTTTTTCCCATTTTAGGAAATCCTGACTTTTCTTGATTTTTGACTGCTAAATCCTGATTTCATAATGTTCCAAGTCCTCATTTTTTGCGGAGAAAAATTTAAATTAATTTTCATACGCGTATGCGAAAGCATAAAAAAAATCCAATCGGACGGCCGACTTTCCTCAAATCCTGATTTTACGACCGATTTTTCCTCAAATCCTGATGAAATCGGGATTAGATCGTAATTGATCGCAAATCCTCATTTAATCGGGAAAATCAGGAAAATCCTGATGCTGGACACCCTGTTAGAGGTTTTAAAAGTTGTTCCACTGGTTTCCTCGTGAAATTTTTGAATAGAGGCACCCTTAAATTTAAAATGTGACAAATTAAACACAAAAATTTGCAGTTTTAGTTAAAAATGTCATGTCCGACTTTTCCGATTGACTCTATCTACTGTGCGCCGGGCAAGCACCGCGAGGGATGGACCTAGGACAAGATATCTGCGACTGACCCTTCCCGGAGTTGCGAGAGCGCCCCTTTAACCGGGGCGATGAGCTCGGTGGCCGAGCACTCCAACACTCGGTCACGTATGAGCTGAGCAGCAACAAATGATGCACTTAATTAAGGGAGCGGCAGAATCCGTCGGAATAAATCAAAGGGGAGTGACGAGAGTGTGCACTGTTTTGAAAAGCATTTACGCTAACAGGAAGGGCGCCGCACCCTCGTCAAAGGCAAAGGGGTGTCAAGACGAGAGCCCGTATGGCGCTAAGAGAAAATAAAGAAGGGCCGAGGGGAAAGTGCGAGCCTCCGTCCGGATAACTTTTCAACTTGTTTCAATATGCGCTAACCTGTGGCCTTTGACTTGTCGCCGAGATCTCAGGACTCACCCTCCGCTCTCATCTATGATCTTACGTCACCAAGTGCTCATATCAGAATGGACCAGCAGACAGGCTAAGGAAGCATTTAAACGCATGTTTGCTCAACTACGGTTCCCGCACTACACATCGATCATATTGAGTAGGACCCCAAAAGTAGCCCCTATTCCGAGGAACCCAGAGATTTCCTTGACATACGACTGAAATGAAACTTACTGATGGAGAAAGCCTGTGCTATGCTTCTCTCTCTACAAAGACTAGTCTCTAACGTTGTTGTAAAATAGTTTTTATTTTGCTACCCTTTGATATAATGCGAGTGGCTTGGGTCTGTTATTTATTTTTTGTTGTGAGAAAGTTGACTCTTGCCATTTAAATTTTAAGAGGTTAAATTAAAGACATTTTCAGAAGATATCAAGCAGTCTTGTTGCCAAGTCTGTTTGCCTCTGAAAAGTAAAGTAACTAACTAAATGAGGATTTTTTGAAAAGCACAATTGCTTATTCGTTTATTAGGGTTTTATCTATCAATAAGAGATACTGAGTCAACTCAATCTAGGTACATTTTCATTGAATCCCCCTGCATCTTCATGAACATTTAGGAATACTCTCTTCTCATCATTTCATGGGGGGGTTCTTATCAAATTTTCCTTGGTTTTCAAGATCAAGATGTATTAAATTTCATTGCTCTAAACCATTCTTATTTTGGGGGAGGGGTAAGAGGAAAAAAACATCAGATGAATCCTAGACAGTTAACGGTGAAGTCCTTCAGAAATATGCAATAAAGTTTTGAAAAATTAAGTAGATTGCAAAAAAAAAAAAAAAAAAAAAAAAAAAAAAAAAAAAAAAAACCCAGCTCTCTTGGTGCCAAAAACAAACTTTGTTTCAGTCCTCGCTGATAGGCTGCAGGTGCATTATTTTTGTAGCTAACTTTGAATGTCACTACAGTATAACTCTTGGCATCATAATATCTGCTACTGATTAACTTTTGTTTTTGTGATTTTGTCACTTAAGGTTGGCGAATTTCTTCTACTTAAAAACAAAGGCATATATAAGACATCCTACTGAGCCAACAATCAAACACTGGATTGATGCCACATAGTTTTGTTCCGTTCTACCTAACACTTGTTCCTTATCTAGCTTGTACCTTTACCAGAATTTCACAAGTCATCTCACAGAGACCGATTTTTCCTGACTGTTTTAGGTCTCAAAAAAGTTAATAGATATTCCCATGATTTTGATTACTTGAATGATAGTTGACCCAACTCAAACACCTGTATTCATAAATAAGGCTTCCAGTTGAAGTTCATAAGTAATTGCGTAAAAAAACCCAGAAGACTAGATTTTTATTTTTTCTCTCCTAATCATTAATTTATTTCTCTAGGAGATAAGTTAACGAATAGGAGAAAGAAAAAGTAAACGCGATAATGCTGAGTATGGCCAGAAGGTCTCAGTTACCTGACAAAATGGTGCAAGTTTTGGACCCTGTCAGTAGGAGGGGTACCTACTTAATACTTTGCACCAACTCTAAGGGTACCCAGCATTAAGAAAATACTTCCAGGGATTTTTAAAATATGTTACTGGTCATCAGTCTCTAGTTTTGAGAATCTAAATACTAGAGTGATTTCTTTTCATCAACTTGCCAATAAATAAAGGAGTTTGTTTACAAACACGGGATAAAAAGAAAATTCGAGGAAGCCGTCTGCGCGCCATTATCCTTATCATAGGTAACTGCAAACAATTGACGATAGGTGTAACAAATCAGCTGATTAGTAAAATTTATCCATGGAGAAGAAGATTCTCATTGTGGATCTTAGTTTTGACCTCATACTGTTATGCAATCTTGTACATTTTATAAAGGTACCATGATATTCAAGCGCAATCGCTTGTAAACAAAAGAAGACAACTGCATATTTATTCCATGGGGGGAAATGAATGGAAAAGTTGAACATGCATAAAATTGCCTGCTGCGAACAAGTGCTTGAGCAAAATTTATGACTGTTTCCAACCCAGAATAATGAGAAATTCTATGGATATCTTGATTCTTGCAGACTGAGCACAGATGGGGTCATTAACATCAGTATCATAACCTCAAAATCAACAACCAGTACAATCAGCAAGTTAAGTAGCTGATGAATGACTGGGCTAGGAGGCGACTGATTAGTGTTATCAATTCAACTTTGAGAGACTAGACTAATACGAAAACGGCGCCTCGGAATGAATACAGGTGATAACGCTCATCGAATACGATGCGTAGCTAAGGAAACGTTTTTTCGCATACCTGTAACTAAATGTTTACAGAGACTCCTGGATGCTGATTAACTAACGCTGAGATTTTAGATCCTGGGAATGATAGAAAATCCGCAACACGATAATACAGACACACCACACCAAAAACTCAAGAAACGAGTGAGAACACTATCTGTAAACACAAGATTCAACGCACGTTTCCTGGTGAAAGGATCACACCGCGCACGGACTCCTTTGTTATCAGCACTGAAAAAAATGTACGGAACACACCGACGGCTTGAGAAACGTCTGCGGATCGCAGAATCCCGAAAACGCGGTGATTTGGACGAAAAATCCGAGAAGCAAAGCGGGGACGAGCGAGAACTGTCACACGCACAGCGAGAGCGGAATAAACAGAGGCGAACAAGGCGACGGCTTCGCTGAATCCACCGTTGACGACTATGCCGGGAGACGCGACTACGCGAGACGGGAACCGCCGAGAGAGGGGAATCGGGGAACAACATTCCTTCCCTCCGCCCGCGGGCCCCCCTCGCCCGTGCGCCCGGATAGGTATGCACAGCGCTGCGCACTCCCAAACCAAAGCTCCCGATCCCGACCGCCCCCTTTGCGCTGGGCCCGTGCCGCGCCGCGCCGCGCCGCGTCCGCCGAATCTCTCCCGAAAAGATTTTTCCGTACTTCAAATTGGATTGCATTTTGCAATAAGGAACTACTATTTCTGGCTCTCCTATAAAAGCATATATCTGCATAGGGAAATCAATGGCATGTATGTTGTTTCTATAATGGGCTAGAAATAGTGATTCCTTATTGCAAAATGTGGTTCAATTTACCGTGAGCCTGAAGACAACCGAGAAAAAAAGCTTAGAGATTTTTTAATTTACCGAGAGATGTACTACCGTACTTAGGAAAAACGCCGTATGAACCTTTAGGCGTTGCCAAATTTCCTTTGATAAAACACACATTTTAGAGTAAACTTATGAATATTTTTCTTCCAATTTTTCGGATAATTTTGTTCGCAGTTTCACTTAGAGCTCCTAAAAATTTAAAAGAAAAATATTGGTGACTTTCCTTAAAAATAAACATTTTATGGAATGAAATTTGGCAACTCACAAATGTTCTTACGGCGTTCTTCCTTAGCACGGAAGTGTACGTTGCCTAAGATCACTAGAAGATGTGTATTGAAAATTACCCTGCCAACGCGCGACGCTGAAATTGAGGACTTCTTTGGTAAAATGACGTATGCGGCTTACAATGCTGCTAAAATTTTGCAATTTTTTAAAGCAATTGCGATAGGGGAAATTCATTCACGGTTGACTTACTTCCTTACAAATAGTAAAGGAAAACTCGGGGCAGATTCAGCGAAAAATTCATTGCAGAGCCGTCGGCTATTGTAAGTTACTTACAAGAACTGCGTTGCATAATCTTAGAAGCATTGGCAGTCTCATGGGCCTTTTTACCGAAAAATGCCTTAATTGATTAGAGAGAAGGGGGAAGGGAGAGGGGTCTCCGAAAATCCACTGGATTGATTTTGTTTTGAGATCCGATTGCTACAATAAGACGCATACACTTAGACTTTTAACAAATTTCGATCGATTGATCAATCACATGGATTGAATAAAATATCTGGGCAAACTTCACTCTGAGTAGAAAAATCGGAGAATTTTTCGAAAAATGATGCACAGCATTTTTCCAAAAAAATAAAAATTAAGTGTAATAGGATATCGACAGCGTCGCGAGATACGTGTTCCCGCAGTTCCACTTCCACCATCGAAATATGCTACAAAAAAATCATCATCCAGATGTCTCTGCCACCCTCCTACACTTTTTCCTAATGAAGATACAGATTTGAAACTTCGGGTACGTTTTCAGGTCAAAGAGAGCGTTTTTTGGCCTCTTAAGACCAGGGTGGCCAGCCAAATTATTTTTTTCCATTCCCTGACTATTCCCTGGCTTTTCCCTGACTTTCCAATATTTTTTCCTGACTTTTACACGCGCGCGCAGGTCCGACGCGACGCGATGGTCGGAATGTCGGAAGTTCCTCGCGAAGCCGAGCGAGAGCGCCACCATCCTCCGCAATCGAACGCAGTAGTCAGTTGATCCCGCAACGCGAGCCCGAGACCGCCCGCGCCTAATTCCACGAAAAATCAGAAAAATCCCTGACCAACACCGAAATTCCCTGACTTTTCCCGGTTGATTTTTTCTTCCCTGACTTTCCCCGGTTTTCCCGGTCGCTGGCAACCCTGTTAGACGTTTCAGGGGTTCTTGGGAGCGGCACCAGGGTGTCTACTAAAACAGGCTGACCAAAAATCAGTACTATTACAGTACTTTTTCAGTACATTCCCAAGAAATTCAGCACCTCCTCAACAAAAAAATTCAGTACTTTTTCAGTACCTCCAATTATTGCCGAAATTAAAAAAAATTCAAAAATTTGCATTTCGCTCAAATTGAGACAAAGTCACAAAAATGACAAAAATTAGAAAAATTCCGGACCTACTTGCGGAATTTCCGCACTTTTTCAATGCTTCCGGACCGTCCTTAAAAAATCAGTACTATTACCGGACTCTCCGGATATTCCGGACTTGTCAACACCCTGAGCAACAGACCCCTACTTTTCTTCTTAGGTGAGAAGACCACTCTCGTGATACCTGACATGGGAGTTTTACTCACAGTGTTATCTTATGTATTTTTTTTCCCCTTTCTCCTAATCTAGTAGTTTCCTTTTTAGTGTATTTTTCTTTTCTTTTCTTTTACACAATTACAAACCTGGACTAGAAACCTTACTCATATCTAGATTGTCTGTGTTCAATCAACTGCTATTCAATGCATTGTATGATGAGCTAGTAACCAAGATTGAGAGAATATGAACTTTTTTGGACCTATAATATTAAAACTTGCCCCCCCCCCCCCCCNGGGGGGGGGGGGGGGGGGGAGACCAACGACGACGTATCCTAAACTAGCTGAAACGGATGAACGAACAGACGAACGCTTCTGCGACTCTAAGGTCCGTTAATTTTCAAGAAATGTCCTAACTTTCTCGTGTACAGAGTGCATCAACCTTAATGGAGCCCTGATAAACCACGAAACAGAAGTTTCGACGTACTTGTTGCTAACATGCAGAATTAAGTATTAAACAATATTTACAATTTTACATACCGGTGAGCAGCTGACAGCAGGGGATTCTGAAAAAAAAAAATAAAACCATGATTAAAATATTGATAGGTAGTGTCGCAAAATTATAGGGATTGGATTAAAAAATTTAAATGTGAACGACAAAACGCGACCTAATCAGAGGACGAGGCTACATCAAAAGGACTAAATTTGGACGAAAAAAGCTCTGACTCACTGAAAACAATTTAATAATTCAGTGGCCGGGAGATCAATGGTCATCGTTGACCTGCCTGCCAATTATTGAGACTGATAGACAAAGCTATAGACAAAGAAGACAAAAGGGATATGGAAGGATCCTATCGGTGGAAGCGGGTGGTTGCAATGGACACAGGAGGTAGGTAATAGACTAACTTACGGCAACCGACAAATGACCCGACAGTTAGTCTATCAATTACCCTTTTAGTCTGTAAAGACCACCAGTTTCAACCGATGGGATCACTCCATACTCCTTATGTCTTATTTGTCTATAGCTTTGTCTATAGATTTCAATAATCGGCCCGCTGGGTCGGATTTGCGTTGGAGGGCCCGGGACGGGGTGCCGGCGGGTGCGAGGGGCTCTTACGATTGCGGGTTGCATAATCTGTATATGGAAGGCGTTTCACGTTTCCAAGAAAGCAAAGGGTAATTTGTTCAAAACAACGACTCTCATTCTGCCCCTCCAAAAATCTTTTAAATTTTTTTTCTTTTTTTTTCTTTTTTCTTAAACGCACAGTCCAAAGCCCAAGGGTCCATGGAAATGGCCGACAGTATTTATGGCCGAAAAATGATCCTGATTTCAAAATAACACCTGTCTTATGTTTCGCGTGAATCAGTAGGGGCCCAAATCGTAAACTTCAGAAATTCCCGTGTTAGGGCGTCTCCTAATACGTAATTTTGACTCCATCAGGGACCCTCAAAAGATCCGTACCTACTGCCCCAAAATTCTCGTGCGCAACTGCAAAAAATTTCTCAAAGGAGTCTGAGACTTAATAGATCACCTAGGTAGAATACTATTCTCTGAATATTCACTAGGGCGTAGTCTTAAAGAATTTCAAAGAAAACCATTTTGGAGTAAAGGGTAATACTAGGAGTTTCTTTTGATTATGACAAACGAATACCCATCATTTTAGTTGGGTTCAGTATGATATTTATTTTTCTTACAGAGAATATTGTAGCCTGTTTTTATAGTAATATTATTCAAAAACATCTTAACCTAAGATCTTATGAAAAGAGAGACAAAATTTTTAAATACGTACCAGCGGTGGGTTATCCAATTGCCCGACGCCAAGCTGAAAGCACTCGCGACAAAACTGAAAAACTCGGCCATTAGTTAAGATATTAAAATAGTATTAATGTAAAATGAGGATACAAGTTCACTGTACAGTGAACGAATAGTATCGTTTTTCTATTCTGATTTAAATTCTGTCCATGTGAGATGTTTCAAACGAACAGTGACGATTCTTAAAAGTTGCCAACACTGCTTTTCCCACATTTAAATTTATAATAGATCCTTGGTGAGTCAGTTTGCCTCACCTAAAATCCATCTATTCAATGGATTTAAATGAAGGAAAACCTGTGTTGTCAAATTGCAAAATCGCCACTGAAAAAGTATCGTATCTTACTCTACATACATATAGTATATACATAATAATAATAAAATGATGATAATAAATTCACAAGAGTAATGCGTGACGCATGACGCCGGGGGCACGAAGCACTTTGGTAAATTGAACCTCAAAGCGGTCAAGAGGCGTATCGTGGCCTCTGGTATGGTGAAACACAGCTATAAAATAAAGTACCTAGTAAGTTCATATTACATTTGCTGAAGCATATTATACATAACGGAAATGTTAGTTTAAAATATGAAGACGAAATACTTTTCTTCGACAGAATGATCGACAAAATAGAAATAAATTAGGAAAAAGGTCGCGTAAATCTGAAACTATCGGACCTCCGAAACGTACTGAGGAATTTCAATTTCTTCCTCGTTACTAAAATATCTTTAAAAAGTCGGATCGAAGCCGTAAATTTCATATAAAATAGCTTACTCTCTAAAAGCTACTTTCTCTCACTTTTATGCAGTAAAAAAAGTTCGTCGAATTTTAGAGGCACGTTATATTGTTTGCTGGAGTTTCTGACAAGAAGTAAATTGATTGGACGATCTAATACAGCCATGTACAAAAATCATATAAATACGCTACAAGGAAAATCTAAGTTTACAAACTAAATGCAAAATAAAAGTTGATTCTTTTGTGCAACAGACGTTATGTAGATGGGCAATCATTGCGTTATTAGAAGGTTGATGCATTTTCAGTGTTATCTTGCAAGTTAGTTTACACAAGGATATAGTAGCTTCTTTATGATACGTACGGAAAGAAAAGCGCTTGGAGAAATTATCAAAAGCGTCATAGCACGTGAACGACAATACCTCTCCAATTTCTCGTAAGGGAAAACATTCAAGAAGTACCTAATTTAGACGCTATTCATTTTGGTAAACGAATTATTAGATAGTAAGTTGGAATTTTTAGCCAACGTGTGTTAAAAATCAGCATAAACCTGAAAATCTCAATATACCGCGATCACTTTGTGAAATTTTTAAATAGTGAAGTACACATGATTCAGAACTAAATTAATCTGAACACCACTTAAGCATCCGAGTCTTCGAAATCAACTCCTCAGAAAATGAACTAGAGTTTATTTCCAACTCAACTCAAAATAATTTAACTTGGTAGCTTAGTATTTCCTTCCTATTTCATTATTTTACGTGCTGATGACAACCTGTTTAGATGGCGAATGTCGCAAAATTCCACGACTGGATGATGCGTATCCGAGTCTTTGAAATCAGTTATGTTCTCTTATTTCTCTCATCAAAGTATGACATAAAAGTTCTTGCAACTCAATTCTATAAATATAGATTTTCATTCCATAGCACTTTCACCCTAGGTAGGTATTTCATTACTTTACATAGTAAACGCGACTTGTTTAGAAGGTAAATGGCGCTAAGGTAAATGGCGCGACTAAGGTAAATGACGTTACTAACGTAAATGACGTTACTAACGTCTGCATCTGATGATGAATCTGAGTCTTTTAAATAAAGTTTTTTCGGCTACACTCATAAATATTAGACTTTGCTTCAATGTTCTCTGGTCTGTCTCATCAGAAAATAAAATAGAAGTTCTTTCAACTTGATCTCATAAAAAGAAGCTTTCCATGTCACACCACCTTCGTGCTAGTTCATTGATTTACACACTGAGAACAACATATTTAGATGGTGAATGGCGCACACTTCTACATCTGATAAGGAGTCTAAGTCTTTGAGATCCATTTTGCTCTCTTACCTCTCTCATCGGAAACAACTTATAAAAATTGCACTTGGCTCACTGGTGCTTTCCACAACATGATTGCACGATTAGATGATAAATCTGAGTCTCTGAAATCAATTTTGCTCTCTAATTCTCCTTATCAAGGAATGAAGTCGAAATTCTCTCAACTCAACTCATGATTAAAATTTCCTTTTTCCATGGTAATTTCGTCTTGGCTCATTACGTTACATTCTAAAAGTAACATTTCTATATGGTGAATGGTGCACAGTTCCACATCTAAATAATACGTAAAAGTTTATAATTATAATGTTCTTCAATATTGCTCAGTATAAAAAAAGGAAGAAATACTATGGCCTTAAAGAAAAATGACAGACCATTCTGCCAAAACAGTACGCTACCTACGTACAACAGCTTCTGTTACTAAAAGTGAACACCATTCCCTAATTTCTGTCGGAAATAAACAACTGAAAAAATATTTAAAAGAACAAATAACTAACTAAAAAAAATTAAAATTGATAACTAAAATTTAAAACTAATACTTAAAAACTAAAACTTAAAACTAATACTAAAAAAACCAATACTTTACACTTTAAACTATAGAAAAAAAGCTAAATCGAAGGGGAACGCAACTTTTGCAGCGACGTGTGTTAAATTTATTCTGAATATAATGTGGTGTAGTGAATTATGACATCAAATCATTTCATCATATCAACATTTAAAACTTTATTTTCCTTGAATTTAAGTTGTTTTTCAGGGTCTACGGTGAAGGCAAAAAGTCTAAATAACGTTAAAAGTTACTTGAACTAACCCGAAAATTCTGAAACCAGCACGATATACAATAAATAGATTTGTAAGAAAAAATACGAGGATGAGAAATCGTGAGTGCGTAGATGGGGAGGACCTACACTAGTCTGGGCAAATTAATGAGGCAAAGTAAAAATTCTGGCATCTTCGGGCGAGTCCAGAATCACAACCTCGGGTCCCAGCTGGAGGAGGCTGGATCCGCGCCGAGCTCATCGGGGTATAATTCCCACTGTATTCACATCGAGTCTCTATCTGACGGCCGGGCCCTTGTCATGGTGACACTCAGTCTACCAAAAATTTCCAACCAGTTTATTTATTATTTGTGGATTTCTCTCTTGTTTCGACGAATTCGAATTTAGCTTGGAATCTTGATGAAAAATATTTATCATCAGGATTACAAGCTGAATCCGAATCCGATGAAATAGAGAAAAAAATTCACAAAAGATGAAAAAGTTGGTCGGCAATTTTTTGGCAGACTGAGGGTCACGATGACAAGGGTCCGGCCGCTAGGTTAAGACTCGGTGTGAACACAGTGGGAAAACTACCCCACTGAGTTCGGCGCAGATCTAGCGGCTCCTATGGGGCCCGAGGTTGCGAATCTGGGCTCACCCTAAGATGCCCGAATTTTTACTCAGTCTCATTAATTGGCTCAGACAAAAACCCAGCCTGAATTTCCTTGTAATACTAAGAATAAAATGAAAATAAAAAGAAAGAAACCCACCACCAAGTAAGTCAGAGAAAAGTTAAGAAGAAAGAAACCCATCACGAATCTGGGCTCACCCTAAGATGCCCGAATTTGTACTCAGTCTCATTAATTTGCTCAGACAAAAACCCAGCCTGAATTTCCTTGTAATACTAAGAATAAAATGAAAATAAAAAGAAAGAAACCCACCACCAAGTAAGTCACAGAAAAGTTAAGAAGAAAGAAACCCATCACCAAGTTAGTAAAAGAAAAGTGAAGAAGAAAGAAACCCACCACCAAGTTAGTCAAAGGAAAATATAGAAGAAAGAAACCCACCACCGAGTTAGTCAAAGAAAAGTACATAAAGAAAGAAAAAAGAAACCCACCACCAAGTTAGTCAAAGAAAAGTAATGAAGCAAGCAACCCATCACCAAGTTAGTCAAAGAGAAGTAAAGAAAGAAGGAAGAAACCCACCACCAAGTTAATCAAAGAAAATAAAAAAAAAACATCCACCACCAAGTTAGGAATAGTCAGTCAGTCAGCCAGTCAGCCAATCAGCCAATCAGCCAATCAGCCAGTCAACCAGTCAGCCAGTCAGCCAGTCAGCCAGGGGCCGAAACGAGTTCGGGTCCCGACACAAGAATGGTGAAAGGAGTTACCGAGCCATTCCTCTGCCTCGTTACTGCCGGCTCAGGGCTGAAAACAGCCCTGAATGGCAGCTACAAGACACAGGAATGGTTCGGAAACGCCGTTCCCCATATCTCTTGCATCGCGGACGCAAACTCGTTTTTTCCCGTGGCGGGTAACCATGCTCAGATAAAAATCGTGACACTGAGTGTACCGAATTATTACATACATTCAGGGTGGCTGCATGCTCATGAAGCACGAGAATGCACTCACGCTTAATGACCACCCAACCATCCTGAATGCACGCGAATTCGGGACACTCGGCATCACAGTTTTTAACCGAGGTAGCAGCACAGCAGTGTACCCAGAATAGTTTCAAAGGCCACCGTCGGTGGACCAGAGCCAACGCGGGTCGTGGCGGTCCGCAGATGTATCCTACTCGTGCTGACCACGTGGTCTGCCTCGATCGGGTTGGGACGACCTGCCGGGGGGTCCGTCGAGCATTCCGTGGGGTGGGCAGCGCCACCGGCCTACCCTCACTTCCAGGCTGAGGTTGCTAGCCCCCGGAAGCGAAGTTCGGTCGGTGGGACGGCCGTCCCACGGAGTGCTCAAAGGACCGTCCGGCGGGGACGTCCCCCCGAACGCGGCGGATCACGAGGGCGCACTTTTACCGGATCTGGCGGCGGCTGATCGTCGTTGTACGCCACGGCCGAGAGAGCAAGTCGCTGCGGCAGCGGAACTATCAAGGGGCCCTCCTACGGTCCAGTTACACGATCAAATTGATCGTGTAACTGGACCTTTAAAGAGAACTCACCTATAGGCTCCAGGTCGCGTTCCCTGTGGAGCGCAGCACGTAGCCGCGCTCTATAAAACGCGAACTCACCTCAAGCCTCCAGGTCGCGTTCCCTTTGGAGCGCAGCACGTAGCCGCGCTCCGTAAAACGCGACCTCACTTCAGGCCTCCAGGTCGCGTTCCCTTTGGAGCGCAGCACGTAGCCGCGCTCCAAAACGCGACTCCGGTTTTCATCTTCACCTCTTCAAGCGTGCTTGGTAGGCACCAGGCACCCACCGTTGAGAATCGATCATAGAATGAGCTTGTTCAGTAATTTTTTTTTTTTTTGGTTTTTTTTTTTTGGTTTTTTTTTTTTTGGTTTTTTTTGGTTTTTTTTTTGGTTTTTTTTGGTTTTTTTTTTGTTTTTTTGGGTTTTCTTCTTGGTTTTTTTGGTTTATCATCACTGAACAAGCTCATAAAAAAACGAAAAATAGTGCAAAAAATATGAGAGGAGAAAATGGTGAGAAAGATGCAGTCGTGACGAACAAAGTAGGTCCCTATTATTTCAGTAAACGTAGTTTTTTCCTTCGTTTGTTTGGTTTGAATTCGGCCAGATTTAATTTCATTTAATTTCTTCCTTCGCTCTTCGATCGTTAATCATCCACGAGTACAATGTGGCAAAGCTAATGTTTTCTAGTTGAACCCCTTGCGATGGAACTGACCCCTGAAATTACTTAGAACCGTTGTGCGAAGAGATGAAATCCACGAGTACAATATGGCAAAGCTAATGTTTTCTAGTAGTTGAACCCTTGCGATGGAACTGATCCCTGAAATTACTTAGAACCGTTGTGCGAAGAGATGAAAGATAATAAAAAAAAAACTATAAAATTCAAAAATTATTCCGTACATCATCGGATGTCACGAAATTGTGGCACTCGCGGCTGATGTTCGTCAGGATCAAAATTTCGCTGAAAATGCAGAATTGGCTACCAACTTGGCAGTAGCTGAGATACCTTAAAAAACTTGTAGGGGCGAGAAAACAGTGTTCCATGTTTCTTTAACGCTTAAACATGCACCGAGAGAGAAGAACATACAAAGACGATTCTAAGGGTACGTAAATAATCGTTGAGAGTAATCTGAAGATAAAATGCATTATTTGCTATAACATTTGTGCTAACAAATACTAGGTCGTTTCTAAAATCACAAGTATGGTTGTCGAAAGGTCCAGCGTGCAGTTGCACGAAAAAGAGAAGCAACCTACACACAGTTCACATTAGAACTTGTGTGGAGTGTTTTTTTTTTTTCCTAAGATCATAAAATTTATACCTAAGGGACTGTTCAAGTATTGTTAAGTCGCTTCGGGAGAGGGAGGGGGGTCTGAGGCTGGCTCATAAGGTCATACGATGGGGGGAGAGGGAGTCAAAAAGCGGCCGAAACGTTTTAGGCAATACTTGAACGGCCCCTAAATGGATCACACGAAGTAAAGGGAATCGTAGTTCTTAAATTGCTCATTTCCGAGTTTCAGCCCAGCAGAGGTACTAAAATTCTGGCCTTCATTGCAATGGATTTTTCGTGGTATCCATTATTACGATCCTGATGACAATGCTGCATTGTTCCTGGAGTCGTAATAATACTACCAAGAAAGTGCGTGTTACGGACAGAGCAGTGTAAGAGCTACGATTTCTTTCTCTCCGTTCATTTCCTGGACAAGTTGGCCTCTACAAAAGGCAACAACATACACCGGGCGAAGAGCTCGCATCGAAAATCTGGATAGGCACACATTAGCCTATCACTTAGAGCCAAAGGACTGTTACCAATATATTTAGGAGAGCTAAAAGAGATGTATTTGTAGCATGCTACAAAACTATATCAAACTTGCATACTTACTGGTAAAAAGTTTTAAAACATTAGTTAAAATCAATAAGGATATCTAAAATATTGAAAATTAAATCACGAGAAAATGGAGTGTAGACTTTTTTCCTGCAAGCCTGAAAACAGCAAAGATGTCAGTATACGGTCCTTTGGCTCTGAGTTACAGACTTCGATTTACAAATGAGCATGAGTCTTAACGGTATAAGTACATAGCTTTCGCATTATTCTTTCATAAACAATGTTTCTTATAGATTTTTTTTCATTTTTTCATTTCTTCATTGTTTTTTTTGTTTTTTTGTTTTTTTGTTTTTTTTGTTTTTTTTTTGTTTTTTTTGTTTTTTTTTTGTTTTTTTTGTTTTTTTTTGTTTTTTTTTGTTTTTTTTGTTTTTTTTTGTTTTTTTTGTTTTTTTTGTTTTTTTTGTTTTTTGTTCTTTTTGTTTTATTTTTTTGTTTTTTTTTGTGTTTTTTTGTTTTCTATTGTTTTTTTTTGTTTTTCATGTGTGTTTTTCTGTTTTTTCTGTTTTTTTTTGTTTTTTTTATTTTTTTTCATTTTTTTTATTTTTTTTATTTTTATTTTTTTTTTTATTTTTTTTTATTTTTTTTCATTTTTTTGTTTTTTTTGTTTTTTTTTGTTTTTTTTTGTTTTTTTTGTTTTTTTTTGTTTTTTTTTGTTTTTTTGTTTTTTTTTTGTTTTTCATAGAATCACAATACAATTAGAGAAATTAAAACTTGCACATCGTAACTTGACTCAAAAAGTCCTCCGATACTCCAGTTTGCCAATATGGCATTAGCGGATGACTTTCGAGCAAACTTACGATGCCCAAGCTTTTCACACAATTTTTTTCAAAATATTCTACCATCATTTATCTTTAAGAAAAAATCCCCGAGTTCTCGCCGCCGGGCTGCGCCGTAGTAACCTTCCACCCACAAGTCGCAACAATGTTTCTTATCCACAAATGTTTCACTTCATGTGATCCTTCACACCCCTTCTTCATCCGGAGAATTTTTTCGGAAAAGTCCGAAATAATAATGTCCATTGGTTGCCGTCTTTTCTTTCCTTTGCAAAGTCACCGTCGCAGCACCATTATCATAAACATAGTTTTGGGAGGTAACTCTTCTCACCAATAGTGAGATTGTGGCGTTACTTGCAGGCTCCGCAGCGATTGATGTAAGAGTGTCATCTTCAGCCGCTCTATCAGGAGTCAGGAAACAGAATCTTCAGATTCTCCACTTCAGCAATCAAAACAGACTGAATTTTCGGTCGATTTTCAGATTGATAATCAAGGAACAGGCTGAAAAGTTCAGAGCTCCTCGGGTAAAAATATTGAACCGATGAATCATTGCAAATTTGTAATACCAGCTATGAAGCAGCGGCAAGACTGTATTCTAAGCCTTCTTGAATTGAGATCGAGTCACCAGTGAGCGCTGAAAGATCCTTGGCCAGCGAAGAGGAAAAAATTGCGCAAAACTTGCAGCTATCGGGTGCAGGGCGTCAAATTCAATCGGGCCGCTTAGCGGCCAGAGGGCGTACCCCCAGTTTCGATTGAAACTCGTACTTCTTGGGCATTAGCAGGATCATCGCAAACGGCTGACACATTCTTTCGGTGTTGTTCAACGCATCACCACTCCAATTAGAGTAACTGCTGACATAGTCGTTTTCCGACTCCAGACCCGAGAAGTTTATATTCAGCAATTTGATGGTTAGAGGCGAATATTTTCAAGATAACGCCGAGCGACCGACCATAATCTCCAAATTCAAAAAATCGAGACGGTTTGGAAATGCTGATTTCGCAGAATTGAATCACTGCCCAAGGAACAGATATCGCTAAGCTGGTATGCATGACTTCGGGCGCCTGCAATTTTGCAGATATGCTTCCAAAGTGACTTCTTCGAGTATACGTTTGTACCCTTGAGACGGAGTGCACAATATCTGACAACGCACTCACTCCAGAATATAGTTTCTTGATCGTAAATTTAGTAAATTTTGCAGTGCCGTCGATGGATTCATCGTGGACCTTAAAAATACTTGAAACTTTGACGTAAGTGCTCAGATGTTTGAAACACTTCGTTCTGGAAATTTACAGGAATCTCTTCTTGCGATTTGGATATCTTGAATGAGTTGAGTGTTGCTGGAGTTACAATCGTGTCTGCATTTGGCGATTCTCAGGCAGAACCAGTCTGGCACACCGGCTGACAAACGTAGACGTTGTATAAAGTGAGTGTTTTTTGTCGTACCATCGACTTCTGCAGAGATAAATCGTATGTAATGTCGGCAAAGATACCAATGATGTGATTTACATGAGCATTGAGCGCTCAACCGAGACTGTTAGCACCGTAAGAAGGAAAAAGGTCGCTCCAAAACACCAATGATGTAGTTCATCGGAAACACTCTGCCGAAATTGCTTGCTCTGCGAAAAACATGTTGCTCGAAAACATGAGTCATGTCATTTATGTTGAGTACTCATCAGGTACTATTCGCAATTTGAAAAAAAATAATAAATAATAAAAAATTGCATAAAATTGTTAGACTGATGACCAGTCATGTAGTTCGTCGGAAGCACTCGGCCGAAATTGCTTGCTCTGCGAAAACCATGTTGCTCGAAAACATGAATCATATCATTCATGTCGAGTGATCATCAAGGAATATTCGCAATTTGAAGAAAAGAAGAAGAAAAAAATTGCATCAAATTATTAGACTGATGACCAGTGATGTAGTTCGTCGGAGGCACTCGGCCGAAATTGCTTGCTCTGCGGAAACCATGTTGCTCGAAAACATGAATCATGTCCTTCATGTTGAGTACTCATCAGGTACTATCCGCAATTTGAAAAAAAATAATAAATAATAAAAAATTGCATAAAATTGTCAGACTGATGACCAGTGATGTCGTTCGTCGGAAGCACTCTGCCAAAACTGCTTGCTCTGCGTAAGCCATGGTGCTCGAAAACATGAGTCATGTCATATATGTTGAGTGCTCATCAGGAACTATTCGCAATTTGAAGAGAAAAAGAAGAAAAAAATTGCATCAAACTGTTAGACTGATGTGATCCGTTTGGAGCACCAGAGTCCATCCGAGTCAAGAGCTTCAAAAGGCACGATGACTTTAGCAAGTAAACAACGCATGACGACGCAAACAGCATCGCGCTCTTTAATGACTTGAATTGTGAATAATTTCAAATCAGCTTTCATTTTTCAATAAATTCAATTGCAGAAGGCGAATGCGGCCGATCTTGGATGAAAAAAGAGCAGTGACTTAAAATTTTCTTCATTCTTGCCATTTGATTCGAATTCGACCGCTTGAAAGAGATGTAACTGCGATCGATCAACGTTAGGCTGGATAGGAAACAAACATTCATCCTGAGTGTGCGTCGGGGGGTTTGTCAACATTGCCGTCAGCAATAAGCGTGGCTGGAGACATTTTGTGGAGGCCAAGGGCCCGAAGTTCTCGTCGGTTGGAATTCGGCAACTTGAGAAGAAGGTTATAAATCCGGCCTAGCGAGAGAATGGGATTCATGCTGAAAATGATAACGTAAAAAAAAAAAAAAAAAAAAAAAAAGAAAGAAAGAAAGAAAAAAAAAACCGCCGCATACAGAACATGCTGATTTTAGGCGGTTACATAGAAAAAAAACGTCAGTGATACTATTAAAATTGCAAAGGTAAGCTACAGAGTGAAAAATTTCACATTTTTTAATCATCGAGTTCGACGTTCCGCGAGATCGCTCTAAATGCCGGGACGTTGACTCCGGACGTAAAAAAAATATCAAGTACACGGACGGAAATCCGTCGAAACTAGTGGATACACTCCTGACAGTTAAAGCGATCTCGCGGAACGTCAAACTCGACGATGAATGTTACAAATAAAGTCCTATCCTATATTTTTATTTTTTACTGTGTGTTGGAGAAGCATGTATTGACTGATAAATATCCTCCGCATTGGTATTCTAGTTATTGTGGAGATTTTCACGATCGGGGACTTAACATCTCCTTACAGACTACCGACAGCAAAAGCCATCTTATAGTTTTGTCGGCTGAAGGCCTTTGGTTATGCAGTGCATGTAACGAGTTTACCAAAATATCTCTCACTGCGTAGCTAAACAGTCAACGAGAAAATAAGTGATTTTAAGGACGGGATGCAAAAGCTCAAAAAATATTATTTCCACTCGGCAGAAGATCTTTGTTTGAATCCGGTGAAAATCAACGTGGTTATTGGATTTGACATCGTATACTTGCAAGGCTACATAGACCATTAGACTTAGACGCCCCCCCCCCCCCCCCCCNGGTATTGTACGGAGTCTATTAGAGAATGCTGAGTTGTAGAATTGGGAAAGTTTGAGTAATGCTGGAGACATTACGGTAAGTATAGAATCTCCACAATAATAACATCGCCGATAAGAATATGATCAAAAAGGAACCACGGAGCGTTTGTGTCCCCGATGGTCATAAAAAATGTAGCAATAGCGGCTCGTGAAAACGCCTCTTTAAATTGGAGTTCAAAACCACGGAATCAGCTGAAAGTTCCGCCGACAGCCCCAGGCGGTTAGGCAGTTAAAATGATTCCTTTGGCAACACATGTAGGAATGTAGGATACATTTCACTTTCATGTACATTTAAGAAAAAAAATACTCTTCGGTAAACGCGTAGCAATAGCGGCGCGTGAAAACACCTTTCAGATTTGTGTTAAAATTCACGGGATCAACGTACTGGTAAAAAAAAAACCGCTTGGTTCAAGAGTGCAGTTTCTTGTCGCCGGATTTAAGAGTCTGGACTCTTGTTTCAATGCAAAATCCGCTTGAAACAAGAGTTCACTCTTAAATCCGGCGACAAGAAACTGCACTCTTAAGTCAATGCACCGCGGCATTGGTCCAAGAGGTTTTTTTTACCAGTGAATTTCGCCGACAGCCCCTGACATTAGGCAATTAAAATGATCCCTTTGGCAATAAAAGATGAAGAGCACATTTTACTTCTACGCGTGGTGAATAGTTGAGTTATAGAATTTATAGAAACAAAGGAGAACAGAATTTTGAATACATTCACTAAAAAAAAAATTCTTGAATTTGCCGTTAGGAAATATGTTTTATTGAATCCAGCATGATGCCGCTTTATTTAGGCTATACTCTAGCTTATATTCCAATCGTTTTTACTTAATTCTTCGAGAAATTTAGCTTGAATCAAAATGAGAAAAAATCTTGGTGGCAAATTCAAGAAGCATCAAGCTTTTTATTCTGTGAATATACAAGCTAGAAGATATGATTTTCATCGGAAACGTATTTTGGAGCAACATTCGCTCTTTTCACATTGAATAGAACTTGGTTGTTGGGATAAAACAAAGCGTTTTCGCCAAAGAGATAACAAAGGCAAGCCCCAGAGGCAGACAGCAGCCTGATTGTTGAAATTTTGTGTTTGTCGGGTGGAAGTGACATAGATTAAATGACGAAGCGTGATTGGTCGATTATGTCTTACCGCTGCTTTGTCGTGCTTTGTCGGGTGGAATGGACGACATACTGTCGGATACTCAAGAGGTGCCTTTACTTTGTCGTCCATTCCAACCGTCAAAGCACGACAAAGCAGCGATGAGACATAATCGACCAATCACGTTTCGCCATTTAACCTGTGTCATCTATGTCCACCCGACAAACACAAAATTTCAACAATCAGTCTGCTGGCAGCATCATTGCAACAATTCATACAGAGGAGGCCTGAATTCAATAAAAATTCTAACGTTTTTTCGGAATAACTACTTCTAGAGTTCACAGCGCCAAAAACAAAGTATGAGAGTAACCCCAAAATCAGCGTAAAGTCGTGAGAAACCCGGTAAAAAATTCCGCCGACAGCCCCTGACGGTTAGGCAATTCCAACAATCCCAGTCGCTGCGCGGGGTGTGGTAAGTGAACAACTTGCACGACTATTAATTAGGCTCATCCAATATAAACAAAAACATTGCAAAACTCTGAAGGCCTTTCTTTCTTGTTAATATATAAGTTTTGAAAATACTGCTGTACTGAAAAAAAGAACGGTAATTTTTTGTTTTCCTCCTTTTACGCCAAATTAGATGGAATCGACTGTCGTCACGGTCTTCAGGCAGACAATGTGCTTAAGTCCTTGAGATGCAGCCCAATCGAGAGAAAATACTTTTCTAATCTGATTTCTTGAATGACTTATGTCCCTCTCACATTTACTTGCGTATTGCCCTCACTGCTTGTTTCGTCTCTGCCTGTACACAGTGCAGCGATTTCGGCCAAGCAGTGAGGGTCAATACACGCCGTGCTACAAGGGAAAACGCCGTATGAACTTTCAGACGTTTCCAAATTTTCTTCGATACTATTTTATAGAGGGGAATTCAAGATTATTTTTCTTTCAATTTTTCAGAGAATTTTTTTCGCAGTTAAATCCAAAGAAGATATTTCAAAGAGTAAAATGTTTAACTAATTTGAAAAGTAGAAATTTTATCGGATGAAATTTGGCAACATTTGAATGACCATACGGCGTTTTCCCTTGCAACAGCAGAATAGCTAATCTAATTCACAGAAAACGGGGTCTAGTGGAGGGCTTTACAGACTGTCTGGCTACGGATGCCCCCCAGAAAATGGTCAAACAAACAGCAAACAGCATGTCAATTCAAACAGTGGTAAGGATAGGGCTGGGGGATCTGGAATTACGGTTTGAACTCCAAGGAGGGTGATTAACTGGCTACTAGCTTTCCTGAAGACTATCAATAGTCAGACAGTCTAAGACCCACTAGGTTTATTTCCCGATGGTGGTATGTAACTTCAGGGTTTCAGTTTTCTCTTTGCCAAACTTCTTAGCATAATAAGACACTTGGCTCGCACTCATTCTCTCACAATTTTATATCATTATTTCATTATTCTATTTCTAATTTCAAATCATTTATCCTCTGATTGGACTATTAATGCTAAATCATCATGATATATGACAAACTAGCGCCAAAAATCGGGTGTGAAAATAACTATCGGCAAGTTGTCACTGATTTCATTATCTGCACTGGGTGACGTGTTACACTTAAATTCCGCCGACAGCCCCTAGCGGTTAGGCAGTGTGAGTGCAATCTCTCAAACAACAAAGCACATGAAAAACGACCTACAAAGTATAACCATTAATGCGCCTCTTTATAGTTGAACTCTCCGGGCATTAAACACTGAGGTCTAGTGTAATATCCTTCTAATGGAAAACCATTTAACGACTGAGAAAAACCATATCAGCCTGAAGAATCTGCTTAAATTTATGAAGAATGGATCCTGACGAACATTTGAATTATATTTTAAACGAAAATTTTAAAACTGCAACACGAAAGAGAAGAAACTCGGAAAAAACGAGGACTCACGAAACATGGCGTAAATCATCAGAACTTTATGGGTTAAAACCAACCAACAAAATCTCTCGGATTTTAGAAAAAAGAGGGGCGAGAAAGTAAAATGTTACCCCGTTCAAGGTAGCCTTATGGTGCAAACCGCTTAAAAGTGCACGAAGGAAAAGTGCGACTCCCCCCCCCCCCCCNTTGCAATGTCATAGGTCTTTGTTCGTCACAAATACACGGAGACACACAAGTTGTGTCAAAAACGTCATAAGTAAGAGTGTCAGGATTAACTTTAGAAAGACGACCACGGAAAATATAAAATTTTGCTGCTGCTTTGTTTGGAAGCCACGAGTTTTTTTTTTTTTTTTTTTTTTTTTTTTTTTTTTTTTTTTTTTTTTTTTTTTTTTTT
>NW_017547292.1:2759335-2897290 GCF_001854935.1 Bemisia tabaci
GGGGGCTTCGGCAGGATTTGTAGAGACTATTTCAGACGAGGTCTCTAGCAGTTGTGCAGAATGAATAATTTTCCATAAGGAATGGGAATGTTTTCCTAATTCATCGGGCTTCGTCGAAAAATAGGTGCATGATAAAGAAAAACCTATGTCGGTTTGAGATTGAATTGTCAAAAATACGAAGGAATTAGCCACTTGTTTAGAAGGGGGAGGGGGAGGTAGGACTTATTAGTAAAAAGTAGTCAAATGAAATTAATGTTGCCTGATCTGGAACTCTTCTTCGTGATTAGGTACACAGCGTAGCCAAAGAGATTTTGAGAGGAAATTAGTATATAACTTGTCTCGCTTGGAGAAATTCTTTGGGTTTTCTTGGCATGTTAGCCGGTTTTTATTTATTTTTGTAGGCTAGCTACAGGATCAACATTCAAATCAACAGTGTTTTTTTTTTTTTTTTTTTTTTTTTTTTTTTTTTTTTTTTTCTTGAGTGCGTTAAACTCCACAAGGTGCATCGGGTGATCCCTGAAAGAGATCCCTCTGGGTATTCTAGAGGTCAATGCTAGACCACGTTAAATTCGACTAAAAGTTATTGAAAATAAAGAAAATTAACTACAAAACGACTGGGTAAGTTGACTTACTAAGCTCACCCATGTGGTGTCCATGGTGAACGCCATCTTGACTTTAAAGGGGTTCCAGAAAAATATGAGGATGCCACTAACAAAATTCTGTTACCTTCAGGACGACATCAAGGCAAATGGAAAAATCAGAAATATTTGAAAATAATTCAAATCGCAATTAAATTATACATTTATTTATTCCATACATTTTTACATGAAGACATTACTTTTATTTCAATCTTTTTCAAAGTAATCACTATCCTTGCAGTATGTACAAGACAATTACACAAGATTAATTAATAACCTGGTAGAATTCAAATTCATCAGGCACCTTCATTGCAAATAGGCTGAGGAGCTTAATGTATTTATTACATAAGTTAAAAATGTAAAAAAGAAAAAAAAGGAAGGAAAAAATCTGAGAAACAGAGAATATTACACCTTATGTACAACCTTGAATATTCACAAAATATGATTCGTAAATTGAAAATGAAAAGTAAAATCATACAGAGGTGACAGGGCAAAAATCATTGCCTCATACTGAAAATTGTATAAAATGTATTAACATTGGCGGATGATCTGAAACAATTCTAAGCTAGATAAAAAACTAGTAGAAAGGGTAATGGAAGTAAAACATTTCACTTCAACCAAAAATCTGAACCAGACAAATGGGGGGAAAAAAAGAGAAAAATTAATGATCGGACCAATAGTGAGACCTCCAATTTATAGAGGATTGGCAAGTTTTCATGGTTGGTTCTTTCATTTTTACTTTAATTCTTGCAATATTGAAAATAGTTCATAACATGACTTGAGGGCTATCATGGGAGGAATGAGTGTCGAGTAAAAGAGCTCTGGGAGTTCCCTTTTTGAGAACTAAAAAAGTGTGGATCTTCAAGCTCTCTTTGTTTTGTTCTTTACCTCTTTTACAAAATATTAATGCCCTCTAAAAGAGATACTTATGCTTTTTGAAAGAGGTCAAGTAAGGATAAAGAGGTTTATTACGCACCGGTAATGAACAGTAAATAGGTGAATGATAATAGTGACAATAAAAACTGGAAAGGAATCAATTGGACTGCATTTTGCAATTTGGAACTATAAATTCTGGCTCATCTGAAAAAACACTTATGTGCATAGGGAAACTAATGGTACATACGTTGTTTTTAAGCCGGGCCAGAATTTATAGTTCCAAATTGCAAAATGCAGTCCAATTATGAAACTTCAAAAGTACCTATTGAAGAAGTAAATTATGGTTTTACGCTAGATTTAAAGATGCAATTTTCATGGAACAAACGAATATTGAAAGCATCTAAATTTTGACCGATAATTTTAGAAGTAACATAGAAAATACTACAATGAGGATAAGAGACATTTTCTAAGGCATACATAAATTAATAAAGAGATTGAGATCATTGACATTTTTATACAAGTACCTCATAAAAAAAGAAAGAAAAAAAGAAACTCCCAACAAAACCTTGGAGGTTTAATATGGGATTCCTAGCATGAGGGACTAATCAGAAAATTGAAATTAATGCAGCAACAATCCTGCAAACTCTGATCAGGGCTCAAACCAGCTTCTCAAAGCTATCATCAAGGAACTTAAATTGGTAAAATTAAGGACTTTCAAAGAATTTATTGGACTCCCAAGTAGAGGAAAAAATTTCAAAGACCTTAAAGAATGCTTCAAAAATGGGACGATGAAATAGTTCTATTTCTTATTTTTTATACCGTTTGATTTTAAAACAAGTTATCTAAATTCTACATACTTGAACCGTTCCTGGTGCTAAACAGGGAATATAAAATGAAGAGAGGTCTATATATGTTTCTTTTTTTTTTACCGATGATGGAAATTCTTCAGTGTCATCATCGTTTCAAGACAACTCTTCTGTTTTTCCCCCATAATTTCTCATTTTAAAGAGGTAAATGTTATATTCCTTGTGTGATTAAAATAAATTCAAACTAGCGAGAGAATATCATTTCATATAACAGACTGGGTAGATTACTTGCAACGCATTGATAGAGATGACATTCTCATCTTAAGTCTGAATTTATTCTTTTTAGTCGATTCTCCATCAAGATAATGTTGAATCCCACCTCCCTGCACCTTCATCGCTAACAGGATTTTACAGTTGGCAGGTTAGTTTGATTGGAACAGGATGGTTTCCGTGCAAAACCAAAAAGGAAACCATCACCTTAGAGACCTGGCCTCCAACAGCGAACATACACGATTTTTCATCGGCTGAATTTGTCAGCTGTTGTACATTTGTGCACTGTTAATTTATTTTTCAGTCGTTTCTTCTTTATCATTGTTTATTGTTTCATTTTCTTTTGTGCATAGTCCTTTAGCATAGTAAAGAAACAAGAATCTAATAGTCTCGATTGTAAAATTATACAATGAGCTTAGAAACAAGAATAAAATAAGTGTTAAAATCTGATGAAACTTTTTTAAAAATGTTAAAAGCTTTCAGTATTCTTAAGGAAAAAACTGCATAAAATCAACCAGCACCCAAAATCAAATAACAGCGGAACATTTAACGGGTGCTTTCTTTTTCTTCCACGTATAAAGGGCGTAATTGAGGGCTGTCCATAAATTAAATTACTGATTTCTTAAATTGAGCCACCCTTAAAAGCTGGCCTATTGGCCAATCATAATTATTCAGCAGGTAAAAAGCATAATATGGATATCGAAAGAAAGGGCACAGAGATAGGAGTAAATAGCCTTGAGGAAAAATATCATGCACCTTTCTTGATTGTTAGGAAAATTAAATACAGAAGAAACTACATATGATGATAATTTTTGATCTGAATAGGCTCCCTTTTTAAGCAAAGGCCTAAAAGCGACTACCTACAAAGCACCATATACTGAAATCTTCAAAAAAAAAGGAAAAAAAATTGAGAACCTTCTTAAATTACAAAACTAAATAGGAAATTCAAGACATAGTGGAGAAATTTTCCACAATAGTGCTCCTTCTTGGAACATCGAAGCAATTCACCTAATAAATACTAATTAACAATCACAAGTAAAAGAGAGAATAAATAAATATAACATAGTATAACAATAGATTTAACATCATTCGCAATAAAACAAACTAGCCTCAAGGGAAATTGAGGATAGAAATCAACTACAGTTATCTGAAGTTTGATGTGTTTTTTCTTCTCTTTTTTTCATGAGTTGACAAAGGCAAGCAATACAAAATTTTCCACTAAATTTCAGGGTGTCCTGTCAAAAATTTCAACCTCTCAGAGCATGAGAGTAAATTGAGAGAAGACTATGGAACAGTATGCAGATTAAACTAAGAGAACCCTCATTCAACTTAAAAAAATTGTCAATTTTTAAAATAAAAAGAAGCAATTTTGAGAGAGCGGGAAGAAAATTCAGCAAAAAATCAAATCAAGACTCATTAAAAATAATTAAAAACAAAAGGAGACTTTTCACAAGCACAGTAATACCTCAATCAACGGCTTATTGCTAATCGATGATATTCGACATTAAAGCCAATTTGCAAATTATTTGTATTGTTTATCCTTTCTCTATTTTTTTCTTCATTTTTTGTACATATTATACGTAATTTTATGTATTTTTATGCCTTTTTCATTATTTGGCTTGAGCTTCCGCCACAATTTATTGGATAATCTAAGTATTACTATGATGAGACAAGAGGTGTCCCAACTGAGATGCCCAGATGGTTAAAATTGAGATTTTTATACAACCCTGTAGTTACACAGCAGTAGTAACAATTTGCTAGGAAAATAACCTAGGTGTTCTAGTAGAAGAGGAATACATAGAGAATATGAGATATTTAGGAGCCTTAAACTGAAATTTTGATACAACTGCACTAAGGACATTTCAGCAAACAGTTTGAGTAAAAAAAAAAAAAATAAAAAATCAAATTTATCAATCAAAGCCAAATTTACGTTTTGGGAATTTGGGAAAATTTAGTTTTAAAGTTTTCATTACAACAATCATCATCTTTGTTCCGACTGAAATAAATCTGCATCGACTTCAGCAGCGTCATAAAGAATTAAGGGCTCCAAACTCATAAGAGGAAACATCAATGTATTTTTATTTTTTTTTTGTCAAGTTAGGACCCTCCTCTTTATTGAATGTCACAAAATGTTGTTAATGGTTGACTTGATAATGACAAAAAGTGATGTTTAGTGTGTAAGAAACTAATTAATGGCTGAAAGCAAAGCCATGTATCTCTGTTGGCGACGTTGAAGACTTCCTATCATATTTATCTGTGGAAACCCAGTTAACGCAAGTTTTTTAAAACGTCCTGGATTATTCTTCTCTGTTAGCGGAATATTCCGTCTAAATTTCAAGGTATAGGTTGGCTTGTTTTTCTTCAACAAATTAAATCGCTTGCATACATTTTGTAACACTGATATGGAGATACACGGTTTCGAACTTAGGCCATCATATTGTGACGCCAAAAATTCAGTTTTTGCTGAACAGGGTCATCTCACTGATTTGACCCGTAATTAAAATCTTTGAACACTCTAGATAAGATTTAAAATATACCTACACCAGTTAAATCAACATAACATCAGTTTACTTACATATAAACCGGAATTAGAGTTATTCATTAGGATGAATAGTAATGTTCTGGTTTCATTGGAAAAATAGTAGAGCTCAACGAAGTGAAAGGAAAACCAGCTTTTTGGAAAACAGTGGGTACACTCATTAACTGAATCGACGTATGCGAAAACGTCCATTGTCCAAATACAGGGTTTCATAATTGCGGTGGGTTTCTTTTGTCCCATGACACTGATGAATAGGATTGATCTCTTTTGTAAATGTTTAATTACACTTGGGGGATTATTTATAAAATTGTTCCACATTCCGAACATCTTAAACCATCTTGTGTCGTTAAGTTACGACGAAATTGTCCACTCAAATTTTGAAACACCGTCTTAGACATCGGACATTTTTGCATACATCGATTCAATTAGTTCATTGATAAGCAGAATTTCCCATGTAAATGGATCTTAATCCTTGCTTTTATTTCCCGTCTCAAAATTTATTACCATCTTTAGAACACACACAAAATCATCAGTTTACATCCCTTGGAACCTCATCCATTCAGTTGGTAGTCTAGTGGCAAGGATAGATTTTGGAAACAATTCTAGTAAGAGGTGATTTTTTCATTAAACTCTAATCATGGATCAAAAATAAATAAATAGAGCAAAAATCCTGTAGCTCAAATAACTTTAAGTGTTGGGTAGAAAACTTCTATCAATGAAGATTAGAGTGCAATTCTGCTGACCACTTTCAACGAGCAGACCCGTTCCCTTTCACAAAAGTTTGTTCCTTTTCGCTAAATGCTGTACAATCGATGAGTCAACTAAGAAACATGCTTTCATTAATACAAAACAGAAGCAAAGAACTTTGCGATTTTTTTAAAATTAAAAGGAATACATACAACTTGTAAAAAGAGCTTTTACAAAGCACTTATCTTAACTGAAAACATTATATTCACAGTATTTACATGGTAATTATACAGTACAGAAGGATCACTGCAAAAGGTACGGCAACCTAAAAATGGATCCCAAGATTTGGGTTGGTCAGCTTGAGGGTAGAAAAAAGGAAAGTCAAAACCGCCACCACGACAATTCAAAAATTTGAAGTCATTGACAAATTCTAGTGGTGGAAAGAGCGTCCTGTTTGTTTTACTACCCATTTTTTTCTTTTTTCAGGAACCAGGAGACAAAAAATTGCATCAGTACTGGTATCATCTAAAGATCTAAAGATGTATCCACTTGAGGAATGAAATTTTGAAAACACATTTCATTGATGGGCGCCAAAAAATTTGGCCTGATTCAGCACGATTTGCTTTCAAGGTTGCCGCCTCTGTTAAAAATCTACATGAAAGATGGGTCCAACAAAACCCTCACAATAGTAAAGAAAGAGAACTGATTTAAAAAAATAAAAACCCAAGTCTGATTGAAAATTATAACTAATCAGGTCCTAAGAAAACCTACTGAAACTGTCTCTACGTAAACTGAAACAGAAAAATTAAACATCAAAATTAATTTGTGATTAAATCAGAATCTAGAAATTCACATAAAAAAAACTGAGAGTAAATCAGAACTCAAGCATTAAAAATCCGCTATCAAAACTGAGTTTTTCAATACGTCTGAGAAGTCTGCTTCCTCTATAGTACTAATACGACAATTTCGCCCACTAAAAATTCAGAATGGGTAGAAAAAATCACTGAGGAGTGTAACACTCCATGATTATCCATGTGGAGAAGGGCTCACTAAGAAAAAACACAATTTTTGTGCAACTCTTACAGGGGTTTGATGTTTTGAACCATTTTCTAAAGACAAAAAAGTTGTATTTTGACCCCTGAAATCATGTCTCAAACTTTTAGATGTTACCTCTCGACTTTCCTTCTAGGTTTTTCAAAGTTAAGAGGGTTTTAATCTTTAAAATACAAATTTGGAGAAGGAAACAAAGCCAAATGTTCAAAGAAAGAAATAAAGCATAGAATCAGTATTAAAGAATCGAATCGGTAATATTAAATGTCTCTCTCCAAGAGCTCGCAAAAGTAAACTGTTTTTTCTTCATCATTGGTTCATTTCCAATGGGTCTGTTGTACACAAGAGGTACAGTCCTATGAAAAGTCTTTAGAGGAGTAAATGGCACTAAAATTGTTACGGTCACGTTAAAAGTCTGAAATGCACTCCTTGGTGCTCAATTTGTGCAGTTTGGAATATGCTTTTCCAAAATTCCTACGTCTGGGGGCAGTTTTATAGTCACTGGAAACGAGCAAATGGTAACTTCAAGTAGCTTTGGCGATTGTCCTTAAATGCCAGTAGCTGCCGATTTGTTGTTCCTGTTCATGTGTGTTTTGTTTACAAGCAAAAGATGATCTTTGATAGTGACACACATTCTAAAAAAAGAAAACTTAAATTGTAAAAAAACTAAATCAATCAACTTTTATCGCACGTACACCATTTCTCTAATTCATCAATCTGCAGGTTATGTTGATAAAAACTATGTTAAAAATTGTTAGTTTTCGTTAACTGGAATTTATTGATGCTTTTTTTTCTAATTACAGTGACTGGAAACTGCCCCCAGATGTGGAAAATTTGAAAAAGCAATTTCCAAACTACGCAAATAGCGCACTAAAGAGTAGATTTCAAACTTTTTCAGTGTGACCATTGTAGTTTTTGTGCCATTCCACCCCAAAAAATTCAATCACACGACTGTACCTCTTGTGCGCAACGAATCCATTATGATCTCATTCCTACGACAGTTCCACTGTCTCCTAAAAAACTTAAAGTGACACCTTGAAGAAATTGAATTGTCTTTTGGTACAACTTTTAACTTTCCAAAAATACCGAAAAAACAGACTTTCTCCGTCTTCGAATAAAACTAGTGACCTTGTTCTATAACTGTGTCTCAATAAAGTGTGACATTGTAAGACCAAACATTAAAGATGAATCATACTTACATAGAGCAATGCGTCAGTTAGTAGTGCACTTCGTAGACAGTGGCTTTTTTGTCACCAGATCCAGTGATAATGTACTTATCATTCAAGGAAATATCACAGCTCAAAACAGATGAGGACTCTTTTGACTGAAAAGAAAAATCAAAAAATGAAACTCAATAACTTGTCAAATACTTATTGATCAAATAGAAAAAACGTTTGGCCTTATCAATTAAACAATAAAATACTTAATCGAGCAAATTTTTCTGTTGTTGGAAAAATCAGATCAACGATTTATAACTGAATCAGTGAAATCACACAACTCAGGGAAATGAAAATGTTCCAGAGACACAAAAAACTGTGAGGAAGTTGGTCTAAGAAAAAGATTTTTGGTACCTAAGGACAATCACTGTGGTACATTTTGAAGGTCCAAGTTGACATAGATGCCCTATCTTCAATGACTTGACATGTTTAAGCCAGTATTAGACTAAAATAGAGACCGAAAATGACAAAATCATTCCATAACAAACCCCCCCCCCCCCCCTTGTCAATACTCCTCCTTTGGACTAGGACAGGTTTGGGGTCATTGATCAAACCAATGCAGCAACAAAAGACTTGTCTTATGTAAAGAGTAAGCATTTCCTCTAAATGAATGAATGAATGAATGAATGAGATTTAAGGAACTCAACAGAGAAAACATTAATCAAAACAGAAAAAAAGAAAATTTCCGTTAATTTTGAAAAGCAAGAGAAAAAGGAGGGGCTTACTTGGAATAAAGAGGCTCCATGAGGAGTCCGCCATGCATTTAAAAGATTGTCTTTTCCTGTAGAAACAAACCACTTCCCACTGGAGGCAAACTTCAAAGATAACACACACGAATCGTGCAAATGTAATTGATATCGTTCAGTCTTAGTTGTGTGTAATACTTCGATAGCCGAATTCTCCATTCCGACGGCTAGCCAGTCTCCACTTGGACAGTAACTGAAAGCAAAATTGGGGGATACATTGATGATGCATAATTTTCGGATTTCGATGCAATGGTAATCCACCGTTCTGAGAGCGGATAAGGAAGCTTTGGCATTTCCTATCATTAGATTGTTTTTGGATTGTAACATATGCAATGAGTTTGCAACACGCAAGAGATACAGTCAATTGAGTTGACTTTGAATAAGTAAAATCATGAGAAAATTACATATAGTATAAATCCAAACCCCTCTTTTAAACTCACAATGGACCACTAGATAGAGTACGAATTTCAGCATTTTCATATGTTCCTCTTCAAAATTTCTAATGGATAACGATTAGCCCAATGAATGTTAAGGAGACGTAGGGGACGCCCAGTGAGAGGTTGGCGACAGGGGGTGGTAAATGAGATGAGAGATTGTCAACTCCCTGATGACCTGTGGGAAGACCGAGCTTTGTGGCGATTAGGCGTCGTAAAGCGCCAAAGAGCGCTGTAAAAGCGACTCATATATATATGTATTTAGCATTGCTTCTGAATAATTTGTATTTCCTGCTCACATTAAAAACAAGAATCTACTTGAACTACATAGCGCATTACAGCGGTTTTAGCAGGTCTCTCAATTAGGCAAAGCTCCTTCTCCACCCTGAGTTGTTCACAGTGTAAACAACGTATCACAGCTGAAACAAAGTGTTGATATTAAGGTTGTCATGGTTTTCTACTGCAAGAACTGTCACAAGAATGTTTAGTGTCCAATTTAACTTGAGTAGATTATTGTATTTTCCATGAGTAGGAAGTTAGAACTGATGCATCAAAAATCTTTAATAACTTTTTAAGGAATGGCGAAATTTATGCTGCACATTTTCAAGTTTCCTTCCTCTGCCAGAACTTTAATCTTAGTTCAAGTATTGTTCTCTCCTTGATGAAAGAGAAGGGAGAAGGTCAAAAATATTTGCTTCAAAACAATACAAATGATTTACTTACGAGAACATTTGAAAAAAGTTAGCAAAGTTGTTTGTTTAATTTTAGTTTATTAGATATGCCAACAATAATAATAAAAAGAAGCAAAGAAAAAAAAATCAAACCTGACTTACCCTAAAGAAAAGATCTGAGAGGGAAAATCATGCTGATGCAGTTGGCGTCCTTGTCGAAGATCCCATGAGCGCACGGTGTTATCCAAGCCACCTGTCCAAAGAGTGTTACCATCTGGCGTTACATCTATACAAGACGCTCCATCGGTGTGACCTTGGAACTGGCGTACTATAGTTTGATTCTGAAGGTCCCAAACTGCTACATGACCGTCCGAGCAGCAACTAAAACAAACCTGAAACAAAAAATGGAAAAAGATATAATTTTGTACAATTTTGAAATAGAGACGGATTTCGGGCTTTGATTCCTTGCTATGATAAATCTTTCCAGAGATTTCGAGCTTAACCCATTAATTGAGCATATTTATACGAACAGGTTGGCAGTTTTGAAAAAAGACATAGGGCATTAGCTAAAAGCTGGTTACACATCCTACATAGGGATGTGACGCGATTGGGAGAAAGTCAAGGTAGGGATGCTGCCAGGCTGAGACAAGGAGCATAATGAAAACCACCTGAAACTAAAACAAAGCCAGAGCTAGTTGGCCCTTTTCAACTTTCCTGCTAGTTGTTGACTTATTTTGTGTACATACTGCAAATCTCACTGAGAGCTACATGGGGGGTTGGGAAGTTCTTTAAAACAAAAAGTAATTGCTATCTCAGCCTTAATTTTCTTAATTTCTAATAGTATGCCCAGCCTAAATACTTAAAATATCAGCACCCTTTCCTGTCTTTCCTACTTTCTTGCAAAAAAAAAACAAAAAGAAGATAGAAAATAAATTTCACCAAAAAATTTCTTCACACAGACGTGGGTTCCCTCACATTTGAGCAGTTTTTGCACTTTAGGAGCTGCATCACACAAAACAAGTCTCTGCATGAAATTGGAGAAAAACCTTCTAACTGTTGCAGGCTGCATAGTGTCCTTTCGCAGCTCAGTCTTCTAGCTAAAGTAGTGTTGGTATTGGATTTTGCCCGACCCAGCCTCCAAATTTCAATCCTTCAATCCATTTCTCAGAAAGATGTGTTTAATTTCTTTCTTTTGCACGAAGAGCCTCTGGACAAAGTATGAACTGAAGCACTAATATAAAACGAATTCTTTGCCAGACCTTATTTGAAGCCATTTCAGCCATAAGGTGAACTTGGAATAAGGTCTGATAAGGAATTTATTTTATATTTTCTCCAAGAGACAGCCCTTTAGGCAAGAGGGGTCAGTATTCTTTAGTAATAGTAAGAGTCCAGAAGACATAAGTAGCTTTTTGGACTTGATAAATAATAACCCACTTACTTTGGAATCAGGACTAACTGCCAAGGCATAACAAGCAGGTGCATTTGATGTAAGTTCTGCTTTAATTCGTGGTGTTGGTTGCGCTAAATCCCAAATACAGAGATTACTGGCTTCACCACCTACGATTAGTGTGCGTCCATCGGGCAGGAGTCTCACTGACCTGATATAGCTATCCCTTTGCTGAAAAATATACAAAAATTATATGAAATTGGATTTTTGATGTAATTAGAATAATATGTTGAACGGATTCCCAGAAAGTGGGGAGAGAATAGAAATTTCTCCTGAAAAAACGTCTGTTGAGATTATAGGTGTCAAGTGTCTACCTAATTTTATTCAAAAGTTTACAGGAAAAGAGAACCTGAAATATCTTGCAGTTTAAACACACCAATTATTTTATTCATTTCACCAAAAGTACCGGCCTAGAATGTTCTTGTATTACTTTAATACAAGAAAAAGAGAAAAATTACTTTTCTAGTTTTATTAATTATACCTCACAAATAGTGGACACTGAAATGATATAATATACATTTATCGAGTTTATTGTAGTAAAATTTATATTTTTTAGGTCTTACTAATTTTTATTTTTATTTTAATACAATTTTAAGTATGGAAAACTAATATAAAGCCGTACCTCCATTACCTCAAACCAAATTAAGAGTGAGGAGAGAATTACAGCATTAAGAAATAAACAGAAATATAATAATAATCATAACATCAAACCTTTAAGTTTCCAGAAATATATGCTACCAGTGCGCTTAAAGATATCAATGAGTCATCGAAAATTTATAATAGCTTACTATTTATTTACACATGTTTACATACTTTTGCAGTTGGGGAAAAAACACAACTTATATTTGAAATAATAAAATTGTGATCTTACCAGACAGTCAAGCTGGGACAGGGGAGCTGAGGGTGCACTGATATCCCAAACTTTAACACACCCTTTTCCGCCTGTGTACACGTGTTTTGCTACACTACTCACAGTTACAGCACAAACTACCTCTCCGTGATGAAGCGACACCGTTTGTCGGGCTAGTTTAGGCACTCCCATTGATACTAATCCATCGTTTGGCAAGACTACAGGTGCAGGAGGGCCTCCGTTACCATTTAAATGCATTGAATAAGGTCTAAAAAACAAGTAAATTCAATATTGGTATTATCATACCTTAGGCTGAAATTTTGTTTTATATGAGAAGCCGGCAAATTACAACGAATGAAGCACAGAAGAAAACAACTGAAATTTATGAAGCAGCAAAAGATTTTTGGAATGAACAACATGAATATAATGCAATGGATTTCATCCATTTGTAAAATAAATTTTTTCTCCCAGTGATCCTTAAATAAGAAAACTGCTGGATTCAAATGGTTAATTTTTTCCTCCCCAGTGGGCCGCTAAACAAAAGACATAGTTTGTTCAACGCAACAACTTTGAGCATCTCGTAACAACCGTGTTTTGTTCTGATGTTGTTTATATTAAGAGGCGTGGCCTATTTTTAGATCTAGGGTCAGAAGATGAGATCAATTTCCCATCATTGTAATACCTTGAAAATTTTAGCGGGATGATCTGAATAAACATACATATGAGCCGCTTTCACAGTGCTCTCCCGCGTTCTGTGAAGCCTCGCCGCCACAGTACCCTATCCTCCCAAGGCCCATTGCACTTCCTATATTTCATGTAAAAACTTCTGTTGCCACCCTTCTGCTAGGCGTCCACTATCATTTAATAAAAATATTCATCACAAGAAAAAATACTTACAATTTAGTTGCTGAAAGACTCAGATCACTTGCATGATTCAGAGGAGTTGATGACCTCGGTTCACCAGATGGCTGAAAAAAAGACATAACAGTGAGAATGAATGAAGCATTGCAAAAAATTGAAAAATGTAATTAAGGACGCAATTACACATGTGTATACATAATATGTACAGGATGACGTTCCCATCTTTAAGGGAATATTGAACTCGGATGATAAAGCTGAATTTTTGATATGTCATAAGTCAAAATGGTGAAAAAAACTGTGCTGTTGTCAAAATTACAATTAGAACTTGGTGGAAAATTTATAATTTCAACTTGCAAGAAATTGATGTTTTTCTTTTTTGTTAATTTAAACTTTCCGCTCAACAAAAAACTAAAATCTACTTAAGTTAAAATGGGCAATGAACTGATTGCAGTGTGTTAGACTGCAAAATAAGGTTCTCCAAGTGCTGCACTGTTCTTGAAAAGTATTGGTTCTAGCAGATGAGATGTTTAAATTTGCTAGTTTCAATGTAACACTATGTCCAAGTTGAAAACCGACATGATTTTGAAAACTTCCAAAATGTCACTTTTACAGGGCCTCTTGATGAGAAAATGGCTGGTAGAGGTTCAATTTATACCCTAACACCATTGAAACTCACATGGCAACAATAATAGAATACACAAAGAACAATTATATTACCAATGAATTTCTCGCCGAGGCATTGTACCCAACAGAGGAAGAAAGATGTACTTCTGGAGGAAGACTATTTCGTGGCATTCCAGGATAGCCGAGACCCATTGGGGGAATTGCTGATGGAGGAGTTTTTCCTAATCCTGGAGTACTTGGTTTCGACAGAGGAGTTGGCGGTTTGTCAATCTGAAATGATACAAAAAGTAATTTTGTGAAAGAATCTTTTACACGAAGCTACAATGGAGAATTTGCGCGGGAAAATTGTATTACTACTTACGAAAAAGCAAAAGCTTGGCTCACAGGATTTATTTCTCATATGGGAAACAGGAGGGAATAAATTTATAGGTGAGAAAATTTACCACCATGTGACATCAAAAGGTGGCATTTCTCATTGAAGTACATGTATTTTAGCAGAATAGAACATTCCCTCAGAATTGCTATGATATTTATTCAATTTGGAAACCAAGCATGATCTTGTAGTCAGTTTGCTCAGTGAGTTTGACTAATAAATGAAATTAATCAAATTTTAGACATCTGCAAATTCTCTATTGCCATTCATGGCCAAATGAGTAATGACAGTGCCTCAACAAGGCTAGAATCAAAGACAAATTAGTTTTTTAGATTTTGCACGAAAGTCTCCTTGTGCTCCATGTTAAAGAACGTATGTAAAGGCGTCTTCACATTGCAAAATAACAAAATGTAATTTGAATTTTCACTCAGTATTGGTGGGCATTTTGATTGAAAATTTCATTGATTTTCCTGTTAAAGGGTGGTAAGAATCAGTAAAAATTTCAACAAATTAGTGCAGCAGTTTACGTGCAAAAGAAGAATTACAGAATTAAATGTTTCAATCTTGGAGATCCGTTCAGTGCCACTTATACTGGTGCCTAATGCTTGGAAAAGTGAGGATTGCCGAGATAAACAACTATGCTGAAATACAATGTCGCACATGAGTAGTAAAATTTTGCCAAATTTACAGCAATAGCGCTATGGGTTCAATAAATGTCGTCCTCCCGAATTTTTGCGATTGACCCTTAAAATTAACTTAACAAATAGGTAATTACATTCTTCTAACTTCATTGAGAGATTACTGAGACTTGAAGGAAGTCCTTTAATATTTTTCCAATGAAAGTGCTTAGAGATACACATAATTGGGGATCAGGCCCCAGCACCTGACATTATCCCAAAAATAAGAATGGTATCTGGCAAAGACAGGTCAACAATTTGAAATGAGTTAAAGAATTCAAAAACCATGTGCTGTAAATTTGTTAATACTTTGAAAAATGCTGAGGTGTTATGAAGGAACAGGAGATATTTTACAGTTTCCTTGCTAATCCAGGTGCAACTCACAGTTTAGGGTCTTAAATTCTCTAAAATTCTGCTTGGTGCACCTCTCTATAAAATCTGTTGGAGTAAAGATTTTGTGAAATGCAGCATTTCAAGATAAAATTAATAGAAAATTTTGGTAATATTCAGATGTATTCTTATTTAGCCTCACTAAGAAATTCTATCTAAATTTTGATACTGAATAGACGTACATCTTTGCTCTTTGCGGTGGGGGTGGGTGTACGACTGTTAGAGCCGGAGGAACCACTATGACTTGTTGGCCGATCCAATTTGCTTCCAAGCCCGCTCAGTTTATCATGAGAGGCATCTAGAGGACCATTACTTGCACTAGGAGCTGAATGCGATTCCTACAAATGATAAATATGACAAATTGTTACTAATTTTTTCAAATTCTGATGAATGACGATAAAAATTTGATAAATAAATAATATGAGGCCTTACATGTAACAATGGCGGATGTGAAAAATTACCTTTTCAAAACACGCTTAAAAAACTGTTTTGTTCACACAAAAATTTAATATGTTTGGCTCTGGCATAATGTGCAGATCTCGAAGATCATAACTCAAGATTTTCTCAAAATTTTCTTGATGCCAAAACAGTTTTTTGCATGTGTTTCGAAAAGGTAATTTTCCACATCCGCCATTGTTACATATAAGTCCTCATATACAAAATAAGTAAAAAATCATGCGAATGTATAAATGGGTAGCAAAACTAAAAATTTCTATGATATCTCTATTTTTGTGAAACAAAGACAATAAAACTTAAATTAAAATTTTTTAAATGGAAAGAGAGGATTTACTGTTGTTTCCATTGCAGATGATTTATCGTTAGCAAAAATTCTGTCTGACATTTCTCCAACATTACACATGATATGTATGACGAAAGTTAATATTAAGAATAAAATATGAGCAAAAATCTACAAAATTTCAAATTTTATACATTTCTTGGTGGTTTCATCATAACCAAGTATCAAAGAGAGAGATAATTTATATTTGGCTATTCTGGCATTAAACAAGAGGGGAGCAAACACTGGAGGCCAACTGACATTTACTCATTTTGAAATGCACTGTACATAAAATATTTTGTAGCATAAAGCTGACAATTGCGTCAGGTGAAATCCAGCCACTTGGCAGTGCTGCAGTGGGGGCTTTAAGATTCATCATCAATTTTCTTTCAGTTTTAGAGATAAATACAGGGTTTTTCTCCTTTGGGAACTCTCAGGAATTTTATTTTTTTCCTATCCCAATAACAAACAAACAAAAAAAAAAAAAAGATCCAGGAATACCAAACGGACTTAGACTTACTTCATTTGCTTCATCTACAACTAATTCTTGATCACTCTTATCACCATCACTTTCCTGAAAACAAAATACAATGATATGAGAAAGACTGGTGAGGAAAAACAAAAAATATGATTTACTTCAACAATTTGAATTTCTACAGATTCTGTAGATTTTTTATTTCAATTTGATAACTTTCTACATGTGTGACTTGCAAGCTAAAAATTGGGTTTCAGACCTCCTTTCTTACCTCCCCTCTCCTGTCAAAAACCTATCAGTTCATGAGGTAAATGCTACCAGACAAATACGACGAGAGGAAAATCTACAGTTGAAGTACTTTTAACATGCTCTGATACTTTTGAGTGAGAGGTCAATCTACAGAATTGAGACTTTCTATGAAATTTTTAACTCTGCAATTGATTAAATTTTTAGGAGCCCCTTAGTAACTTTTGACAGAGAAAATTGTTAAAATATTTGTTGATTTGATGGGATTTTTTTTCTTCTTCTTTTCTACAACTCCAGACTCAATTGCGACTAATAAATTTGGTCATGATTTCATCTTTGAACCAATAATGATTTGGAGATAATTAAAATAACAGAGTTCGGAATAAGAAATCTTTTTCATTAATCACCATTTTTATTAAATATCAATATTATTTGTATTAAATTAAAAAATTACTTACAGGAGCATGGATTTTACTTTCAGGTCTTCTACGTTTAGTGTCAGGCTCCGGAGATCTATACTTGTTCACACTTGGAGATACGGGACTCCGCTGTAAAATGGAAACAAAAGTTTCTTTAATTATTTTTGTAACCTTATACTATCAAAAAATTACGGATTTTTTTTTCAAAAGCACTGCAAAAATTCATGAGTTTCTTTGTATATTAACTTATCACAGAACTAATCGTAATTATACTTATTTTTCATCAGGATTACAAGTTGAATCTGAATCATGGAAATAAGGAACAATAACATTTTTTACTAATGCTAAAAAATTGGTTGGCAAATTTTTCTCTGCCTGATAGTGGAGGGCATTGGTCATAAGAGATAGGCCAGCTAGGAGAGACCATGGACACAGACATATTGGGAACAGCATCACAATGGGCCCAGTTTAGGGCCAAAAAGTGATTGCCTTAATAGGATGATGCAACTCTCTAGATGCCCTAAAGTTCCTTTTTTTTTATTCTGTTTAATTAAATGAGTCAGTGGCGTTCATTTTTTTGAATTCGTTTTCTGAAAGTACAGAAGGAACTAAGCTTCTAGGAATTTTTTCAGATTTTTTTTAACCTGAAGAGACTTAGTGAAATGCCAAAAATGGGACCCATTTGAAACGATATTTTCGGCAGGCGCTGATGATGTAGCAAGGCGAGGGAAAACAAAGTTTGCTGATTGGCTGAAATCATCTTCAGGCATTGTCTTGCTACGTTAATTTGACTGTTGGTTTATGATTGGTCGGATTTTGATCAGCTTTCTTTCCATATTAGAAATGATTTTCCAACTTGTTCATTAATTTTTCTCACAAAATTGTGTGTAAGAACGACTATTCTACAACTTAGCAAAAATTTCCTGCCACTTTCCCATTGCACAGACTAGTCTGGTAAAATCAATAAAATCAATCTGTTTGAAATGTTCTTGAGATAAAGAGAAACTTAAGAATGAATCAATCCTTGGCAGGAAACTTAGAGGACCTCTGCTTGCTGTGAAAAATTCAACTGGCAAAACTCGATCATGCTGTTTGGAAGTAAGGAAACCTATTAATTTTATTCACTGAAAGTTATTTTTTTTTCTTGATCTCTTCCTTTTTCAGGAGAAATTCTTGAGAGAATGGTACAAATTTTTGGCAACACACAAAAAATAAGAAACAATTGTACTCACTAATCGGTCCTCGGGTATAGAGGACGATCGCTTGAGAGGAATCGGTTCACGAGGGTCTATGGGTTTTGAGAGCGGATGAGGTAAACCCAGGAGGGCTCCAGGTGCAGCCATGTGTGGCAAAAATGGAACAGTTCCTCCAGGAGCGCCATGTGGAGCTTGTTGAGCATGAATCTGTTGCTACCAGAAGGGTGAAAATTAAACACTTGACACAGATAAATACTTCTCCTAATTACTTTCGCAGTAAGGAATAACACCAAATTAATTTAACTAACATGTTGTACTTAAATGATAAAAGAGATAACATTCGATGTATGTATTTACATAAGAAAAGTACACCTGCAACTGTTTCCCTGTAAAGGCAAATTATTATTATTATTTTCAAGTAAATGCATCTGAATATTAAAGCAATCATTTTGACATCAATGTAACTTGATACAGTCTTCTCGTTTTTTGTACTCATTTTCCTGAATTGTATTCAGGGATAGGTTTCTTAGAAGGGCCATTTTTCAGGGAAGAGAGGAGATAGATCCTTTCTTCAGTTTCTCAACAATATTGCATGTAGAATACGTTGCATACATAGTTTAAAAAACCTTGGTGTCGAGAAACCTATCATTCTAAAATATTGTTCAGTAAGATGGCCTATACAAAAATAATTTAACTTACTTTTCGCAGCTGATTTCATTGATTAATTATGAATTTACATGTCTTTGCGGTAAATTGGTTTAACAAAATCTTTTCTACGGCAAAAATCTTAGATCAATGAAGTACATATTAACAATTTATCATTAAAAAGAAGAAAAAAAAAAAAAGGCAAAGACAAACAAATATTCATACGTTTGTGCAAAAGAAACAGAAAATATTGATGGGAAGTTAGTTGGAGGGCAAATGTAAATGACTCACAAAGGGCAAACATGCTTCCACAGGAGAAAACCACAAGACAACATGCAAATAGGTTCCAAACCAAACAGTAAAAAATTAGTGGCATATCTTAATAGCTGCTGGTAGGTTTGTTACATTACGTGAGGAAAATTTATTGTTAAGGTGATGTAACATTTATTAGGAAATCATTATGATTAGATTTTGGACAGTTTTAATCAGTAAAGAATTGCGTTCTAGGGAAATGGATCTGGCTTTTTTGAGACAAGCGCAGGGTTTACATTCTTTTTTAGTCTTTGAGACATCTTCACACCTTAGAAGAGACTAGCAAACTGGTTGGAGAATAACAATTCTGCAGAAAATTGACACTGAATGGAGCAAGTAATCACATTGGAAACTGGGTTCGTCATTGTTTAGTAGCAAAGGGGAACAATAAAGCATGAAAGAACAAAATATCACAGGTGTTGATCATTTTTAAACAAAAGTACAACATAAAGAGTGCAATAGGATTATTAAGAGACAAAATAAAATTTGGAATTCACTATTAATCATTAGAAATTGTTTCATCCCAAAGACATTTTAGCTGTTAGACCTTTAAAAAACATTCTTGAAGAACTTTCATAACAGGCACTTACGATAGTCTCCATTATGACACCCACAATTCGTTGACTAATCATTTGATTAAATTTTGTTCTTTACGCTATCCAAAATTTACAATTTGTTCGCTGAATTATTCTTCTTAATCAGGGACAATCCTAAACTGCAAAATTGTATGCATTTTTTGTTTTTATCTTTATCTTCTATTTTCTTAATGATGGCACTTGTGATATTTTGCTGGGAAAAGGATGAACAGAGGTGATCCATAGTTTATCTCATTGCAACCTAAATATAACAGGATTCAAAAAAATATGGTCCTTAAGTTGGTTAAGGGAGGAATCTTTGTTGGAAAGTCATTAGTACACTCCACATTTTTAATACTGATAAACTTCGATAAGGCTGCTGCCCTGCAACAGCTCCATTTCGCCGACTCGGAAAAATTTTAATAGTTATTAGAAATCCAAAATTCTTTGATAATGAAAGTGTTTCATAGGATCAAGGAAAAGCAATACCACGGACCTGAATTAAAAAAAAAAAAAGTGGGACTGATCTTCATGTTGAGGATTAAATTAGACATCTAGGGTAGCTGAGGAATTAATAGAGGAAAAAAAGCACTTAGGATTGAAGGAGGGATGGAAGGCCAAGAGACATGTACGATATGAAGAGGAATAACAACATACCAAGAGTTGTTGCAAGCCCTGCTGCTGATGCTGCTAAAACAAGCAAAAAGTTACTCAATTACCAGAAATAAACAGCTAATACGACAAAATTAATGCGAAAGCCAATATCCAGTAATCAACTAATCCAAAAACTAAGTGGAATTTTTGCGGTGCTTACTAAGAGCAGCTGTAGGTTATAAAAAATAAACCTATATTAGAAAAGGAGTCAACAGGTTTAAACGACCTGTTGCCTGGAGAGTAGAGAAGGTGTGTGATCTCTAACAAGTATTGGGATCTAATTTGGGTTTACAGAAGAAGCAAGGCTGCCAAACGAAATGCTCACTTTGAATACTTTGATGTTCATTACTGCTCACCAAATTCTTTTCACCCACAAACTCTAACTTCAGTCACTATTAACTCACCCACTACCACTAAAACCAGGTGCTTTAAGTTTTGGAGCCAGATACTCACTAACTGCTTCACTTCTCACAATCTAACCTACAAGATGCTGAATTCGCCAATTGCTCATGTTCCAAGGATTTTACGCCAAAGTTTTAACTTGAAAAATTAAGGCCCCTTCATTATGCCTTTAACTTGACCTAAATCCACTCCCTCAAGGCTTCATGATGAAAAAAGTCGCTCTGACTTACGATGCACAGTACAATGCCTAATATAGTAGAGTTCATGATGGTATTTTATTTCGCCCAAAAGACTCAGTTTTACCAATTACTCACTACTCATTCAGCACATTTTCCTCGCTGAGTTTCAAAATATGAACTCACAAAGTGAGCTATCACACCTTTTGAATTAACAGCCTTGAGGCAGAGTACAGCGTAATTGTTGCCATACTGTGCATGAAAAAAGAATTAGCGTTCGTTATTCCATGTGACAGAGCTCTTGAGGTCATGGGTAAATTCAATCGTTTTTTCGCAGAAGGACATAAGTCTGTTGGAACTTTTAAAAATTACTGTGTAAAGTTAATACTTAGTATCAATGGGCAACAAAGAAAATCTCCCAAGGGAGGTCCATAAACTTTGTTTATCATAAGGAGAAAATTCTCCAATTTCCCCTTTAAAATTCTTTCAGTTACCCATTTCTGTGAAAATAATCCATCTTTGGCAATTTTAAAACATTACTGAGAACTAATTTTTTTTTGCAAAAAATTGATTCAATTGGTCCTAATGATTGATGGGCTTTAAAAAAATGGACAATTCTTGTGCAAGAAAAGATTCCAGCCTTACAACTGGGAGCTTACCTATACAATTTACAATTTTCTCTAAATTAACCTGCTCTGTATTATGAACTAAACATAATTCTGAAGTCTCATGCATCCTCAATGTAGGTACTATAACTCTATGAAATTTTTCCTCTTTTTTCGTTTCAATAATATATTTATAGGAAAAGGGGGGGTCGGGGAGAGCATTACGCTATTTTGTTTTTACATGCTTAAGGATGGGGAGCTACGTCACAAAAACGTAACAGGAGGTCAAAAATGCCAAAAAAGTGCATTGCATAGTTTATGAATACTCCCTAAGTCCAAAAACTTAACTAAAACAGTATTTAACTCTAGTTTTATCAAGAAATAAGAATAAAAATTTGAATTCTGCGAAGGACCTGTTATCGGTGAAAGCACTTAAAGACAGTTAAGGTGTACCTGACAGTGTTTATTACTTCAAAGAGAGACTAATGTGCCAGACAGTGAAAGGTACTCTTTGTTCCAAAACTGAAGAGGAGTGATTAAATTCAAGAATTTAAAAGGGAGAAAAGTGCACTCAACTTTAAATATACGAAACTACTATGAGCTCCTAGAGCATTGTTAGTTTAGAGTTGTATCCAAAATGCCGGAAGGAAACCCAGGTCATACTTAGAAAATTAGGCAAAAATAGAGGTGAAGAATATATAAATGGATCCACTTCCAATAGATTCAATCAAATCAGAGCCACAGCCAGATTCACTCGAAAAAAGTAAAGTCATCTACGAAGTTATAAGATGACGTGATGCATTGATGGTATAAGTTTAAGTTTGAAATATCCCTGTGGGATAATGAAGTTATGGATAAAATAACATTTTTTATTAAATTAACACAAAATCAGTTCAAGGATACTGGCTGGTGGCTCTTTTACTACTCAAGTCAAGATTCAAGAGTAAAAAGAGGCCTGAGTGCTTCCCTGAAAGATGAAACTCAACGTTGTAATTTTTCAGCACTTGTATTCTTACAAATACACTTTAATATTTATTTCCGTTAGGCAATGACTTAAACACAGGTTAGGCAAGGAAAGTTCGACATCAAGAAAAGTTGGCAATCCTCGAAATTGAGTAAATCTAGTAAACATTGTATTGGAGACTAAATCAGAATGTGGAATGCAACTTTAATTTCATTATGGATTAAACTAAGTACCCATCATAAAAATTTTCTGAGCTGAGACTTTATATAGGTAAGCGTTATCTTTGCAGCTGAGACCATATAATATGGATGAGATTTTGAAACCACCAAATGGAATCTAGTTTTGGTAACTTCGTTAGAATGCGTAAAAGTAGCATTGACACCGTTAATAGCAGACCCTTAGTGTTAAAAACCGCTGTGAAGCTGAGATGGCGCTCATTCGTTCTGAATAAATATTAGATACCCACAGTTCCAAGGTTCAAAGTTATTGTGAAATAAACATTATTTGCATCATTAAAAAAGCAGTTTTTTCATACACACTACCTTGTTTCTTTAAAGTATGAAAATTTGACTCTTTCTTTGCGTTTCCTGTAAAATGTCTTACAAACAGCGAAAGGAAATCGAAATAAGTTAGTGTAAGATGGAGGAAGAATGGTTTAAACATGCACCTAGGAGGCGCTGTTTTGAATGGCTGCCGACTTGGTTCTGCCATCATTAAGGCAATACCTTTCACACAAACACATCATCTAGTTTTGATCCCTGATGGTCGATAAGCTGTCCCACAATTTGCATTTTAGCCTTGTGCTGATCCCAAATAGTATAATGCTAGAGTCTTAGCTAAAGCTTCAAACTGTTGTTACCGATGTTTGGTTTGGCATTTTTGGAAGATCTCACACACAAAGCTCAGAGAGCACTCTTCCAAACGGTGGTTCCATTGTCTCTGTCTTACACATTTTTCTGCACTACGGTCTTCCACTTCAGTTAAGGCCTCATTTATAAAATTAGGATGTATACAAAAAGGTTAAATGTTTGATAATTTGACTCTTTATGTAATTATTTATGGGATATAGTATTTGCTAGTATGGTTTGAAACACTTGATATAAACAATCGATTAGGTTTTTTTGCTCTTCAAATTTGAAAAGAAAGAAAGAAATGAAGTCGCTTAGGTTTGCCGCTAAGAAATATTGTCAAATCAAAGGAAAATTTTGTAATACTGTAAGAGAAGGAATGCACTAATAAAAGTGAAGAGAAAAAATTCTTAGATACTTAAACCTACTTGCAAACTCAAAATAGATAAAAGTAAGACTGAGGATAAAAAAAGATAAGAATTGGAGATGAAAACCCAAAAAATTTCTACTTTTCTGTATCAAGTTGTATTCCACTGGCACTCACCCCAATAATTGCGTTCAGTTCTGACATAGTAACCTGTTTGGCCCGATCAACAGCTGTGGCAACTTGCTGCTGATGCTGGAATAAAAAAGGTAAGATAAACAAAATTAGATATACTGCTAGCTTCAAAGAGGGGAAAATAGGAGCCTATTGTGGATTCAGTGAAAGCTGAGCTCACACTTTTAACCTAGAAACTATCACAGTATTCCGTTCAGGGTGTCCCAAACAACTGGTGCCATGCTTTTTTCTCAGTTTTTTGGGATGGTCAAAGCCACAGACCAGGGGAAGTGTCCCTTATTCTTAAGAAATCTGAAACTCTCCTAGATTTTATGTGTGCTTTGAGGGGTAAAAATAGGTAGTCACCTTTATAAAAAAAATATAGTATTTATTTGAAATTTTTTGTTGAGGTCGCTTACGCCCCCTAAAGAGCGCAAGCTTTAAAGCAGGAGATAAGGCAAGCGATGAGTCAATTCCTGACTCTTCAGGCGAAAATTTCATCTGTAGGAAGGCTGCAAATGTCCAATGAACTGATGAATTGCGCAAAAACCACTTTTGGTACGTTCTGTGAGGCTGAGGAATCCAACCCAAGTTGTCGAGGGGCTCTTCTTCTGGCCCCATTAACGGTTGAACAGACGGAATTTTGGCCCTACAATAAACAACTTGCGAAATCTATGACAAATGAAAATTGTCAAGTGTGGTTAACGGCACTGGCTCTCAGCAGCATAAGAACTCTCAGGCGTAGTAAAACAGGCTTGCAAAAATTTCTCAAACTCATAATTTGCAGATGGTCGCAAACTTGAGGTTAATATTCAACCGTGAGAAAATTTTCAAAGGTGAATGTGAATTTTTCTTTCCATCATTACTTTCAAGCAGAAGGGTGAATCTCACATTGAAATGAAACACAAATGAAAACTGAGGTTTTTTGCAAAGCATATCAGAAATTTGGCCTTGCAGCAAAAGAGCTGAATCCCAAGATACAGCAACTGGGAACTTTTGTCATTCCTGAATTAAAATGGCTGTATATGTTTCAGCAGTGTCATTTTGATTTTTTTTTAAGTCAACCCTAAAATTTGTCTGCTATTGTGACCTTTGCGCACTAGCTTAAGATGTTACAAGAAGAAAACAATTTAATTTGAACAAGATTCTTACCTCTGATGCTAGGAAAGGAATCACTTGACCAATAATTGCATTTAATCTTTTCGCTATTTCAGTCTGAAAAGAAAAATAAATACATTAGGAATAAAAAGATAAACAAGCGATTCACAGAACTTGCAAATGTTCACAAACTTGATTTGAATGGGACCTATCATTCTCTTTCTACAAAGATGTGCAGGGTTCCTTTAATTTCTTCATTCTCTAGTTCTCTTACTTTTTAGGTTAATTCCTGATTTCGAGTGCCTTAACCTTCAAACAAAACTTCTACTTGGATTTCCCCCCCTAGAATTAACACTAACTTTTGCTTAACTTTTGAAAAACCTTCTGCTTATAGAGAATCTAATTATGGGAAAAGACACTCAGAAGTTTTCTATGCTCTTCTATGTGGCACCGGATAAATTGATCAGCTGTCACACTATTCAAAAAAAAAAATGACTCGTCTTTCTTTAGTTGAGAGTTCTAGTTCTCTAGTAGAGATGACTTGGAAAACTGCGGAGGTTCAAGAATCCAACATTAATGAACTTGAAAATTCCTATCCAGGGAGGTGAAAATCTCATGCGTTGCAAATAAATTGATGACCATGGGTAACTTTGAGAAAATAATTGCAACCACAGATTCTACTTATCATAATTTAACAAAATTTTAAAATTTTTAACATGCAATATCGATCTCCTGCTCCAATGAGGAAAAAAAAAAAAAAAAACACTAAGAAGTGGCCCAAATACTGTATGTAAGAAGGTAGAGAAATGGTGCTGGGTCCACACCATTTCGCGGGGAAATCAAAGCCAAGAATAGAGTTAAAAAAATATTTTCGACTCTAATTATAATTTTTGGAACTTCTTGGCTTTGATTTTCCAGTGAAAAGGTGTGGACCTAGCACCATTCCTCCATCTCCTGCTCTATTTATACTCAAATCTTGACAGTTGTGAACTTACTTTAAGATTTAGTAGTTCTCAGAATCTCTTCATGTATCTTTACAAAATTTCTATCATGACCTAGGTTTTCATTGCTGCAGAGTATTGGAGGTTAGACAGCATGGTAAGAAGAGGAAAGTGGTGAGGGGTGGTGAAGGCCTCTAGCTATTGAAAATAGCTAGAGGCCTAATAAATGGATCAATCAATGGCATATTTGAAGCTATGAAAGAATGAAGTAATCCACATCTTACCTGTTTGTGCATTTCAACATTCAATCCATAGGACATTTCATAATACTGAAAGCAAAAAAGTCAAGAGTAGGATAATGATATCAGATACGATACAAGTTGAAAGTAACCTTAAGATAGGTTACATGCAATGAAATGATCAGATCTCATTTAACCAGGGACCAACAATCAGCTATCTGAGACTGTAGAGAATTGCCAGGAATGAAATTCCATGAATTACACAGGGACACGAATACGTGACCAGGTGAATTTCATTATTTTTGTAAATATATAATGTTTTACACAACCCCCAAGGCTTGATAGACGGAAGATTGGACCTTTCCGAGCGCAAACTTTGAGAAAAAAAGACTGAAAAGTGAATTTTCCAGCACTATAACATGTACATGGAAATAATGCAACACCAAATTGATCATCGAGGTGAGCTTTCCTTTTTTCACTATCTGAGAATTTAAGACAGGTGTGTTCTGACGTTCAAGCATTTCTTGGAAAAAAGCCAAAAAGAATTAAAATTCTTCGGATTGAAAACAGCCAATTGCACAACAAAGGTAGACTCTCTTAGAAGGAGTGGTCTGTTGTTTTGATGACTGCTTCAACTTGATGTGCTTTCTCAGGAGTTGATTGCAGAGAAAGCCAGTGGTGCTATCTCCTTTTTTAAAGCATTTTATAAGGGAATGCATGATTAAATAAAAAATCTTCACTGCAACTACAATTTTGCAAGTTCAAGAAAATAGTGGAAGGTCATCAGATCTCTTGTCCACCTGGTGTCCCACGTTCATTCTCAATGTAATGATAGAGAATTTTCCTTTCGTCTCCTTGGAATTTCATTTTATTCTCCTTGACATAACATTTAATGACTAATTTTGTTGGCATTAATAGTTTCGACGTTTTAATATTCTTGTAGGGAGACAAGAAGTCTCAATGTAATGGTCATACAAATTTCTACAGTTACTGCCTTAATAAATTTAACCTTCGAAGAGAGAACTATTTTTAATTGCCAAGTGGTTACAAGAAGGAAATAAATTTCGATTGAATTCAAAAGGAGTGTGAAAAAAGAGAGATGAAAAAAAAAATCAGTCATCAGATGGAACAGGAGAACACATTGCTTACGTACCATGACATAATGCCGCTGCATTTCAGTCTTTTCTGACGCTATTTTTTCACATTCCAATTTCAACCTGGAAACAGTAAAATAATTTCATTATTTATTCCAGAGGATTACTCAAAAAGTACTTGATGTAAATGCCTGCCTTTAAGAAAGTTATACTGAAGTTATGTTTGAACAAGTTTTGTGTAAGTTTGGCCTTCTGTGTTTGTTTGTAAGTTGTGTAGTGTTCAAAGGAATTTTTATTCATTGAACATATTACTTAGGCCCAGGATGATAGTATTCACTGTCTTTTCTTTGCCTAGATGGAGAGTACTATATTATAGGCTACAGTATATGACCTATTTCTCAAGCTTATTGCTTTATGCATTATGCAGAATAGTTTAGCCAAACCTGATTCAGTTAAGGACAATTTTATTTTGAGTTCTCATACGATCCAAGACCGCTAAAAGATACACGGTACTTGAGGGCTCCAAGATGATTATAAAATAAAATGTAAATTTTACTTACTGATGGTACTGAGCTTGAAGATAGTTGAATTCTTCTTTAATCTTTTCACAAGTTTCAGCGATTGTAAACTTAAACTGCGTACCCAGTGGTCCAGCACCCTGACAGAAATAAAGTGAGGTGCATTAGAGTTAGGAAATACTAATTTGACAACCTACTCTCAGAGTCCTCATAAAATTTTTAAGTAGATAAACATGTCAGGTAATTCAGCAGAGCTTGTTGCTGAACAACACCAAGACCTGCTGGTTTACTAAGCAAGTTCTTGCAGGAGGGTAGGTCTTTTGGCAAAGATTTGTGCTCTTGGTGAGAAAATCTTCAAGACACAAGTTTGTGAGGCCAAGGGTTTCTGCACATGTGTCTGGCGGTGTGGAGATGATGAGAAATTTGACTAACTCCATATTATTTGTAAGTAATTCCTTAACTTAGTAAGCCACGGCTGGCTGTAGATGATTTGCAATCAGTGTTTGGGTTTAAGATATTTTAAGCAGGTGCTTCTTAATGTTGAGTCTGAGTTGACTTTCTCTAACTAAAACTTGACTGCGTGAGCTTACCTTTAGTTTTCAGATCCAGAGAATCTAAAAGCCATACCAAGATGGAAACCAGATTGGTTCATAACATAACTTCTATAAAATGGGTCAGTGGCGCCGGTCACATAATTCAGGACCCCGCACTAATGACAGCCTATGCGCGTATAGGTCGTTATTACCCCCATTAGCTTTTCAGATTCTCCGTACCGTGGACTATACCGTGGTATAGGTAGAACATGATTCAGTACCGGTTGGAGGCCAAAAACCCTTTTTTACCCCAAGTTAGGTCAGGCTCCTGGAGTAATGGGTGGAAAAACAGCCTTGACGCGTGAGGGCCTTTATTGCGTTCATCAGCTCGGTTACGTTGTTTTCAGTTCGCAAGTATCACTGATAGTGACTGCTCGTTCATTTCGCATTAATTTTGAGCAATTAGAATGATTTTTTCTTTCTAACTTCAACAAAAATAATTGTTGGACGCAATAACAGCTTAAAAACTGATTTTTTAAATTAAGTATGTTTCTAAGAAAACCGAAAATGTATCGCAATAGCAACCTGGCATCCTTCAGTAAAAAGGTTGGGCCACCCAAAAACAGGGTACCTGCAAAGCACAGTCGGCATAGTAAACCATATACAATACTTTAAATGCAATTTCCTCACAACGTGGTTTCCAGTTGTAGGCTATTATTCGTGATCAATTGTGATCCCATGAATTGAGTTCATCGATCGGCAAAAAATAACAAGATTTGTTTGACAGCGAGTTTCTACATCCAGTATTATTAATGTTTGCTGATCTATAAGCTTGCAGTATCAAAACAGGCTTCCACTGCAAGCGCAACTGACCCATTGTAAAGCGTGAACGTAGAAATCATGCCCTTTTTTGAAGCTATTTGACCAGTATGAAGATAAAATTGTCAAAACTACAAGCAAATGACATCATTTTGCTAGTAATACTGATTGATTGCTGCTCCAAACATAAAAATAAATGAATTTGCCACTTTTCAGGATTGGGGGCATTTTGTAGTCTGACCTCAAGATTGCAGGCTGAAATACAAATGCACTTCCATGGACCGTACAGATCATTTCTCTGATTCAGTTAGATTTTTCACAAGAGATACTGCTGTAACAGTCGGAGATCTAAGCTATATCCAATAACTCATTCTTGCCATCGCTGGCTTGATTTGATACAGACATCTTCGCGAACCGCTATGTAAGTGAGATGAACTAGCGGTAGAGGACATCTTGTAGAAGTAGACAAGCTAATTTTCAAGGAGGTAAGTAGAAGATCCGTGGATAGACGGTAAGAAAATTGTACCAGATTTGTAATGAGTAAGTATCTCATGACCAATATCATTGAGAATAAGCTCCACTATTGCGGTGATTTAAAATGTTGAACTAAGCTCTCTAAGGAACATTTATCTCATTCTTTGTGAACACATTAATCATCAGTGACAATTTGGAGGATCGAGAGCACCTTACGCACAATTTAAGACAGAATTAAGAAAATTACACATCAACAGCCTATTTGATGCGCTCATTAGCGAGAGATTGTGTTTACTACAGTAACCATACTTATGAATGGCGAGAAATGTAAGTAAAAGGTTCTGGTAGTAATGAGGCAAAAATAAAACGATTGGGGGATGAATATTTGAACTCTGTCGTGGGTTATAACTTTTCAACGGTGAGTAATCGAACGAGGTTTGGGGTAGTCATTTGCGACCCATTCTGGGAGAAAATCTCACAAAAGGCCGAAACATGTGGATTGAGGATGGAGTAGAGAGCTTGCTATAGCTTGAGATCTCAATAAGTTAGCTCAGCATTATCAGCAGCATTGAAAAAGTACGAAAATAGTTGTGGCCAAGATTGATATAACCTATAAAACTTACGGTAGCAGATGAGTGGCGAGCTGGTCCTGAGTACATGTTTGCCCGGCAAAACGAATAAATTGGAAAAAGTGTGGACGAGCCACAAGTATAAATTAATCACTCATACATTAACTAAACGAAAGAAGATGATTCCACCGACAAAAACGTTAAAATTATAAACAGCCAGCCACTGAAAATGGAAAAGTCAAGCCAACCTCCTGGTCCTACGTATGAGGTGAAAACACAAAGCAGCCAATTATGACACCACTCCTCTTGATGCTCATGGACCAATCATAGAGCATCGGCACTGGAGCCGCCAAATTCTAAAATGATGAGTTCTCTTCTAAATGATAAGTAACAGAGGGCTTTCAGTTTATCAGCTCCCGAAAAGTGAGGAATTAAAGTAAGGACCGTTTTTAATTGATAAAAACGGTAATGTGGTGATCTGCGAAGTCTGAGGTTCGACCGTCGACTGTGTTCCAGTCCAGGCCTGCTGACAAATGGATGGAATATAAGCAAAGCAACCATGATGGGAGGAGTGGGGCTGTTTTTGCAATTTAATGAGAAAAATTGATTTGGAGTTTAGGACAAACCCCCTTGAGTAATCTTGAGCCAAGACAAAACGCTAAAAACTACCACCTCTTTATGCACCCCCGGCGAATGGTAATTGAGGGGGGGGGGCATGATTATGACCCCAGGAAAATAAAGTTAATATTGAATGCTTGGAAAAATCTGGAAAAAATTTATTCAGGTTCATAGGTACTCAAATAACAGGCATGGTATTGGTGAAACAGAGTGAGCGCTTCGTTTATTACGATCATGGATTATTTTTGGCATTAATATGTTCATTTCTAAAAGCAACACCAACAAGGAAAAGTCCTAGTTGAACTACTCTTTGCTCGCTAATAAAATCAAAACTAGTTGGAATCGAGTCGATCCTTGAAAAAGTTTAAGCACAATGAAGAATATTGAAATTCATGACACTCAAAATATTAAAAAAGTCAAACAACTGACCGAGCTAATTGGTCTGTAGGGTCCTGGAAAATGAGTTTCATTGTAAGCCATACTTACGATCCTTCTTTTAGTAAGGATTTTCACTAGATTCCATGATAACGCAGCAGGCAATTGAGAATTTTTCTAAATGGATTTGTGAGTAATATTTCTTTTGCCCATCAACAGGAAAATTCTGTTCCTCAAAAAACAAGATCATACTTGAATAAAAGATGTTGTTTCTTAACCATGTCTAGTGATAAAATACGCAGAGGGGGGGGGGGGAATTCATCTTTTTCTGAAAAATTTAAGTTCTGACTTAAAGTTATTAACCTTTACCTTCTCGGTTTTTCAAATCTCAGTAAATTGGTGTTTCTAAAACAGCAGCAGACTCATCTGATTTCCTCAAGTATGACACCCAGATATAAATTCATTTATGTACATTTTAAGGGTATGATATGAACAGTGTTCAACAGAGAGGCACTAAGTATGAACTACGAAATGGAGGTTTGAATTGAAGTTACTTCAAGAAACTCAATGTTTCAGACAAATTTTAACCACTGTTTTCACATTCAAAAAATGTTTTCTAGATTTTGAATTTTTGACAGGAGTTAATTTACAACTACGTAGTTGAATTCAAAGCCTCTCCTACTTTTTTCTTTAGTGTAACTTGGTGCTTGTCTGTTAGTTTTGATCTCCAAGTACTCTTCCTTCCTCATTGAATATAATTTATATTCAGTATTTTCAGGTTTGATGAAACATTGTGAACATGTAAAATACAGTATACATGCTGTTCGGGGATTTTCTAAGATATTTATGAAGTCCAACAAATCAAGTCAAGTTTCTCATTTTTAACAGTTGATGAGTCAATTTTAAGGGTTTATTTGCTGGCTGGTGTTACTGACTATACAAAATCAGCAGTGTTCGAAACTCACCTTAGAATTTTAGGAGCCATGTGGCCCATCAAGCTCACTTTTTAGGGGCTATTGAAGACTTTTAGCCTATATATCACGGCACATTTTGTGAAAAGTCAGACGAAAGATGTTTAAGTTACACAGAAATAGTAGCTGTAACTTTCGAAAAATCACCGAACAGAAAAATTAGAATTTTTTTTGTTAAGGGGGGGGGGGCACTTTTCAGGAGCCACGTTGGTGAGCCTTCATTTTGGAGGGGCCACCTTGGCGCGGAGTCTTCATTTTTTAGGCGCCATGATCGATTTCTAAGGCGCATTTGGCGCCTGTGAGTTTCGAACACTGGAAATAAGGGAGGCTTTGGCTATACATTCAGAAGTCATAAATACAGGCAAAAGCCAGACATCATGGGAAGTTAGTTATGGCCTCTTGCTTCTTCCAGTTGACAGTTGGGCCATTATCTTCATTTAGAGATCAAAAAAAGTAAAACAATGCATTTCATTGTCAAGTTTTATTTAAAATATATAAAACATGTTACAAACTTAAAAATTAAAGAAAAGCTGACAATAATTTTTTACTTCAGAGGAATAAACCGTGAACTGTGGGTAGCTCCAATACCAGGTCTTCCGTGTTTGACAGGTTTGTAGGTCATACTGAATTCTCCCAGATAGTGTCCAATCATTTCAGGCTGCAAGAATAAAATTGATCAACTGAATTCATGACAAAATAGAGAGGAGCACGAACAGAAATGATTAAATGAATAGGGTAAGACTACACATCTGAATTTGAACCTAGTTAGATGCTGGCCAGAATTGATTGATTCAAAATGCCTACTATTGTTGATGTTGATGTCAATAAGGACACCATGGGTGCTTCACAATTAATGTTGTTTGGAGAGGACTTTCCACCCTATAACCCTCCAGAATGAATCTATTTACAGGTTTGTAATAATTTATTTTACTCAACTGTTGATTTAAATAAATACATCCTTAATTTCCTGGGGAAAAAACACTTCATTTTCCACTGCTGAAGGAATTTCTTGGAGTGAAAATTTAATTTTAAATGCAGTGCACTAAAAAAACCTGAAAATGATATTTCAGCTGATGTCATTCACATATTCTTGCTTTTTCAAGCGCACCAAATTAGAGAGCGGAAAATCAAACCTTTTGTTTATTATTATAATTCATTAGGATAGAACATCAAGTATTCACATGGCTTTAGCTTTAACACAGGGTCTTCGAGAGAGTCATGGAAACAATGACTCCCCCTTGAGATGAAATGTCACTTAATAGAGAGGGGAGATGACTATTTTTGTTCTGACCTACAAGTCATGACAAATTCACTAGAAAGAAGCCCAAGTTCAATATTTGGACACCGATTTCCTGATAGTTTCTTTGAACTTTGAAAAATGCTGAAAACAGAGGACTCCTCTTAGGAACCATGGACTTGCCAACTACCTCCGCCCTGACCCAACTTTTTTTTCTAATAGGGTACAAAACTCACCATTGTCAGAGACTGGGATTGACCAGTCTGTTGTCTTTATAGAGTTGGGACTTGATTTAACCAGCAATACAAGAGTAAAATCAGAACTGAATTTGTTGAAAGGGTTGCCACAAAATTTAAAAAATAAAATTTCCTGTCATTTCCCTGACATATATAGGTAAAATTCCCTGGCAAATGACGATATCCCAGATAGTTAAACAGGCAAAATTTTGAATGGTTTTCAGGCAATCTTTTCCCTTCAAAATATCAAACTCATTCTGGGAGGCTGCTAAGGGTAACTTAACTATTTTTTTCTGGCACTTTACCATTTTTTCTGACTTCTTAAAATCCCCTGACATTTCTAGGTATTGTCTTACTGTGGCCACTCTGTATTAGCTATTTTTGAGAATGTTTCATTACCTTAATTTCAACTTGTGTGAAAGCTTTGCCGTTGTATACTCCAACAATGCTACCGACCATTTCAGGGACAATGATCATGTTTCGAAGATGTGTTTTGACAACTTCAGGTTTTTCATTAGGAGGCGCTTCTTTCTTGGCTTTCCTCAACTTGGTGATCAAGACCATTGGCTTACGTTTCAATCCTCTGTAAAACCTTCTCCTAGCTCTGCAGCATAGTAATTCTGCTAATTGTTCCCTGAAAAGTAATGAATACATGTAAAATTAAAGACAGGCTGAAGAGGAAGTACATGCATTCTTTTAGGATGGACCTCACTGAACCTGTAGAGTCTTGACCAGAAATTGGTAATAGGAGGATAGTTTAACTGATTATTAAAGATAAAAAATCTGAAAAATGATGAACAAGATAAAGTTTACTGGTAACAATGACGAAGGAAAGTTAAAAATTTCAACTTGTTTTTAAGTTTAGCGTGATTATCCTCAAGTCCAGCAGTCCATTCATTTTGGAAAATTCCAATAAGTTGGGTAAAGCAAATGAAAATATACATACTGTGGTAAATCTAGGAGCTGATCTAAGTCGACACCTCGGTAGGTGAATTTACGGAAAGTCCTTTTCTTCTTCGCCTGTTCTTCAGCCTGAAAATATTGACACAACTGATTAGAAAATCAAAGATTTGAAAAACTTGAATAAATTAGGATATTAGTACTTGATGTTCTTTTATAGAAGACGAATGTTCGTAACTGTGAACGAGGAGCCTCACACAATCTGCAGGATCCAAATTTGACCAAAGGGTCAGTAAATTCTACAGCACGTTCACAAATCAGAATAGATCTGACTGTATCCTGCAGAATTAGAGGCTGTACTAATCTAGATGTACCTCCTAAATGTCTAATAGAACTAAAATTGAACTGAGATATAATGTTAGATAACAGCAGGTGAAGTAGGAAAATGCGTATCCCTGATTAAAGCATTGCGCATCTCCTCTCAAGCTTCTTGATAAAATTCAAAGAACACTAACCAGCAGTTTCCTTCCAAATAATCTATGAATTATTTTCACCCATTTTACAGTATTAGCAGAAAATCCTGGGGAGACATGTGGGTTAGTTTCATCAAGAGAAAATACAACACAATCGGCTCGTAAGCCCTGGCAGTGCAAATACCCATTAATCAACTTCATTATTAGCAAAGTTGTTCATGCAAAATCTATCTTAAGGTGTGACTTGTTTTACCTAATCTACGTAAGGTATAAATTGATTTGAACAAAGGAGGGAAATCTGTCCTGCCGTATAACCTCACGGCCAGGGTTCCCGTCTGATTAGTGTGTCAATCGTTGATTAGGTTTGGACATTATGTAAACTGAAACCTGCTGAGGGTTTTCAAAGACAGAACGCTGACGGGTTTGCCAGATAACAGAGAAGGACAGCAAAAGGCAATTTATTTGTGAAAGAAGGGACATTTCCCCATTCGAGGTACACATGGCTCAGCTGGGGAAACTTGTCAATGAAAAATCGAATACATCAATGAGGTAAAAACGACCAAAATGAAATTCGAAGCGTACATACCTCTGCCATGATTGGAATTAAAGAATTTGAGAGATGCTGGATTTAATTCAACGGGATGAACCACGTTGACGTTCAGAATTTGTAAGTTTTAGGCTTCAAATAGCACGAGAAAAGAACACAAGCGTGGAATGTTGATGAATGTTCTTCGGGGCTGATGGCTGATGCATTTCGTGAATTTTTTGTTTACCTACGAATGTTAGGTTATGTTATTTCAAAGCTCAAAGTTTCGAACCGAAACTCTCGAAGTCTGATGAGTTTCCTTTCGTTTTTTTTCTCAGATTATCTTGAATCATACAATATAAAGGCAAACGCCCTTCAATGATTTATCTCATTTCTAGTGAACCATAAATTGCTATGAAAAATTTCTACCCCCCAGGTAATCAGCATTGTTTATGTTTCTTGCAATGAAGGTGCTGTCATCGCTTTTTGGAGAGCAATTTAATTATTGATCAATCAATTAATAATTTCTGAACTTTAGGACATAATTTTGTAAACCCTTGGACATCACGTCACACTGAAGTACATCAGGTATTTGCACCCAAGATTTTACCCAAAAATATTTTGAAATTACTCTGGATTTAAAACATCTTAAGTGATTACCACCGATTGTTTCATACTTTTTTGGGCGTACTTTCGATGTTATTTCCAAATGTCTCTGGATTAAATTGAAAACATTTGTATGACTGTCAATGTAATGTGTGTACTTAATTCCATACTGATTTGATACAATTCCAATTACCAAGCTTGTTGTATATTAAGATTTACGGTGAAAATGAGGTACCCATAAATGTTAAAACCTAATTTGTATGTAAACAGAATGGCATTTTTCCATATCAAAGGTGCGTGATCTATTTCAAACCAGCTTTCAGATCAATGAGCACCTTTAGGACCAGATTTCAAACTTAATTTTCAAGGTATTGGTCAGAGTCTAGAGTTTTTATAGACTGTTTTTTTAGTGTGTGTAATTGCACAGAGAGGCACATCGACGGTGTAAGTCGGCAATCACATAACTTGTTTGCGGTGTCTGAAAATCTCCACCTCTATTTTCTTAAAGGAGAAAAAACTGACATCATTCCTTGAAGTTTTTGCAGAATTTTCTTTGTACAGAGAGAAAAAATCACTGCAGTTTTAAAGAATTGCTGTTGAGTAGTTTTCCGTTTAAAAAATGAAGTATGACAGGAAGTCTGCAACTTTGCAACCCGAGTTATGTGATTGCGGACTTACACCGTCGACATACTATATGTGCGCGCCTAATACTAGCTAATGAGTGTTAGCATCAGATGGCTGACTCGCGTCTGTGCAAAAATTGTAACAACTAGTACTGAAACAGCCGCAAAAAAGTCATCCTCTTGAAATTTTGCAAAGGCTCTCCCAGTTTTCTCTTCCTTTTCATAGATGATCCTTGATCTTGAGATCCATGATGCTGCATTTAATTCCTTACTGTTTTTAGTTTTATTGGACCCTCTGGAAAACCTCAGCCAATATGTGTAATCATGTTTTCCTCTTGTTTGTTGCAGAAGTGTAATCGAAATATGGATCATATCATAATGTGCTCATCTGTGTTGGGGTTATCAGACAGAACTTACTCACTACATGGGTTTCATCAGACTCCGTATGTAAGGATATAAGAATTATTTTGTTTACTCAACAAAAGTCTTAACTAGGATTGGAGCATCAGTTTTCCTAAATGAAACAAATAGCCGTAATAGCATTTGCCAGCCGTTTCTTGGTGCTTGTCATTCAGTTTGTCACAAACTGCCTGATTCCTGATCATCAATCAGAAGATGCGTTTCAGGGTATCGGGAATGCAGCCACTCCCAGTACAGCTGATGTCCTGATTCAAAAATTTTTTGGAGGGCTGAGAAGATGGGATGCTCAACACTTTTTGCACATTGCAAAGTATGGCTACACATACGAGAATAATCTTGCTTTCTTCCCTGCGTTTCCAATAGCTGTGCGAGAATTCAATCGATTTTTTCTTTTCCCGTTACATTTTTTCATATCAGAAAGTTCAGCACTTCTTTTGACAGCTGTAATATTAAATGTAATATTTTTTATACTGTCAGCAATCGCATTGTATAAGTTAACATCTGTGGTATTGATGAACCAAATTTTAGCTTATTATTCTACACTTTTATTTTGCATTAATCCTGCCAGTATTTTCTTTACTGCACCATATTCAGAGTCTTTTTATACATTCTGCACTTTCTCTGGTCTCCTTTTATTGGAGCTTAATGTTTCGCCTTTACTAGCCTCCATTCTGTTTGCTGAGGGTAGCATTGTACGGTCTAATGGGATCGTCAATTTAGGGTTTGTAGCTTACAAAATTTTACTGAGATTTCGTGAGCCCAGATCAGCGAGTATTTTCCGTGAAACTCTGCAAATAGTACTATCAGCTGTCATGATATTGTCACCATTTTGCTTATATCAGGTTTATGCCTATCTCAAATTCTGCACGGCCTTTGATACATCCCCACCTATCGAAATCCAGCTGTTAGCTATAAAAGAAAAATATGTCATGCCAGGAGCAGATCTCCCTTGGTGCCAGTTCTCTGTACCAGTCTCATACTTCCACATCCAGAAAAAGTACTGGAATGTAGGTTTTATGGAGTATTTTGAATTGAAACAAATTCCCAACTTTGTCCTAGCCTCTCCAATTCTACTTCTCATCTTTTACAATAGTCTTAAATTCTTTTTCAATCATAAGAATGCTCTCATGAGCGTTGGCTCCTTTTTGAAGCTAAGCCCTTATTCCTTACGTCTTTTCCCATACGTAGTTCACATCCTGTACCTATCAGTATTTTGTTTCTTTTGTGCCCATGTTCAAATAGCAACGCGAATGTTAGCCTCTGCCAGCCCCATACTTTACTGGTACGCATCCTCAATTTTAGTGAACAATAGTAAAGTCTTGCGGAGAAAGATAGGAAAGATAGATTCCAATAATTCATTCGAGTATGTCTGGAACTCTTTGTTGTTAACGGAACTGCAGCCACTAAACTCAAAACCAATTTATGTAAAATATTACTTTTTATTGTACTGCGTTATCGGAACTAGTTTGTTCAGTAACAACTTACCTTGGACTTAAATTTGATGCAATGTCCCAGAATTGAGTTTCATTGGAGTAACTCATGATTAAAAAGTATGCTAATAAAGGTACTCTACTAAGCTCTAATAACACAGTTAGAAATAGATGGGGAATCCTGTCTCTGCAAGTAAAAAAAAAAATAAAACTTCCCTAATGAACTGGAAGTCTTATTTATAAAGCAAAAGCATTTTTAAAGAGCCTTGTTTCTTGGCTTGCTCCACTAAGTTTTAAGCTTGGTTCCTTTAAATTGGTTGTAATGAATATATCTTTTGTAACAGTGATTGTGAGCTCCTCGTTTTTTTTTTTTTTTTTTTTTTTTTTTTTTTTTTTTTTTTTTTTTTTTTTTTTTTTTTCTTGCTTAGCTACTTATGCCAATGCCTTTCTATGTAAAATTCAAAGAGAAATCAGTCAGTATATCATTCTCTTGAAAGTATAGAAAAATGTTTTCTGTTGTTTTTTCTCTAGTCAAATTTTAGATTAGGTAAATTTTACTATCTCTAATCATGCTTCTATGAAGCATCTTAGTTTAAGCCTAGTGAGTCTCACTAGCATCCAGTCACACATTTTGCTTTGTTGATCTTAGAATGTAGAAGTGTGGAGCATTTGTTTCTTAAATTTGTGTGTGCTTTTCTTCCTTCTTCTTCTTTCTATAAGGTGCTGTGTGAAAAATTATATTTATGCTGAGTTCAGTCATTTTCTGAAGAAAATGTCAGTTTTAAAATAGAGATACTTATTAAGTAAAATTTTTACGTTTTGAGTAAATGCGTCTTCTTATTATTTGTAGTATTACATCAGTTAGGTGGCTTGGAGGGCAAGCGAGATATGTGCAGTTTTTGCTATTTCAATTTTGTGTTTCAAGTTTCAAAATTACATGTAGCCTCATGGCGGAAAAAAAGTTCCAACTCATACTTTTAGATACTTAAAAATTGGATTTGATTAGTGAATTCTTCTTCTTCTGAATATATTTTAAGACTAGTTTCAGTTAAAATGATTAATATATCTCAAGTTTTTAAAAACTGCACTTATCTCACTTTGTTTTCCAAACCCCTCTGTTGACCTCAGGGTCACATCACGTCATGCCAATCCTGTACCATTCTTATAAGAGATTAGTCGTTATTGACGTCCTATGTGGAAGCCATTGCTTGACTAGTTGTATACAACACTGTATCCTCAAAAAAAAAAAAAAAATCTTCACGAAATTCAAACTTTAGTCACATTTTAACATCTATGAGAAATTCTTTAAGGGCACTTTAAAATTGTTCAACACCTCCTCCCTCAAAAGTGAAGATAGTTTGCCCCCGAGCAGAAAAAATTTAGGAATTTAAAAAAAAAAGCTGAATGAACTGCAGATAAATTTTGAAGAATTGATGCTGTTATCATAGTTACAAATCCGATGGTTAGAAATATCCTTAGGAGGTTGTTGATACCTCTTTTTCCTTGCTCTTTTTGCTCTCCCAATGAAGTTAGTGATCTATACTAGGCAGTTTTTATCAAGTTTACTAATTAGATCGGTCTTTCATTCTCTTTTGATGAAACGTCCATTAGCAACTTTGCTGAAAGCATCAGATGCCAAGATCCGATGCTTAACTGCTGAAAAATGCGAACTGAATGAGAATGATGCATTGAAAGCCTGGTTTCCAATGAACGCAAGCGCTTGCGTTAGCGGCAACGCGGCGATGTTGAACCTCTTTGTTCCTACGGGACCGGTCCGAAATGTATCATACTCTTTTTAAAGCACGTAAAATTTCCTTTCAGACAAATCCAAAAAATAACTTTGAAACAATTCTGATACCAAATAAAAACTAGTTTTAAAAAGTGCCACGGCTAAATATTTTCGGAACAGCGACCTTTTCTCCTATTTTTTTGTTAATCTATTCATTTTGGAGTAAAATTTCGCAGGATTTTTTAAAAGACCGTAAAATTTTCTATCAGCCAATAGATATAGGGTAGGTGGGGGTAAGAGCACGCACGGGGTGAAAGTACGCTCCGCACTTTTTTCGCGCGCTGTGTTTGAATTTATGATGCTAGTGGGTGTTGGTTGTTGGCAACCAACGACAACAACCAATCGACAACGCAGCTATTGTTTTTGTTTACATTGGTGAAAAACGAGCATGGCAATTGGCATTGCGGCATTGCGTACATATTATTTCTCTTAATTGTAGGTTTTTCTTTTCTGTCGTTCATGTTTAAATTTCTGAAATAATATTTTTACCATGCACGTGTTAAAGTTTCCCAATCTTGTGCTTTAGTTTACGACGTTACACCAGTTAGCAAAATGTTAACACAACTGAGCAGAACTCTCTGCAAACTTATCGTCTCTGAAAATCTCCTCTCTTTTATCTTGTTCAGTTACCTTATTTCTAAAGCCTGTGACCATGCCCCTGTATTTTACTCAACCTTATCAAAGCGTCTCAAGTCAACCAATCATCGCTTGACAAGTAAAGGTACAGCCAAGTATTTTGGACGGTTCAAACTACCGCTAGCAAAATGCATGTTTTTTCAAGACAAACGATCATCTTGTTTACAGCATCCGGAAGATTTTTGTCAAGATAGAAGCTGTTTGAAAAAAAATTTAAGGTATTTATTTTAACACTCCATCCTGATTGCTTCCCATCTCTGTGTTCATTGCAGAATGTAGCTCTCTGTGTACTCCAGTTTCGTCATCTCACATATTAATAATTTTGCCCCGATTGTATGCCATTTCACCCAATCGAGGCACCTTGTTGTCTGAAGTACATCAAATATTTTAACCTTTGTTCAGTCAAAAGGTAGGTATCAGGTGCCAAATCTAAACAGAACTAAATGATACTCCCTCTTTTAAAGTTTCGCTGAATCTCATGTCTAGTGTTATGTCATGATTCAAAAGTAAACAGACATATAACCTTGTCTCTCAGTTTTCATTCTGTTGATCGGCGCCATGATGGTAGAGTGTGTCTTAAAGTGTCATGCAATCAAAATTTCTTGTCTTTAATGAGTCCTTGATTGATTTATGACCTATCAGAGACCAAATTGTAATGGATTTTCAAAATTAATTTCCATGGAATTTGCACTTGAGGTATGTATTCGGTTTGATTTGAACTTCTGAGTTCAACACTATATTGAATGATGCAGTCCCCAAATCAGTCTATGGCTAAAAAGTAAATTGGAGATTTGTTTTTTATGCTCTTGCCAATTCCAATCAGATTTCATATCATACCTGGGCATAGCACAAACTTAATACTAATTCAGAGTCTTCTTTCTAATACAGAGACCTGTTTGATTTAATACGAGCTGCTCGTTCGGAAATTCTACTTTGTTGTTACACATTCTCCTATCGAGAACTTGCAAATGTCATAATGGAAGCCTGTGACAGAAATGTCAAAGTGAGAGTAGTGGCTAACTTTGATTCGGCTGTAAAGGAAGACAGCTCCATACTGAATTTTCATCATAAGGGTGAGTTAGTTTCTTTACCAAATAATTTTCCACAAGAATAGTTGGAGAAGTGTTGATCTCATTTGAATAAATGTAGCTATCATGACTTGAGGTGAAGATTGCGATCATATCAAAGCTCATTTTTTTACTGATGGAAATGATTCCATAGTCTATCGGTCTTTGGAGGAATGTTAGAATCTAAAATCTTGAATTATGTATCAAGTCCTAATTTACAAAATTTTATAGTAAAATAGTTTGAAATGACCTTAAACCACAACCAGAGTATCGCAATTAGGTTCAGCTTTCAATTTGCTATTTTCACTTAGGCAGTACTGATAGATTAATTTCAAATATATATCTTCATCAACTTTTTCATATTAATAAACTTCTTGCCTTAGAATATTATTATTATAATGTTTCGACTTTAAAAGGAAAATAGAAAATTGTTTGTCTAATGATCTATGATGTTTGTCTAGGAATAGCTACTTGTCAAAAGCGGGGTCATACTTATGAATAAATTTCCTCAAAGATATTAAACAATAAAGTTGATTTTCAAGGTTGGTTTGATCCTGTAGCAGAGATTACGGTATTTGAGGTCGAGTTTATCATCCAACTTAAGACTAAGGGTTGTATCCATAGTCGTTCCTTTTACAGCTTCTTTCGAGCAGTTTGGTCTACATCATGATTAAGGGTGGTTTAAGGAAGCCCACAAAATAGCATCATTAAAAGGACAATTTTTGTCAATGAGTAAAATTCAGCAATACAACTTTGGAAATCGGTCCTTTCAAGGGAAGAAAATTATTGGCCTCTGCAAAAAGTACGAAGTAGGAAAGGAAATATTCGCAAATTTTGTAAATTTTAAGGTAGGTCTGAAACTACCTTACAGTGTGTGAAAATCATGTAGGTACAAAAATTGTTTCTGTATTTGGTACTTTTTGCAGTAGCAACTACATATAATTGTAATCCCTTGGGTGGGTCCATTTCCAAAGTTATACAAATGAATTTAACTCATGGTTGGTGAAAATTGTCCTTTAATGATGCTATTTTGAGAACTTCTTTAAGCCTCCCTAATCGATCACAATTTCAACCAAATGGGGTCTCCCACAGGAAAGAGCTATTTAAGGGACAGCAATGAACACAACCCTCATTGTACAAGCTATTCTCTGCCATGCCTTGACAAGGTCCACAGGAAGAATCTAATTTCTGCCTTCAGCAGGAATAAAGTACATAAGCCAGTGGTAAAAGAGTTTAAGAATTGAAATTCACCATCGTTGATATCCATCAACAAATTCTGATGGTATCTGTAGTGAATTTAGGTTTTCAGGATTAACTCATCCTCTGATCAACAGTATTTTGTGAGACTAAGTTGAAACCTTTTGTTTAATTTTTTCAGGAATAAGGATCAGAATGAAACAATCTACCTACATTCTTCACCACAAGTTTATCATCATTGATGGGAAAATTTTGATTAATGGCTCTACAAATTTTACAGAAAAGGGTATCCTCGGAAATACCGATAGTTTACTAATAACATCAGATCCGTTCTTTATCAAAGAGTATACAGACGAATTTAACTACCTATGGAGCACTTTTCCCTTGACACTATGATTAATTATAATTTGGATTGACAGAATTACAATCTTTTAGATGCGCTGTGCATGAAACAATCAAACCTAAGAGAATAAGGGGTGGTGAACAACTTTCCAATTTAGAATGTGAGTGTCAGTACCTACAACATCTACAAAAGAATTACTATCTTTTTGATGCACTGTGCATGAACTGCAAACAATCAAACCAAAGAGAATAACATGGTATTAGGGAGTGAACAACATACCAGTATAGAATGTGAATGTCAGTACCAACAGTGAAATGACTAAAAAACACAACTTGGATGAACTCTGATTAGTATAAATGATGAAATTTTAAGTTTATTTTAGACACCTTTTATATTTTTGGAAGAATCACGCTGTCTTTTTTATTCTTGAAATTTAATTTAAAAAATATTCCTGTCCCCAGAAAGCTAAGTATATTTTTGCTTTTTTATCCTATACGCCTTTGAAAAGGATTTTATCGAAGTCAAGGAAACACAAATCTGAAGTTTTCCAGAATTTGTTTTTTGCTTGTTTAGTGTGATTTATATAGCTTAAGTTCCTTTTTTTTTTTTCACAAACTCAATCGTTTTATGAATGGTCCTGAGACTGATAAATTCTCAGAGAGCGCTGAAGTAGCATGTTAATTATGCATAACAATCTTCTGTTTAACTTATGTTTCTTCTCTGTCACTGCCTCAGCCTGTCATTTTGCTGTTAGTCAGTAAGCATGTGCACTTAACAAGCTTTTTATGTCATATTTACGTTTTTCTTGTTTTCCAATCAAAACTGAATGCATTAAGTCATTCGTGCTACTTGCTTGTTTATCAAAGTGAACATTTTTGAAACTACTTGCTGGAGGAAAGTTTTATTTTTTTTTTAAATTTCTGCAATTAATTTTCAGAGGAACACTCGCCAGTTAAGGATGAAGGAGAATAAACCATTTTTTCAACATATTCTTGTTTATTTATACTGGCAAACTATTTCTTTAATAATGAGGAGCGTAGATTAGGTTCAGGGACAACTCTATGTTCCCACCACTCAAAGTGAATTTTTTTTTCCCCCCTTTTGAGGAGGGAGTCTCCTTTTGACGAAAGAAAAGAATCGCTCTGATCCTCCCCTCAAAGTAGAGCGAAACATTCAGTAACATGACAAAAATCAATAAGTTTGAAACGGTGTTTTGAAAAACCGAAAATTCAAGATAATGAAGTATAAATTTTAAAAAAAAAAGTACTGGGTAATTTCTCCTCTTTGGATTTTTGTTCATTTTAAATTTGAATACATAACCTAGTAGGATAGAAATCAGAATTCAAATAAGAGAAAATACACGGTTTTAACTTATTTTATTGAGTGACATTAAAAGCTGTGAAAATCAATAAACAATGTTTTTTTTAAAAAAAGCATGCATTAAAGACAACGACTCTTATTCGTCGAAATTCCCATCTTACATTTTTTATTGCACAAAATTGGTACATACCAATATATCTTGGTGATTCGATTTATTATATGATCAACAAGAGTGAAGAAGATTGAAGAATGATTGGTAAAAAAGTCAATTAAAAAATATAATGCCTCTCAAGGTAAATCTAAGTTCAACGCTCTCTATACCTCCATAAGATATTCATTCTGTTGATTCACAGGAAGAATTTTAAGAGAGAAACAGAATATTTCATTTCATTATGTCTTTCATACACCAAACAAAACTGTTCTTCATGACTCAACAATCAGACCATCAGATGGTTGGATCTGAAGGATTATTAACAAAAAAAGGTAAAAATAGATTTTCTAAAATGTTCTAAAAATTTATTTCGGTTCGTGTAAAAACGTCCCATGTAAAATACAGTTTTTCAGAACTGCAGTGGTTTCTCTCCCCTCACGATACTAATGAATAAGATTGATATCTTTCGTAAACGATTAATTATAATTGGGCGATTTTCTATAAAATTGTGCTACATTCCTAGCGTCTAAAACCCTTTAATGTTCATAATTTACAATGAAATCGCCCTTGCAAATTCTGAAACACCGCACTGTACATTGAGCGCTTTTGTATAAGTCTATTCAATTACAGAATTGGAGACTTCAGTGTCCCAATATAGGGTTCAGGGATAACCTTTGATTGTTCAATAAAGCAAGCACAATACTACTGGTATATTGTACCAGTGAAAACACTTTATCTAACAACTTTTACAACAAAAATTTTTCTTTTTTGTTATTTTAGAAATTAAGTATTTTTAAATAAAAGGAAAATTTTTCATGCAGATCTTTTATCCCAGTCTTAAATTCAGAAAACACATGGGACGCAGCAGGGCAAAATGTACCTTCAGGCTTCAGGTGGAGACTTTAACTGTTCAGTACAGTGAAAAAAAACGGTTTTGATTGAATAAAAAAGATCAAATTTTAGTCATTGAGGCGAAAAACTTTCTGATACATAGTCTCAAAAACATATTCGATCAAAGCTTCAAGTCACACCCAGCCCTGCTGTGTCATTAATCTATATAGTTTATTTAAAAAAAAAAAAAAAAAGTTAATGATGAACTGTTACCATCGGTTAATCGCAACATCTTTTTAGCAAAAAAAAGTTAAACTTCCCTTCGGATTTTTATTATTGATCTAGATTTTTCCTGAAAGATTATGAATAGTAAATTACCTACATATGTACGTATGACCACTTAAAAAATCTTAATATCACAGATAAATGCTTTGCATTTTCAAAATGCTTCTCTTTCTGATCTACTAAAATTACTACATATCATGACACAGTTAAAAGTTTCGATTGCCTCACATCATAGTTGATGACTTAGTATTATACATCATTAACTCATACTGACATTTTTAAACAGGATGAATTTCTTAAGAACAGAATCAGGCTAAAATATGATAGATCATACAAGATATACATAAAATTGCAACAATAGAAAGCAGAATTTTGTTGTCTTTTACAAAAAAGTATTTGCACCATAGACTTTCAGGAGAAAAAATCGCTTCCTAATTAAAATAAAAACAGAATCAAAGATTAATAGCATTAAATTTTCACTCCTTTTTTCCGGTAATTGAAAGTTATTGACCATTATCTGGTTTACAGGAGGAGCTGAGAGAAATGGTACCAAAAAGGCAGCTTAGTAAATATTATTTTTATGAATTACAGTAATCCATGTACCATTTCTGACTGAAAAAGCAGTACGTCCGCACAAAGACAGAGAGGCTCAAGTAGTCTATCGTTCTTGAGTAAAGTTCACTTATTTTTCTCTCTTAAACGATACTTCCAACATGACCAATACAGCTCACCAGGTTTTATCTATGGCCAAAAAGCAAACAGTTGGATCTTCTGGCACAAAAGACCTGGGAATAATAATAGGCTCATAATTAAATTAGCACTTTAAAAAATCACACAGCTTACATGTATGTGTATGCTTCTTATGGTATAAATTTACCTTCATCATTTCTATCTTAAAGCTACAGTAGATTTAGATTTTTAAACAAAAAATGAAACACAAAAGTAGAGCCTTACATCCCTGAAGCCAAGATGAAATTTTCTCGGCTACTGGCTAGCTATTCCAACAATGCACTTATACTGGGGTGTAAATATTGCAGAACAATCGGTAGATAAGAAATTTTGGGAAATGAAATAAACATTGGAATGGGGACCTAATGGAAAAATTTCTTTAAAGAAATGAAACATTTTACGAGAGGATCCAAGAAACTATAAGTTATGATAAGGAAGAGAGATCTAAAGTTTTTCCCTCCTATAGCATGCGCCTTAAAAATGAACATTGTGTCCACGGTTAGAATAGCACAAACTGAATGGAGTTAAACAGAAACGAACCAAGTTGCTTCAAATTTAAGCCCAGAAAGAGGTTTGAAATTTTATGAAGTTAGTTATCTGAGTAAGTATTTAACCGTGAGACTCGATGTCAAGGATTAAGTTTAATCTATACTAATAAAGCAGACTTCACGTTGATTGACTCACTCACTGACTCACGTATCAGCGGATCTCGTGAACGGGAGGCCGTGTGACCCTGAGATTCCGCACTGGGATCCCTCTCTACCCCGAGGCGCCGGATAAGGGAGGATTTCGCGATCCGCCCGCCGGTTCGCGGGATATCGCGGTTCGCGCGGGTCGATTTTTCCGTAAGGACAACGGGTGCGAGAGAGAGTGCGAGCGAGATGGAGCGATTTCCGCGTCTCGCGTTGGAAGACAGCTGATAAATTTTACGTACGTTCTTCTGGTACGCGCAACGGGTGCGAAGAAGATGGAAGGAGTTCGGCGTCCAACGAGTGNTCGTGTAATTTCTAATTTGTTTTACAAAATCCCAGGAAAAATCAAGTTTTCTCCGCGATGTAGATGACAAACCCGCCATTGCTGTGAATTAAACGAAACCGCTGGTTAAATCCCGTAATTATTTCGCGGCTGAAACTCACCAGCTAACTTCAATTAAACATTGAACTGACAAAAGTAACAAATCTTTATGAAAATAACCAACTTTTGATCGGGAATTTTTGATTATTATAATTATCATGTGAGCTTATTGCAGAACAGACCAAAATAGCAGCATACTACTAATATCAACTTTTTAATCAAACCAGTGCGTCTCGCCAATTTTGAAATAGTAGATAATAATTCAGAAACACAATTAGTAACTGATCACTAATCACAGTGATTGCTGATGGTGGGGTTTTCCTGTGCGTAGCACGGGTTTCCTGCTAGTAATTACATATTTGGGCGTTCAAAATATTTATGCTCAACTTTGAATTCCTGACAAGAGAAAATGTAGGACTAGTTGAAATCAAAACTCATCCAAACATGAGTTTGGATATCTTTTTACTTGGATGAGTTAACTTTTTTCTAAATTGCCACTTGGTGCATTTTTTTAAATCTTGGTCCAAATATCCATGGGCTTAAATTTTCTAGTGAGATAGTGTAATGTACAATTTGCGTTTAAAATGACTCAAAACTCATGTTTCATAAAAATGTAACTTGGTTCCTTTCTTTTAAACTTACCCTACATAAGGGATAAATTTATCTCGTCTGATCAAACAGCTGTTTACATTTGACAAGAGGAAAAACATAGAGGTAGTCATCTACCCATCTCTTGCTGATCTGAACTCCTGGTCAAAAGCTCAATAAAGGGCAAAATCAAGAAAAACCTGAAAGGTACCTTGGTCACCTGGCGGATATTTAAAGCAGAGGTTACATTTAAATTCTAGTGTCTAATTGACCGCTGGTTATGAATCAAACAGATTGGACCAGAGGTAATAGAACCAGCCCTAAAGAGTAAAAAAATTATAACAGGGGTATATTAGAAAATCAATTCATTAGGGAAAATTTTCAGAAACATCATCACGCATGAATACAAAGGAACTTCTTTTAAAAAAAACCTAAACCTGGTTGAAGATCCATAATGCATCAATTTTGGTGAAATTTGATTATTGTACAAAAATAGAAGAAAAAAAGACACAAGTATTATTAGTAAATTATAGTAAAGGTAAGAAGAGAGTAGCGTAGGGAAACAAAACAGTAAAAACTGAGGAGGCTTTCAATTGTATCGGCTTGAGCCAATGCAAATGATGAAAAAATCTGATCTAAATGTGTTCCAATTTTGAGAGAGATCACCAACAATGGACAAGCCTCAAAGTCCTAAGATAAAATAAAAAATGGTCTATGAAAGTGATGAATTGCCCAGCTTTTATTTCTGGTGAGACAGTGATCACGAAAAAAACGCTAAACTTTCCTTAGGGACTGTTGAAATTCCTGAGTTATAGGACCCTCGAAGGACAACACAAAGCGAATACCTATAATTATACTTCCAAATTTAATCATTTTTAATGATGATTAGTAGAATGATCCTAACTTAAAGTGATCAATGACTGGAATATATAGGACCCTGAATGTGTGGTTATGGATTTATTTTCCATAGACTGAAAAATAAGAATTAACAGTAACTCTAGAGTTTTAAAAATATTACAGCCTACGGTGATAGGACATAACGTCCAAAAAAAAGGGTCCAAAAGTAAAAAGTTAGAAGGACCAACTTGATACTGAGGAAACTTGCATCCAGCTTGATAATGAGCACACTAGAATCTGGCAACAGGTCAGCAAGGAATCTCGTCAAAATCAGGAAAAGCTACAGATGCGAACGAGACGCTACCAGCAATTTAAAAATGCTGAAGAAATCTCCAAATACTTGCAAGGCATTGCCTACAATACTCGCATCCGCGGTGCACCTACAGCAGCAGCAGGCAGCGCTTTGAACTCGGACTCTTCTTTAGATGATTGGGGCTCAGATAATGATTTGGAATGATGCAGGTAACTGGCACGTTTCACATATTTTTACCAGTTTTGAACTTTTTACTTTGGACGCTTTTTTTCTTAAATTTTTTTTTTGACTTTTTACTTAGTTGGAAATTTGTTGGTTTTGGCCTTTTTATTTTGTTGGACATTCACACGTTTGGACGTTTTTGTTTTTGGACATTATGTCCTATCACCCAGTCTTCGAGTCTTCATACAGTGAAATCTCGTTAAGTCAACTTTTCAAGGGACTAAGAGAACTTGAAACTTAAGAGCTTTTGGTTTTATTGGCTTTGCTGCTTAGAAGAAAATGAGTTTGAAAATTCGAGTTATGTATTTAAGTAACCTGCGAGTGATTTTTTGAGTTGCTTTTGCAGATTTTTCAAAAATCGGTTATAAATTCAAAAATGTTTTAATTAATTTTCAAATTTTATCTCTTTTATGAAAGAAGTCATGGAAGTACATCAGAAGTCACAGATTTTGAAGCTCTTGCTTCTATACTTCCTTCAAAAATACAGGCACGTCAACATGAGTCTGTTTTTGTAACATTACTTTACTTCTTTTTGAAATCGCCCTTCTGCTTTGATTTTTCACAAGTAGAATCAAATTTTGTTGGGTTTTTCAAAAAAATTTTCTTTTACTTAAGCACTGTTTCCTCCACAATAAAAGTCACGAATTCGTCTTAGTCGTAGTAATTTAACATTACGCCTTATGACGGGGTCTAGGGACCAGAGGAATTTTTTTACAAAAGTGAGATTTCGTCTTAACTATAGTTTGATTTAGCGAGATTTCACTACATGACTTGTGTCGAGGATTAAAACTATTATCACAGCTCATCATGGGCAATAATCTTGCCTTGTCTTTCCAATACACTTCTAACTGCCTCTTCGATAATATTCCCTTTTTGACTCATAATTTCCATACCTTTATAACCTCGATTACCTTGTGCATGATAGAATTGAACTGTCGGATAGCCACTTACTCCTGCATTCCGGCATAAATTATGGAAAGCATCACAGTTGATTTTTCCAAACTTAACATGACTGCTCAGTTTCTGAAACCAATGATATAATTTATCAAGCAAATTTATTAACATGAATTTGAGACAGGCATTGAATGAATCAATGTAGAAATTATAACAATGAATGTCATCACATCAAGTATGCAAAATGATGAGGTCACCAATAAATTATTCCAAAGCAAAAACAAACCGTTTGCAAGTGTGACAGAGTGAAGGAAAAGGAGACATTAAGTGAACATGAACTTGCAAATCAGGTCTAAATCCACAAATAGAAGTCGACATTTAACCGAATTACATAAATCAGTAACGCTTCATCTATTTCTAATGTTCTCAGCCGCCCAAAAATTTGGAGACATGGTAGTGAAGGATGGACGTGCCAAAACGCCAAATCCATGAAATTTTTGCAGATTTTCAAGTCTAAAATGAAGAATTGGAGGAGAATGAAGTTTCAACCTGCGTTACTAGCCTGGCAAGGGTTTTCAGAAAATGCATCATTTGATAATGTTTTATAAAGTTAGACTCATGTTGTGGACTCTAAATGTAAGTAAATTGTAGTCTCTAAATATAAAGCTACAAAGGGAAATACATACTTCCCTTTTTCATGACTGGGATCATTCCCAAATCAATACGTCACACTTAACTTTCATGGCACTCTCTGCCGCATACTGAGGGACTTTTGCAACAGGAAAATATGCTCAATGGAGAATTTGCACACAGAAGTTTTATTTCTTCATTTGAGAGAGCCTGTGGAACACTTAATGAAAGAAAGGGACGACTCCTACATTCCACATTCAACTATAAGTTTATTTAATAATACTAGGTTAGGAATACATCAGCTGATGAGTTAACAGAGCCTAATGAGCTGAGTTTGCAGTATTTTTCATAATTGTTTTCTGGTATGGAAAATTGGTGAAAAACAGATTTAAAAGTGAGAAAATCTGCCGTCTTGTGACGTCATCTGGCGGCATTTTCCATTTAGACACATGTATTTTAGCAGATTAGGTTATTATGTCATATTTCCTCCAATAATTGTTCAATTTTGAAACCAAGGATATCCTCGTACTCAGTTTTCCCAGCAGTATCAGTTTAAAGATGAAATTCACAAAAGTTGAGACACCTGCAAATTCTCAATTCTCCGATCCAGGTAGATCAAACCAAACGAAGTGCCAGGTGAGCGATTTTCAAGAAAATTCAAAGAAAGTTGGCCTTCTTATGAAACCTTCGGAAATTTCGTGAAAAATTGAAGCAAAAAAGGAAATTTTCAAAATACATAATAATAAGAAATTCTGTGGAGATCTTAGGTGAATCGAAAAATTTGATTGCAAAGAAACAACGCTGAATCGTGGCATATAGCTACTGATTGGAATTTTTTGTATGCATGCCGACCCTCGTTTCATCTTGATACATCTAGTTCTACTAAACTATACTAAGGTGTAATTAGGTGTAAGTTATTGGTATTGAACTGGCACAGAGCAAAATGAGAGTGAGTAATTCAGTCCATACTTTGAGAAGGCAACACTTGTTTTCTGGGTAATTGACTCACCTGAGCAACAGTAGAGAATTCTGGCTCAAAGGAATGGCAATGGCTACACCACGGAGCATAGAAATCTATTAACCAAAGATCATTGGAGTCGACCACTTTGGCTGGAAATGAATTGGGGTCAAGATCTTCCACGACCGACGGAAGGAAACTGAGTAACCAAACTCTTAGTGTTAATACGTTTCTTTGATGACCGCTGAAGATACTGAAAATTCAACACACAAGTCAAAGTTTAAACCAGTTCCAATGTGAAAAAAAAGGCACTTCTTGATGAATGGCTCCTTACAAAAATTTCAATAGATTCAAAGCTTCTTTTTTTTCAGAACGAAGAAAGAGAAATGAAACTTAAGTTTGAAAACAATTGAAATCATACAAATCATGTCACAAAATACAGTAATTGCGCGCTATGGAGTGGATTCCAAACTTTTTAGGTGACCACCATGATTTTCGTGCAATTCGACCAGCAGAATGTGTATGCATTCACGTGGCTGGATTTTTTAAGGGCAATGACCCATTTCTTATCAGAAATTCATCAGATAACTTATCGATGGCCAAAGAGCAAAACCATGTCTTTCCGTTTACAGCGTGGCAGACTCCCAGTCATACTCCATTTTTTCTTTAGAAAACTAGTGAACATAATTTTTTGAAAACTTCCTTAATTTTTCCTCTGTAAGTAGAAATGCTTTATAAATATAGAGCTATAAAGTTGGCTTGTGTCTGTTCAAAAAAATAAAATAGGAGTGGAAATTTTGAAACACTGAGAGATTTGTTGTTTTGCATGATAGCCATGAAGAGCTTTGGGACTTGAGTAAGTGCATTAAATTTGCTTTCTTTAGACCTATATATTGCATCTCTGAGCAACACAAAAGTTTAAAAAAAAGCCTAAAAGGATCTTACCACTTGTCTGAGTTTTGAGGAGTGACACCATCTGTCAGGGAATGATCCAAATGTTGTTTAAATCAATGAGAAGTCTTAAAAATGAGTTACTTAATACAAGGATCATCCAAAAAGTAAGGTTCCCTACCTTGTATCATCCAAACGAAAAGAGATAAATCAAATTGGTAAACACGTTATTATTAGACATACTCGAAGCTTTGAAACAAGCCCAAGTTTTTGAAAATCGGTAAATGCGTTTGTGAAAAAACTCACTTTCACTGCGACAACTTCCTGTGGCCGCGTGCCCACCTCCGAAGTCAGAATTCCCGGAGAGTCGATTATTTCAGACTCGGGTTATCGCCGCTGAGCATCATATCAAAAAGGCCATTAAAAGTTTTTAATGAGTAGACCTTGTCTCACTTTTTGACGGAGTCTCCACCTCTGTTTTGACATTTCTGTTATCAATCTTGCAGCTTCTTGATGCCTTCCTTGTAGGAGCTCTTGTCTTGGTACCACAACCATAACCAAAACCAGTAATTTAAAGCGCTCTGCATTTCCAAATCAGTTGCTTTGCCTAAGAAAATTTTCCCTGTTCTCCATACTCTCTCAATTTAGCCTCACGTGACTTTCATCTGTTCCCTGAGCTGAAGAAATTCCTCGGTGGAAAGCAGTTTCCGACTGATTTAGAAGTGCAGAGCACTGTCAATGACTAATTTCAGTGCCAAAACAAGAACCTCTATGCGGAAGACATAAAAAAGCTGCAAGATTGATAACAGAAATGTCAAAACAGAGGTGGAGACTACATCGAAAGTGAGACAAGGTCTACTCATTAAAAACTTTTAATGGCCTTTTTGATATGATGCTCAGCGGCGAAAACCCGAGTCTGAAATAATCAACTCTCTTGGAATCCTGACTTCGGAGGTGGGCACGCAGTGACAGAAGGTTGTCGCAGTAAAAGTGAGTTTCTTTGCAAACGCTTTGACCAATTTTCAAAAACTTGGGCCGATTGGATTCGTCTCTTTTCGTTCGGATGATACAAGGTAGGGAATCTTACTTTTTGGATGACCCTCGTACTTGAATCCCAGACTGGCTCAGCAGAAACGAACATCTTTTGTCTCTTATTTGTCCTTCAGTCAAAGGATTAAATGAGAAGCACAGTTAAAACGACTAAAACAAAAATTAAAGCAATGCACCAGCAACTTACGCAAAAGAGCTGAGGCCTTCACTTGCAAGGGGGTACAGGCGAATGTGAGGGTAAGATCTAATGCCTTGTTGTCTGCAAAGTTCACCTTCTTCTTCACAATTTACTGATGCTAAGAAAATGTTTGGTATTCCGGAGACCAACTAAAGTGAGAAAACAAAAAATTTTATTTAAGATAAAGAACAAACTTGATACTCAATTCTGCATCAGAAACAACATTCAACATTTCTTTTCATACAGAGCATTAGAACTAGAGTTATTCTTCTTATTGTAGAGAATTTATTCTATAAATTTTTCCTTAGATCATCTTTCCAAAGAGGTTGGCACAGAGGTGAAAGATTAAATCAAGCTCAAACAGCTTAAAATCGCGGAATCCACTAAATTGCACTAGTCAGTCTCGCTGAAGGGATCGGAGGATCCATCCGTTAAATCACGGAATCCGTGAAATCGCGATCCGATAATTCGAGGTCTTACTGTAATAAGATTCTTATGTAAAATTTCATGGTCTTCAATTTTGAAAATAAGCATTCGTTTGCTATGACGCAATTTTCTTGCAGAAAAAAGCTATTTTTGATCACATGGCGGGCTATTCAGTGGCAAAAATTTAAAACTCGATTTTTTTTGTAAAAACGTCACCGGCGGAAGTTCTAAAAATGCTCCAATCGGTCTGAAACTTTACAGGAATTATTTCCTGATGTATTGGCACCTATTGGAAACCGGGGAGCTGAACTTTTCCAACTTTTTTTTTCAGCATACAAATAAGCCGCACCCTACTGAATAGCCCTTTCACCACGCCTTGCTTCTAGTCTTCTTACGACAAGAAAAAAAGCAGTAAAATATGAACGCTGTCAACTACTATAACCAGTTATATACTGATTGACACATGTACAGCCTCTTGATTGTGTCAAAAACAAAAAAGAATATTCACTATGAAAATTTTTGTCGAAGGCAACACTTGGGAATTCGTCACTATAATAGGCAGAGAATAATAAAAATTACAGACTAAAGATAAAAAAATACTTAAAGGACTAAATCCAACAAACTTACCTTAGCTAACTTTCTGAACTGCGGCGCTAACTGCTGGCATGGACCACACCATGGCATAAAGAAGTCTACGACCCAAATAGCATCCTTAGGTTTTCTTCCAACTGAACGGTAAAAGGTCTCTTCCGTCAATTTTATCACTACAAGAATATCAACGATGGAATTTTGATTATACAATTAATACATTGATGAATTATGTAATTTGACAGCAATGGACTTCTTGTGGGTGAATTATGAGAAAAAATTAATGCATTTTTGACTCTTGTTGAAGCGACAAGATTTTCTCAACAAAGTATTGCATCTTTGTGATGGAAATCAATTTGCTATTCTTGTAAAATAAATGCAACTGACTGCAAACCAACTTTCAGCTATTTCTATGTGAAAATCTTCTGTAAAATAATTCTTCAATCTTTCATCCTTCCGACATACTTAATGTTTAAATGTTAAAATTCAGAACAGCTCGCAGCAATGGGCCTGTTGCAAACTTTCGCTAGAGCAAAAATGAGAGTTGTTCCTTACAGATAACGTCTCAGAAATCGGCGGATGAGCGCATCGGCAAATTCTGAAATGCACTCCTAACTTCACTATCTGCAAAAGAAATTTGCGTTTTTTAAGATTTCTGCTTTAAAAAGGATACTACAGCACAGGTTAACATTTTGTTAGAGGAGTCATTCGATTCAATCCCTGCTCAACATGGCCAACGCTTCCGTGCACAAGTTGAGGAGAACACAAGGTCAATCAAGGCAGATCTCTAACAACACGAGAAAAATGTGAATGTAAACACGCGAATTGTTATCAGGTGGTTAGAATCATCGTCCTGTCAAATGTGTTTTAGCGCATTGTCATCGGCTATGTTGAATATTGCGTAGTATTCTTGTGAGCAGGGGTTGGATCGAATGACTCCTCTTATGAAATGTTCACCTGTGCCTTGATATCGTTTTTGAAGCGGGAAGCTCGAAAAAACGCAAATTTCTTGCGCAAATTGTGAAGTAAGGAGTGCATTTTAGATTTTGCCCATGCGCTCATCGTGATTTTTGAGACACTTTCTAGGAGTAACAACTCATATTTTTGCTCTAGCAAAAGTTTGCAACAGGCCTATTGTATTTTATTCGGATTCAGTTTCTGTCAAAGAGGAGTGGCTTGTTCCTATTCATTTCATACTTGCAAAATGTAACAATGTTATTGCAACATTGCTATGGAACAATCGTGCCGCTATCAGAGGACGTTACGGCAAAACTGTAACACTTCATAACAGGATTTCTGACCTCACTTCTGGCTTTATTGCTCTCATGGGTAATGAAAAAGTGTTGCAAATAACATAAAATATTTAACAGAAAACAATTTGTGTTTGTGTAGAAAAAAATTATTGCAGCGAACGAATCGCATCTAATCTGTATTAAGAGAATATTTTCTTTGACACTATAAGTAGAAACATATAGTTTAAATTCCTTCTCAGTGCTGAGAACCTCAATAAGTCACATTAAAAATACCGAGACGAGCGAATATCAATACATACCGATAGGGTTTTGAATATCATTTAGAAATTCAACGATTTCATCAGGAGACTGAGGTCCTTTGTAGTTGTTGCGGGTTCCATTAAAGAAGAATATTGTTGTGGGATACGATCCTATATTCTGCTCTGAACAGAGTTGGTGGTGAACTGTACAATCTACAACTCCAAAATTGACGTTTGCTACCCGAATACTTGCTTCTCTGAGTTGTGGTAAGAGGCTTAGACAAGGAGGACACCATGGAGCATAAAAGTCCACAACCCATGGTGATGATTTAGAGTCTGAAAAATATTAGAGGTTTTTTTAGTTATTTGATACTCTTTCATTCGGCAGATACTACACTTTTCTGTGATTTAAGAGTTAAGGAATCAAATAAAGTTTCACAAACTAAAGATAACAACTACCAAATTTTGGACACTCATGAAAGTCCTTCCTACAATGCTTGTCTAGAATGGAAATCTTGTTTTCAGTTCTTGTACCAGTCTCCAATGGAAAGGTCTTGCTTTCAGAAATGGTTAGGATCATGGCTATTCTACTTTTAGTTTAAGTCCATGACCCTCATTCTCTGACACAGTAGTTGCTTAAGATTATGGAGTAGAATAATTTTTGATAGCAGAGACATAGTTTATAGAGGAGCTATACTTAAGGATCGATTGTATTGATTTCGCAAAAAAGGAATATGAGTTACGAACTGATAAAAACATTAGGTACCTGGCTTTTGCGTTACAACTGATTCATGGAATTCTTCGTAAGAAATTGCTCTAAAATTTTTTGCTTTCACTGCTTCTTGAGCAAACATAGCTATGTCATAGGCAAAATGATGCCCATGATAAAACTCATGTCCTCCTCCTGGTTTGAATACGATGAATTCAGGGTATCGCATGATGAATAAATTCCGACAAAAAGTATTCATTTGGGCACAGTGCACTTTGCCTGAAATGAACAAGGACATTGAGATGACAATAAAAATGAGCAGAGAGTCAACAGTTTTGCATAGGTTAAGGAAAACCCAAAGAGAAAGCAGGAGCCTTAATTTAAAAAATACAGGCCTTGTGATACCCTCTACTTTCAGGGCGATCAAGAGAGTCATCTGGCTGTGCCAAAATTTCTGCCATTTTGGGGAATAATATGGGTTCTTTTTTTGCAATCAACTGAAAAAAAGAAAAAAATTTAAGAGAGGAAAACTTCAAAATTCGACTCTCAGGAATTTTCTGCAAGAACTAGAGAAAAGATAATAAGTTTCACTTTTTTTTCATCAAACATAAGATATTTTTTTGAGAATCCTCAAAACAGTGGACAGAGGTGCAATGCATGCTTAGTCACTCCTCTGCCGCTGTCTGCTCATTTGAGGATTTTAAAAAAGATAATCTCACGTGCAATGCAACAAATTGGGACTTATTCTGCTGTGAATATTCAATCAATGTCAGACTTCCAACAAAATATTCACTCCCTAGAAAGTTACGAATGTTTTCTTTTGAAAGTTTCAAACACTTAACATTAAAATGTGAATAATCCTCCATGAAAAATTCCAAGAATTAATATAAAAATAAAGATTTTCAAAAAATTCGGTTTGTATCAGAAGGAATTTGGCAATACCTGAAATCCTTCTACCTTTGGAAAATGAAAGTTTTGCAGAATAGGATTGAAGGAGATGCAAAAGCATGAGTGACAATATAATGTAGGCTTACCAACATTGATATTCGGCAATAGAGATGGCAAAGCTTTCAACTCTAAATCCAGTTTTTCATCATATTGAATGGTGAAAATCAACAGCCATGGAGAGCTTGTCTCCTCTTTCAGCTGTTCCGTTATACTCTGAAAGATTTGAAAACATTATGTGCTAAAAAAATCGTGCCACATTTAATATATAGATGAATTTCACTTATGACCATTGATGGTGATTTTATGGGGTTTTAGGGACTATAGCCTCCCACCTTTCTCACATTTTGGAATGAGATCATCAAAAGGTAATTTTTGACCAACTCTTAGGCTTCAGTTCTCTCACTTAGGAACCCGCAAGTTGAAGCATACCTAATTTTTTAAACATCGCCCCTCCAATTTAGACCTCATGCATCGCACCTGCTCCTGAGAGTCATGCGTTAGTTTAACTGACTGATAAGTGTCTACTTGCAGCATGAAACCAGTTACAGTCATCATTCACAAATATCTTCGAAGATCACCTAGAGTTCTTTTCATTCAAGTTACAAGCAATGACCTCAACTTGTTGATTTCTTCCTCAGATGGAATGTAGTTCAAATAGTGGTTTAGGTTCATTAAAGGCTTAAGTTTCAGATCCTGATCATGCATATGTGATGAATTTACCTCAACTGTATCAGCATTCAAGGAAGGTACAGGTGGTAGAAGATCCAACACAATTTTAGTTATTTCCTCTGGCTCGTTGGAGGATATCAAGGTTCCTGACTTTTCGGCTTTATTCCAGAATACAACCGAGCTAGAATTCTCATGATTGCTCAGGGTTTCACAAATGTCCTCGGCTTCACGGCAGTCAACAACACCAAAGCCTACAAAACTAGCCTAAAATTAACACAAAAGGAAATCATTTTATTAGGATGAAGTATAAATTATTGAATTTATTACATAGAAAACCAAGATAAGGAAAGGAATTCCTGTGTTACGCTATTTTGTCATTTGCCAGACCTGTATGTAATGGTGAACAATTTTCCTACTTACTACAAATGATGCTATAATGAGCATTAATATCGCCCTGTGCTCTTCTTCCATTCATTCAGTACGTGTAAAGAGTAAATCTTAGATGAGGTTGGCGATATTTACCACCCACGGACGGGACGGTATTTCAGTCCCTTTGTTACTGAAAACTATGGGGATAACTTTCTTAGGGACTTCACTCTAGCATTTGTGCATGTGTGCAAAGTTTTGTAGTTTGTGATTTTTACTAATTTGGTGTTCATGTTAAAGATGAGTTCCTGACTGATTCAAAGTAAAAACCCAAAAGTTCTTTTCAATACTCAAACAATTAGAGTGGGAAGAATGCACCAGAAATCAATGGATGATTGGATCAAGACTCACCAACATCGCAGCTAGTTTGATTCTTTCATCGCTCTGGATACAGGCAGGGTACTTTTCAGAATTGCAAAGGAGAAACATCCACAATTTTGAATTGCTCTCTTGAACATCAGCCATCCAATCATCTGGATAATTAATATGAATAATTTTGGTTTCTACATGATTCAAAATAAACTTGACTAGCGTGTCTTTATCTCTGTCACCGTTGTACTGAATGCGCTGTTAAACAAGAAAAGAAAAAAATTATGATACATGTATAAATATTCGTGAAGGAGGGAAAATGAAAAATCCACTATACAGTCTCATAGATTGTTAAAAATGAACGGAGCCCCTCCACATAAATATAAAATGTATTTTGAATTTATTAGTAAAGCTGGTTTTAAAAGCTTGTTACTTTACCTGTAGATCTAAGTTCACCTTCCTATATTTCCTATCTTTGAAATTTTGAAAAATCAGTTACAGAAATCCAAATTTGTAGTGGAGAAACAGCACCCCAGAGATGAGCATGTCAGCAGGCTGATTATTAAAAGTTTAAAGCAGCCCGATAAGACATCGAATAGCGATATATTGCATGGTTAAGATAGGGCTATGTCTTGTCGTGTCAGGTCGACATAGTTTCAATAATCGGGCCGCTGGCCTGGTGTTACACTACAGCCGATCCTTAGAACATAGAGCAATGAAATTTTCCGTGCGGGGCTTGACTTTCTACCAACAATTTTGGAGGCTAATCTTGAACAGCTTTTGAATTCCTAAAATTATTATGAACGCAACAATTTATTGAATCTACATAAAGAATGAGAACACACCAACTCGGAAAAATGAAAATGTTCAAGAGATACAAATAACTGCTCGGTAGGTGAAGAAGTTGGTCTAAGAAAAAGCTACTTGGTGCCAAAAGGACAATTTACTTGGGACACTTTGAAGGCCCATGTAAACATGGATGCACCATCTTTAATGGATTAAATGAAAATTGGGCATTTTTAAGTTTCCGCGTTTTTGTGTGTTTTCATTGTCACAGATTCATTTGATGGTTGGACATTAAAACTACCAGGAGGCAGTAAATAAAAGGCTGGTCAGCATTAAAATAGCGTTCAAATAACATGATGTTACTTTGTCCTTCCTCAAAATTAGGCTTCAAGTAATTGTCAACTATCTTAGTGCTGAATAATACTACTTACACTTGGATACAGCATGAGAGTTGGATAAGACAAAATGCCTTCTTGTCGACATAAGTTCCACTCTTCCTCACAGTTGACTGCTCCAAACTTGATCACTCCTTTCAATTCTTTGGCTAATTTCCTCCATGTTGGAGCAAGATAATGACAATGGGAGCACCTTGGAGAGTAAAATTTGATGAACCATTGAGATTCAAATCGAGCAACATTCACCTCTAAAAAGGGGGAAAAATTGCATTCTTTTAGTATAATTACATGAAATGAAAGATCAAAATTTTTTATGGTCTCTTAAATGATTTAATCTTAAAAAGTCTACAGTTAGATTAGACAGTCACTTTAGCCTTATGAGCAGAGTTACTACATTCTTTTACTTTTACCAGGAATACAAATTCTAAAAGCAGAGTCTAACTCAACCAAAATAAAAATAGAAATATTATTTGGGAATAAGTAAATCAAAGATGCTGCCATTTTAACCGTAAAAAGGTACACTATGGAGGGTCCAGCTCTGTAAATATAAATAAGAAAACCCTGTCCAGCATTAAAATAGCTCTCTTTCTTCGGATGATTCTGTCAATAATTGCTCAATCCATCTTTCAAACCAGAGCCAGCCGAACACCAAAATACTTATAATCCCCCTACCCTTCCATGCAACGATAATCCTCCAGCTTTATGTAATGTCGTTGCTATGCAGCTCCTTCAACCAGAATCTATCTTGGACATGCAAATTCAACACAATAATTATTTGTTAAATCATAAAAAAAAGGCAGGAAGATACTTACTAAAGTCTGAAGTGCTGAGGGTGACAATTTCAGGGTTATCATCGTAGAGACCAAAATCATCACTATAGTAACTCCAACTGTGATACTTTGGCACTTCTGTTGGCTTCTCGTCTCCAAATTTATCATAATTCTTCCTCAGTGTTGGATCCTTCAAGACTTCATATGCCCGAGTCAACTTAATGAAAGTCGCATGAGCGTCTGGATCATCCTAAGGTGGGCATTTTGAGAAGAATTATGTGAAAACTGGCTTTCAACCACCTTTGATAAAATGAGGAATGCAAATGGGTCAAATCAATGGGCCACCCACACGCTCGCCACATGATACTAAAAATCGGTTGTTTAAACCATCAGGTCTGGAGGACTATAAAAGGAAGTCTAGCTTTCCTGTCCCTTCCCTTTCCTCCATAAAAGTAGGAGAGGATTAACACTCACACAGACGGTGAAACTACCAGATTATGTACCTTGTTTGCAGTGTTTAAAAATCTGCGCTCACATTTTATTCACTTGAAGAGGAACAAGTCAATATCATGCCTTGAAATTTTCACAGAGTTCCCTTCACACAAAGAGGAAAAACCCCTCAAGTTTTCAAGAATTGCGGATGGGTGGTTTCCCATTTGTAAAATAAAGTAAGACTAAGGAGAAGTCTACAACACTGCAAACCGAGATACTAGGTCTGGTAGTTTCACCGTCGACATACCCTATCGATGGCCAATGTGCCGAACAGTGTATTTCTGTTGGTGGTATTGCAGATTCATTTTCATATTTTATTTCTTCTTTGGGAAACTAGTCAACTTAACTTTTTGAGAATTAGTTTGCTTTTCCTTCTCTTTTGGGAGAGTACTCAGTGAAAATTTTGAGCCATAAAATTGACTTTCTTTCCTTTAAAAATAAATTAGGAGCAGAGATTTTAAATCATTGCAATGGAGGTAAGTAAGTGGTCTTGCTTTTCATATATCGCTTTGACTAATGTGTCCCTTTAATCTGAAAATTTCTACAAAAAAATAAAAAGATTTCTGGGTTAGGCTCTGATATGCAGGTGTGAAGTTCTGAAAATAAGAGCATGACACTTGACCAATCATAACTTTTTAAGTAGAATAATAAAAAAGAAAACTAAAATCTTCCCAAGTGTTCTAAAATTTTTACAAATGAGAGGAAAAATGAAAAAACAATGTTCATCCTGTACGTAGTAGAGCCAAGGGAAAACCGTAATCATGATAAGGAGCACTGAGCCCTTTGGTCGTGAAAAAGTGTCAAAAATAACTTTGCTTGCCAATACTTCCAGGTAAAACTAGACCAAAACTGAGTCAAAGTGGTTGTTAAATGATCTTTCAGTGACTTTACAGAGAGACATACGAAAGAAAATCCAGAAAAATCAAGAATCTTCTCCTTTGAAAGATGAACTTCCCCTAATACTATAAAATTTCAGAAGTAGCAAAAGCTTACCTGATTTTTATCAGGATGTAATTTGACGGCTAACTTCTTGAAAGCTTTGCGGATTTCAAGATTATCAGCATACTTTGCAACCCCTAGGATCTCATAGTAATTTTCTGATGATGCTTTCACACCCAGACAAAAAACGAGAACAAAGATCAAAAGGAGCCTCCTGAAGAAAAGACAAAAATACAAAATAATTAAACTACAGGCTGGATGCATGTGACCGAGGTACCTGCCTAGGTCACAAGGAGAGTTGTATACGGGGAGATCCAAAAGTCCTGTACTGCAAGCACCAGATGTCATCCCTGTAACTTCAGTATTAACTAAGATGGAGGCTTGAAATTTTGCGAGTACTCTTGGGTTAGAAGATCCTGAGAGCCCCCAAAATTTCACAAGGGCCAGAACCGAAGTAACCGAAGGCACAGATTTGGCTCTGTTTTACAGATGCAATATTTGCTGCACTATGGTTTCAGTTACATTTACCTCTGCCTAATATTAATAGCTATACTCTAAGATTACTCTCATAGGACTATAATATTTGATTTAAGATATTTGAATGATAAATTCATTTATAATGATATAAATGATATTTTAGATATTTTTAAAAAGGCATTTGCCGAAACATACAGCGTAAGGGTGTTACTTGACCATTTTTTTCCACTTTTGGCGTTACGTTAAGAGCAAAACGAGGCTAGCCTAACTTGAATGAAATAATTTTGGGATTGTAGGTTAATAGCTATACCTTTCCTTCCGGCATCTGACTTAGAGATAAAAATGAACCATTATTTCAGCAGAATTAGACCAAGGTTTCAATGTTTGCCGACTTCCGCAGCAGACTTGTCTTAAAGGGTGAGGGGATGTTTTTCCCTCCATTCTTTCATTAAAATCACAGTAAGAAATTGGTCTGACCAATCAAAATCATTGCCCCAATTGATCTCAGTGAATGTACCAAGATAATTTTCATTAATATACAAAGTCGCAACACACAATCCGCTCTTAGGCGACAGAGCGCTCCCTTCATTCTTACAACTCAAATAAGCTGAGGCAGGGGATGTAAAAGCCACAGCTAATTTTGATAAAACAAACAACGGCGACTTTCAGTTAAATCTAGATGACCCGTGTGACGGGCCATGTGCTGTTGAAACCATGAAACAAATTAATGTAAGTAAATAGACCGTTACTTACATGATGAAATTTTGAGCAGAATACATTGAGGATATTTGTCATGATCTGCGTCCGTTAGCTTCTCAAATAAGATAGAGAGTGAATTGCTTAAACGGTATCAAATTCACGCCATCCCACGCTGCCCACACTTGATATTCCGTCTTGCTTAATTGCTCCATTGCTTACTTGGAGATCATGATGTTGTCTTGTTAGACACTTACTATGCTATACACTTGCTAATCGGGCACACAAACAGGAGTGACTTCATAGATGGACTTCACATTTACAATGATACGTACGGAATGTTGGAAAATTCGAAAAAGAGAACAATTTTCACTTCAGTTTGAATAATCGGTCACTTTTTTTGCTCCATCGAAAGAGAGATTACAAACATAAACACATGGCGCCTATACAGTGTTGCCGCTTTACAGATATATATATATATATATATATTTCTGAAACAATTAAAATTGCATCAAAATAATTATCGTTGTTCAGCAACGAACTTGTTCGGTGACTGTCCAGCCGCTCAGATCATGGGAGAGTAAATTCATAGTTATAGCATGAGTTATTATCATCCTCCAAAATAGTTCCTGTGGTAAGATATTTTGGAAGAGAACTGTGTTTGTGTTTTGTTGATTATAAATTGCAACAGTGGTGGACAATGCCCACCAATGGGAAGCTTGCTATGATCCGGTGGCGACCGGCGGACAATTTCAATTTTTTTGACAGCTTCTGGTATATGAATTTCCGGTTTCCGGGTTCCTTCGCCGAAAAATTATGCAATTTAAAATTGATGATTTCGTGATGTGCCTATAAAGTTAAGGGGACGGCAAACAATGTAGGAAGTAAGGTGCAACATGATGAGTTATGGAAACTGCAAGTTTGTTGATGAAAAAGAGTGAAAATCTGCATGAAGAAGGTGTGAGGTATCTGTGCCTACGTCATTTACGAACAGCATGACCCCCTCCCATCTACACCGCGTCAATTTATGAAGGCGGCCGGTATAAGAGTGAAAGGCAGGGGGTAGAAATCACGTAAATCCGGCCAAACTTTGAATTTCGAATAATTGCGCGCTTGATTTCCGCACTTTACGATGCAACCATCAAACCTATACATTCAGGGGCGTATGCAGGATAAGGTGGGGGGGGAGGGCAAACCCCCCAACGTTGGGCCTCCCCCGGAAAATTTTCAGGATTTTAACCCCGTAAAACCCCACCTTTTAACAATGTCAATCATGAAAAATGATGAGAGGCTCTCCACAATTTTCCCCCAAAAAGACTTTAAAAAATGGAAAACCGTTCATACAAGACCAAATGGAATGTTTTGTTTTAAGTATGAGATGGAAAAAATCCACTAACCTCCTGAAGAAAAATGAGATAGGTACTTAGAGGTAGACTCTCCAATTCCTTACGTTCAAACATTTTTTCGTCCGACTTCGAATCCTTCCACTCGTTCCTCTGGATGAAAATATCGTCGTGATCTCTCTTCACCCGATTTTTCTTTCTTTCCCTTGATTTCTCTTATTTTTCTTCACTTTTTTGGGGGCTCGGGGGGGGGGGGGTTCCGGAATACCCCCTCCCCCGGTAAATACGTCATTGCCTACATTCTTATTCTTAAACGTTAGTAATATGAGACGGATGAAGAAACAAGATTTTCCTTTATTTTCGCGTGATACCATACGTCATACAGTTACTCTAGAGTTCGAATTGTTGCGCGCTTCATTTCCGCATTTCACAATGAAAGCATGCCAAAAAGCTAGGATTTTCCTTCATTTTCGAGTGGTACCACATCACGTACCTGCTCCTGAGTAGAATTAGTTGCCCGCTAACTAGGTTCCGCATCCGCCGAAAAAGACAAGCCCTCGGCGCGGCGGTTGGCATGTAACACATATTAGCGCCTACAAGACTGCGTGAATACTTCACGCATCGCGTCAAACACAGTGCGGTCAGGAGCGGTTGGCGTTGGCGTGAAACGCAAAGCGCCTACAAGACTGCAGGAATACTTCACGCATTGCGCCAAACACAGTGCGATCAGCGCGGCACAGCGGCGGAAGTTAAAATTATTAAAGCACATTTATGTTTGTTCTTTCATAATTTTTTGGTTCATTTCCTAAAAATGAAGGACCTTGTCCACACAGAGATAGGTTTACGGAACTTAACTTTCGCGTCAAGTTCCGTGAAACTTTGCAACTTTTAGCTGTCAAAAGTGTGGTCCGGTAAAAGTCTGCTGCTGTAAGCGTTCGCTCACATAATGCACATGGGTACGTATAATCAATCCATGTCCTGTAGGTCATCCTCGCCATAAAATGGTCCGTCTTTGTACGTTATCATGCCAGCAAGATAATTTATTTAATATATCGTTACACACCATGCATTAAATTCTTATGTACCTAGTGCATCACCGATAAAATCGGAGTTTGTGCGAAAGTCATGGTACATCCCATTATGCCTACAAATAAATTAAGGAGATAAGCAAAGCCAGAGATGAATTAAGTTAGAAAATACATGGCTCTGATTGATACGTCTCGAAATATGCCGTTTTTCTGCCGTTATTACTTCTCAGTTATTCCTAAAATTTACATTGAAGATTTCTCATTCATTTGGAAAGACGCACAGAAAATTTTAAGAACGTTTTTTTCCTTTTATTTTTTTTTTTGTTTAAGAAGTCAGACATAGTCGGCGATTTTTAAACCATTGGAATGGAGACTTGCGGATGCTCCGACTTCAGTTGTTTCTGTAACATCAATGAATTGTGTGGCGCTTTATCCGTCTGCCCCATATCAACTGCATTTTTATTTCCGTTAATTTTCAACTATACACTTTTGATTGGGGGGGGGGGGTGGCAATTTGCTAAAGAAGTATTATAACTCAATTTTAGGTAAATACGTATTTCCGCTACAGTTTCGTTTTGGAACTTAATTTTTCGAATCGATAAAGAAAACTACGATGATGGTAGGTGGTCCATTTTCTTCTTATACACTTCTGTCGCTTTTTTTAACTTAAGAAATAAAGTGAGAATCATTCAGCAGACTTTGTACATATACAAATTTCAGTGAGGCACGATTCGCCGCATATGACAGATGAAGGTTATTTGTCTCTATCATCGAAAATAAGCCACTGGCTATGCTGGTGATTAAAAGCTGAATCGCTTTCGGCTTTCGGGTAGGTATAAATTGATTGAGAATGCGAAGTAACTTTCCACTCATTTACAGGAGGAGCGCAAATTTGAATTTTCGCGGTTGAGATTTAGATTGACATTGTGACGTCACTCATACGTCGTGCACATGCGCGCTACAGACCTCGTGTACAACGTAAGTTATAATCCCAACTACTCGTAAAGATGAATAATAATTCCAATTTGTGACAATTTAAAATAATTTTTTCCTCTCATGAAATTCTTCCATAATTGGGAATTTCAAATCTATTTCTTTACATTGTAAAAAAATTATTATTTACGTTACAGTGCCATTATTTTCTGTCAGAGGAATTTTCCAGAACAAAGCAGCTACTTTGATTTCGAAAGTATAAGTTCCTAGTTCCTTTCTCGTGAATCTAGCAATGGTGGCTATTTCTTGTCATTGTTGACATATTGATAATAATCATTAAATTCAAGTTGCGTGTCAAGTTTTCAGCGTTTTAATCATGCCGAAGAACAAAGGTATGTACCCAATCTTCAGAAGTTTTCAAATCCTAATTCTTATCTCAGTAGCTTGAAATTGAATAACATCTAATATGGTGTCCCGCTGGGCCCTCAAATGATGAGGGTTTTCTAGTCATTCTGACTAATCATCGTCATTTGCTAGAGCCCCGTAACCATTCTCTCCACAGCATTACTGATTACAGCCTAAATCTTACTTGTCTGGTCCTGCCCACAATCTTTTAAGGTACTTATCCCAGTTGATCAATGAGGGGTCCATTCGTACCTTACCGCGCTAATACTGTGTTTGTTTGTTGCAGGAAAGGGAGGTAAGAATCGGAGGAGAGGAAAGAATGAAAACGAAACTGAGAAGCGTGAGCTTGTATTCAAAGTCGACGGCCAAGGTACGAATTCACATTTGTTTAAAGTAGGTTAAGAATCAACTTTCTCAGTTCACATTGCACCACATTGCTGTCGTTTTGTGACAATGGAGTTTAAGTTCTGATTCCAAGGCTGTTAGCTTCAATGGGAATGATTTGTCTGTAGGCATCGTCAAAAACTTTCTTCATAATTACATAGGAGAGATGGTCAGGAGATTACCAACAGTCGTTGGAAACAAAGGCATCTCCTCCAATTTTACGTAACCAATTCCTTTGGATGCATTTCTGAGATAGTATTTCTTGATTTAAAATAAAACCACTGATTAGATCACTGATAGAATTACTACTAGATGCAACCATGTGGATGGAGGGATCTTCTACAGTTATTCTCTCATTTTCTATCTAAGTCCCTATTCTCAGATCATGTTAGAACTTGTTCCTAGCGCCCAGGCTGAGGAGACGTCGAGGCCTCTTGTCCAAAGCGAGGGTGCAGAAACTTCCTAATCACGAGGTCATAACTGTTCTGGCCTTGTAATGACAGCAAATCGAAGTTTAATATTTTCCGCTTGAAAATGAGTATCTTGAAATGTCTTTATTTTTTTTTTATTCAATGTTGGTATTTGATCTATTTCACTTTTCAGCAGCCTTTCCCTGAATTAAGTTGTTCTCTTATTGTTTGTTTTACCTGTTCAAGTTGTTTTTCATACACTAAAATGTAACTTTGTCCAATACAAGGAATTGGATTCCCAATATCTACAATCTCTGCTGCCCTGTGATGATAAGTGTTTCTTCATCTAATTCTGCATGGACTATATTGTTTCACATCTGTTTCAGAATATGCGCAAGTCACAAAAATGCTTGGCAATGGCAGATTAGAAGCTATGTGTTTTGATGGAGTTAAACGGCTGTGTCACATTAGAGGCAAACTTAGAAAGAAGGTATGTAGGTATTTCATATTCTTTCAGAATTTTTTAAGAAGACCAACTTAGCACATTGGTCTCCATCCGTAAAAGAGTTATAATCTTTAATTCATATTGTCTGCATTAATAGTTCATCCAATGAGGCATTGTCTAATCAAATGTCTCTCTTCTGTCTTGGATGGGTAGATTGAACATGCCATTTTCAAAATTCTATCAGCCAATTTTTGGCTTACATAGCCCCACAAAGACTCAAAGGTACTTAAAAAGAATTCAAGATTATGCAAACTGCAGCTGGACATCTACTTTAGTTTGCTCAAAAAACGAAGAGTGCAGTACCTCTTGGATTGCCTTTGTACTTTTTCAAGTCTCGATAATAATCTACATCAGGCTTACACAAGTGAAGAATTATGAAGCAGCGATACCTCATAGCGATCCATCATGCATTAATATAAGGATCTTTTCATTTAAGATCTGTTATTTCCATGCTCAAATTTTCTCGTCCAAAAATGTCTTACTTAAATCTGAATTACTTACCTCATCTTGCATGTCCAAATTTCTCTCTTACAATCCCAGCAAGGAGGTGGAGGTATTAAGGTGTCAACACAAGTTAATCATCAGAACTTCTGTATGTTTTTTTCTAAGAAAGAATTTTTTCTTTTATCAGGTGTGGATAAATCAAGGGGACATCATTCTAATAGGTTTGCGTGAATATCAGGATCCTAAAGCTGATGTGATTCTCAAATACACTCCTGATGAGGCTAGGAATCTCAAATCTTACGGAGAATTTCCAGAAACTGGTAACTATATTCTTTGCCTGTTTTATCGCTCCTTTCTTTGAATTATGTGCCAGCAGTATTTAAGGAAATGAAACCAAATGATATTTTCAAAAAAATTTGAGCGAAAGTTTACTCAGAATATCTTTTCTTCTGCCCAAAATTTTATGTCCTCAAAAAAATTTAAAGTGAAAAAATTTGACCTGAAGTTTGTTTTTACATCAAGCTTTGTGAAGGGATTTAACTATAAACTCATTTTCTCCGCTCTAATTTTATTTTGCCATTTTCTTTTCCTGCTGTAAGGTGGAGTAAAGAAAATTAATTCTTGTGGTAAATGAAATGAGGCTCTTTAGTTTCAGAAAACTATTTTTTAAAAAAAAAATAAATAAAATTAAATTCAAGTCTTCTATTGATTATTAGTTCAAAATCACATCCTTGAAAACTTCTTCTTGATTGATAATGCTGATTTGATGTTTCGGTGCCGATTTTTTTTTTTATATTATCATTGAAACTAATATTCTTACTCAAAGGTTTTTGATTCTGGAATAATATCTTGCGTAAAGAAATCTTCCCTCCATTTTGGAAATCCCTTGTTAAATATTAAGGAGCTTAAAACTGTGAATATTCCCAAAAAAGATGCATCTGTTCAACCCATTTATGATGACTTAAATGGTTGGTATAAACCAATATATTATTTAATCAGGATTCATCAAGAGAAATACCTTATTTTTAATCTCTTCCCACCTTTATTTCATTGTGTCAATATTTACCCACAATTTTTCTGCTTTATTTATCATTTAGGAGGAGAATCTCCGTCGATAGTTTTAATTAGTTTCTTGACAGAAATTTTCCGGTTGAATCCCCTCCCCCCATATAACATCCATGTAAAGCATTATTTGTTTTGTTTCAGTTCGTATCAACGATACAGTCACATTCGTGGACGATGGTATGGATGAAGATATTGAGTTCGGAGATGAAATCAGTGACACTGAGGAGGGTGACCTGGTCGATAATGTAAGTATCTCGTTTTAAACCTCGATTTTGTTCCTCTCATTGCTGTAAGGAATATTCTGTATCGCTCTTCAAATCTCTTATGTCTATGTAGTGGCAAAAATGAGGCTGTTATTCTGTCTATTGTAGGACAGGGGGAAAACATTCAGTTTTAAGCTTTTACATATGTTACTCAGCTCTTATTTTGGTTAGTCATCAATCACTTGTGTAGCAGGAATTGTGTCCTGCTTAAATCGGTACCCTGAAAAGTAATCTTTTCAGACAAATTAAAATTTTTGTTTAGTTGCAAGAAATGTAGATTTTAGGGTCACACACATCTGTTGTTTTCTCTCAAAAAAATTTTTTTAAATTTTGCCTTGAAACTATAGGCATTGACTTAATTAGTTTCAAATGATGCCCCAACTAAAAATGGAATTTTGAAACTTTAAGCACTTCTGGTGAAAAGTTTTGTATCTTTAACTACAGAGCCCTTTTTCTGTTATGGTTAAGATGTACCTAAAAAAATTTCTTTTCACTGAATACATGCCTCTAAAAATTTTGCCTTTAGACCTCAAAAAATTCTGATAAATTGCGATGAATTGAACATTGTCCTCATGGAGAAAGAGCTGGACTCAGAAAAAAATGCAGTGAACTGTGAAGTTGAATAAATTGAGCTTTTCATCGAGTTTCATAATTTTTTTTTTTTTTATTAATGACATCTGTTTTTTTTCCCTCAGATTTAATCGGTTCTGGCTTCCTTATATTCTCAAGTCTTTTTTGGTCAGCCGGCAGTCACAGCCAACTCCTGGAATTTTGATTAGCAACTCAGTTTTCACAGCTCAACATCCGTCAGTCTGTCTTGTTATTTTATCATAAGTTAGTTAATTTTACGCTAAACTTTTTCTGTAAATTTTTTCTCGTTTTTTCCCCAATGGAGCTATGTAATTAGCTGTGTTGTTATGTTTTATTTTTTATTATAATTTATTATTGCTGACTCCACCAGATATCAATTTTTTATTTAAATTTTTTTGCAAGCACACTCTTCATAGTAATCAGTCCTCCGTTCTCCTTTCCTCTGCTGAGTGTTGGCCCAATCTTTTCCATTGTCTCCAATTTTTTTTTTTATTTTCGTTTTTTAAATTGAAAGTTTCCTCTTTTTTCCAATTATTTCTATCATTTTTTTTATCATGTAACTATGTTTTCCTTAATAAAATGTACAATTGCATCAAAATCCAATTTCTAAATAGTATTTTTTGAACTGAATACCTGTCATCCTCCAAAGTAACTCTGCTGAGTGCTCAATGCTTTCCTGCTCTCTTTTATTCTAAAAGCCATAGTGGAACCTCAACTACTTGAGCTTCTTTTAGGGGGATGGGGTGCTTTAATTAAATACAAGACTGCTAAGGCAGCAGAGTTAGATTCAGAAGAAACCGTATAACATGATTTTGTTTGTTCATAGTTGTTTAATTGCGTTAGCAGAAGTACTCTGCGTAGCAGAGTAAGTTGTGTTAATAGTCAATAGTGTGATTTATTTTCAAGGTACCCAAAACAGAAAATCTATGAAAAATTCAGGGGTAAACTTGAGAAAACAGGAAAACCCTGTTTTTTGACAGACAGGTTCAAATTTACTGAAGCCCTTCTTTGTCTTGTTCATGGGCAAGTATCTCATGAAACTAAAGTTCTACTGTACATATTTTTCAGCCTGATGGCAGGTTTTAAGAGCAGTCTGATAGTACCTAAGATTGTAAAATTAGGATTTTGTAAAAATCAGTGATATTAATAGCAGCCATAAAAAACAACAAAGAATTAAAGAGATCAAAAACAGGTCTTGTGTGTGTAAAAAAAAAAAAACCACTTTAATCACGAAGAAAGACAGAGTAACAAAATTATTTACAAGTTGGTAATAACAACTAAACTTAAAGAGATCAAAAACAATAAATACCGTTTTACACAGAATAATTAATGTCATAGATTTCTAATACCATCATCATTTAAAAAAGTGAAGAAGACTGGTCTTAGATATTGTGATGCAAATAGGTTTTACAAAATTATTCTTTCAAGGCCCAACCAGGGATAGGACTTCAGTCATTGTCATGGCTGTATTTCACTTAACATTACTTGATTTGATGTATATGAAAAAATAATTCATGATCCTTTCTATCGACTGAAATTTATTACAGAACAGCCAATACAAACTGATTATGGCTCACACAGAAGATTAATTGGATAAAAAAAAAAAAAAAAACAACTACCTCTCCAACCCGTTTCAAGAATGCCTTACCTGCTCAGCAATTTTGCAAGGATTCAGTTTCATGATTTTTTTAATCACTCATTATGTTTTGGATGGTTCCAGCCAAAGTACATACAAAAAGCACTTTCAATTATCCTTGTTATAATATCCAATCAGAACTACATATAAGGTGTATTTTTTAGCAGTATTAGACTGATGATAAGAGAATGGAAAGCTGCCCGCATTTTAACCATTTACTTGCAAAAGGGCCTGAGCGCTGAAAACTTTGAGAAATCAAGAAAAACAAGATAGGTGTCTTGATTAAAATGTCGTGAGATTCAAAACCATTAAAATCAATATGCATGGTAGAATGCATCAAAATAATACAAAAACAATACAAATACAATACTGAGTTTCTATTTGGCATACATTTTTAAGTTAGCCAAGGAATTTCTCAAATGCTTGCGAACTTTTAGATTCTAAGGCCTGCTTATTACAGTGAATTCATACCGGTCCAACTCTTCGTAAGGCTAAAGAAATTTTTCCAAGGAATTACAGAAAGTAAAATAATAAAATTAATTAATGTTTTTAATTTAAAATTTTTTAGAGGAAAAAACATCCATCTTGATACCATGGTACACCACAAAAAGAAGAAATAATTTAACGCTATGACATCTAAGCACAACTTTCAAGTAGATACAGACTAAAAATAAATGCAGAAGAAAATAAATAATCTGAGTTTTTTTATTTTCTTTAATTGATTTTATTGAAGTTTGAACTTATATTTATGATAATTATCAGTTAGCATGTTCTGTACAAATTAAATTGTTGATTCTATTCGGATAAAACAAAATGTTATATAACTTTCCGTGGTTACCTTATGGTTTTAATAACACATTGTAAATTTGTGGTTGAAAATTACAGTCAATGTTTACTTATTATCTTCATACTCCTCATCTGATCGATGCCGTTCTCTTTGCAACCTTGGATTGGGATTATTGTAGTAATGAACTTGAGTCAGGAGCATATTGACAAACAATTGGTTCATTTCTGCTTGATCTTGCCCTTCATCATCAGTGTCCTCTATATTTAAACCGCGGCGGGGGTGACATGGATTTAAAGATGCTTTGGTGCAGGCATCCATGAGGTGAGTGTGATGTTTTGTAGCGTATGATACCATTTCATCACCATATTTCCTTAAAACACCTCGGCACTGTTGACAAATTAATTTTCAAGGTTACAACAAAAGTGACTGTACTTACAAGATAACTTGCAAAAGTTGAAAGATTTAATTACGTGCAGTTACAGGGTGTCCGAATATTTCCTGGACTGATGCTGTAATTCTAGAACGAGGATAGCTATGTTGCACTAATATCGGTTTTGTTTTGAGGTTTGCATAATCTCTGATCGATGGAGAATAAAATCATTTAATCAGCTTATGAATTGAAAAAAGTTGTGAGGTTTAGAATGAAGGGGGTAAAGCTGCTGCCTACAGATTTTTACGCTACAAAACTGTTAAATTTAGCAAAAATGTTAGAACTCAACTCCAGATTTTGAGAATCTTATCTGGACCAAGCGCTTCAAAAAAAGTAAGGCTGAAAGTGTGGTTATCTTATTCTTTCATACCTTAATGTTTGTATACTGAAAGAAAAATTGCGTAGGTATGAAAGCTGAGTCTGGGGAAGTGCATCTGAGAAAAGCTTACAAAATCTAGAATGAAAATAGCAAAAGAAAAATGGAGACTTCTTGTTTAGCATAGGTAGTAGAATACACTGTAAGATGATCCTCAGGTATCAGTGCATTGTGCATCTGCAATCTTATCTCAAATTGTGTGCGAGAAAAGGTCAGGAAGATTACTTATACAAATATCACTTACCTGCCAACGATGAGGTACATAAAGAATCTCGCAAGAGTCGTAGAGGGAGTCACGGAGATTGAATTTGCCAACTTTGTGGGATTTTTTCTCCAACGAAACAGTAGTCATCATTTCTTGGCAAACATCACAATCCTTGATAACGGCTGAAAAATATTCAGAACAATAATTGGTATGATTCTTAATTGCCACAAAAAGTGGCATATGAGGGGCATGGTCAAGTAACGTACTGCATCAAGTACTTGAGGGATGACTGTCTCTGTTAAGCCTTGGAGCTAGAACTGCTACATTCATGCTGCTCTGGAACTCCTAGTTTTCAACTCAAGTTCCGATAAAAATAGGTTTTGTGCCTCGTGTAAATATAGCTTATATTAGCTAGAAAATTGAAATTCCAAATTGAGGAAGTACTTTCATTCAACAGAGTCAGAGGGCAGACAAAGGAACAACTCTTGTGAACCTTCATTATGCCATGTTTTAATGTTTTCAGATACAAATTAAAAAGAAGTTGACCTGAGCCTCATGTTCGAATCTCAGGAAGTTCACCTCTTTCTTAAAGCCAACTAATATTTTGTCAAGGTAATAATTCTTGAAAGTTCATCAAAATGTACATTGGTACATTGTATGATTATTTTCATCTTGTTTTTGCTTTAGTATTTTACATCTGTGTAAAAATGTCACGTTTTTGAGTGGATATACTGGCAGAGTTATGACTTAGAGAGATAAAATTTCGTTTTTGTCTCTCGACTACATTTGCTTGCAATCGCACCTTTTACTTCAGGTTAAAGATTCTACTAAGTGTGATTTCCTTCATAGTCAGTGTTCGATACTCACCTTTGAGTTTTAGGAGTCATGTGGCGTATCAAGCCCGATTTTTAGGCGCCATTAAAGATTTTTTAGGGGTCAAATTGACTTTTTGCCTATATATTACGGCGCATTTAGTGAAAAGTTAGATGCAAGATGTTTTTGTTACAGAACTAGTAAGTAGCTGTAACTTGGGGAAGACAAAAGCACTAAGAATGAAATCATGAAGAATAGAAAAAGCAAGCTTTTACTTGTAGTGCTGAAAATTCTGAGTTTTTTCAATTCAAATCGATTTGTTTTTCTTTCTTTATGTGACTTACTGTCAAAATCTAGATTTTAGGGGGCAATTTTTAAGGGCCACGTTGGCGCAAAGCCTTCATTTTTTAGGCGCATTTGGCGCCTGTGAGTTTTGAACACTGTTCGTAGTCCTTTCCGACAGACATTTTAAAACACTACAATGGAGACATATGATGTCGCACTGTGGCCTTCTACATACTTCTTTCGCACATTAAAAGATAAGGACGATTTAGGTTGAAATTTTTCAGTAAAAGAAGGACTGAATAACATACGTCTGATCAAATCTGGATCTCCTTCATAGTGATTTTCCTCTGGCCAATGACGGTCTAGAAATGTTTGGCATACATTTTCAAGTTGACCAAGTAATTTTTCAACTAAATGCTCACAAACTTTTAAAGCAATTGCTCGCACGAGGGACTGAAAATCAAGTATAAAAGTTGAAGGATTTTAATGTAGAGGAAAGAGGTTATAAAAAAGAAATAGACTTGGCGTGAAGTTTCATTCTTTCAACTACATTTTCAAAATACTCCCTTTTTTATTTAAAGTATTGCTTGAATAGCAGAATATATATTCTTTTTCTTTTTCTTTTCATTTCATTTTTTTCTCAGTCCATGATTCTATGTGACATTACATGGTAGAATTTTTCAAACAATTTTAGAATTTTCATGGACTCTTCGGAGATATTTGAGGCTTGAGTGCTATCATAATTTGTTAGAGAAAACATTCTAAACATGCTGAATATGGTAAAGTAACAGTAAAGAGGTGTTTACTTGAGCAAAATTTCTGCTGTTGATCCTTTGAAAATCAAATTTATCCTGTTTGAAATTAAGAATAAGTCTGGTTGATTTTAATTTAAAACTGACAGCCGTAAGACACAGTAAGTAAAGCTATTTCAAGGATACATATTGATTAGGGCTCTTAAAATTTTTGACAGTGAACCAACATCTTAACATTTGTTCAATTCTAGGAGCGTAGCACTATTCACAAAAAAATCTGGTACTGAGAAGAAAGTTTTTGTAAAGAGTCCTAGTAAAGTCCACACCAAATAAATTTAAGAAATTTTAGAGTGCAACAGAGGATCCACTATCTTCATTCTTGTATCCACTTTTGATACTGATCTGAAGACAATTGATCTCCTGTCACACTCTCAAAGCACATAACAATGAGGTAAGTCCGCAATCACATATCTTGTTTACGGTATCTGAAAATCTCCACCTCTACTATCTGTTATTTTTTTAAAGGAGAACAAATTGACATTATTCCTTGAAGTTTTTCAAAAGTTTCTTCAAACAGAGAAGAAAAATCACGACAGTTTTAAAGAATTACCGTTGAGAAGTTTTCAGCTTAAAAATAAAATATGACAGGAAGTCTACAAAGTCGCAAACCGAGTTATGTGATTACCGTCGATAGACTCATTTGGCTTGGACTCTGCTTAAAAGTTAGATGTGCAAAAATATAGATGAAGATATTGGCATCATACTTACACCGCTACCAAGATGTTGCAATTTTTTTGTAGGGGGTCCTTGTGAGATTGAGGAACAAAACTGAGGTTCAGTTAAAGAGCATAAATCCTCCGTATTTCTGCTGTTGTACAATGCAGTTTCATGTAGCATGTTGCCGTAATTTGTGACAAACTTCAGACACTAAAAAAATTAAATCAATCATACTACAATCCATATATTTTACTAAAAAAGGTAGGTGGCATTTCAAACGATAAATTTTAAAATAGAACAACATATGTTGACATAGGTTGTCTCTATTAGGATTATCTGCAGCTAAAAAATTTGAGGGGGTGTTCCCCAAAAATCTTCCCAATTTATAGGAAGGAGATGTGATATTTTTGAAACAGCCCTCATTGAGAGTTATATCACTGAAAAGAATATGAGGAGAAAACTTTCTGCAGAAAATCGGAGTTCACTTGCTGTCACAAATTTAAAATGGCAGCCCAATAAAGTTGGATTTTTCAAAATTTTGACCTTCCACTGATTGGAACTAGTGATAGATAGGGGCTTGCAATTTATCCGAAAATGTTTGATTTTTTATGCTCTTTCCAAAAATTAATCATAACATCTTTATGTATGAGGTTTCCTCTCCTCCTCAGGGAGGTGTCCCTCCTGAGGAGTTTGGAGGTCATGACCTCTCATAAAGTTCTCTCCCTCAGCGTGGTCAACAATAGTCTGAACCTGAATATTTTCAAACTAAAAAATTAAAAAAATTACGACAGGTCAATGGTCTCTTTCACCCATTCTGGCAAAATGATTTTGTCTTTCAAAGATTCAATTACTTAATAAAGTACAATTCTATCCACACAGATACCTATATATGTTCACAATATTGCGTTCTTTTTTTGCATCTCTACCAGTAGTGGGTAGCTATTTGAGGAGGAAGAGTTTTTATTAACTTAAATGTTTGGTCAGTATCTACAGAGAGTAAAATTAGGTACATGTTTCAAGTAGAGCCATTACCATTTAAATGTTGCATTGCAACGTTGGTCCATTAGACAGGGTGCTAATTTAAGCATTGTGGTATGTGTTATTTCATCAAAATTTCACATAGAACATATTTGTGCAACGAAAATCATTGAGAGTAACTCCTTATTAAGATATTGAAAATTTTCCATGCAAAATCAAACTTTCTGAACATGAGAGAATCATAAACTACTTGAGTTAAATCACACACTAAATGTTACCATAACAGCCTCTGTGGCATGAAAATATGGCAGCCTCAATCATGGGCTTTTCGCTCAGCTGTTGCAAGTTGTATATACTTCGAGCGACACAGGGAAGAAAAGGAACACTGATCAATTAAGAAGCCTGCCATGACTGTTGTAGTGCGCGATTTGATTCAAAACGACTCGGGTTCCTCTCTTGGGGAAGAAACATCAATCCTTAGTAATCAAAGCTGAGTGAAAACAATATTATCTTGGTCAGGAATGAATTTCAGTAACTTCCGTTGCGTAAATCACTTCCTACATGAAATTTTGAAGAGGACACACACAAATCAGATCGCTTGTCTAGTGGTTCTTTAAGAGATAATAAGTCCTAATCTTTCATACAACACTACGAGGAAGTGTAAACCTACCTTCGAGAAATGAAGAGGTTGTATATGATCACATGCTTTATCGATTTCCGAGTGTAGAAACTGCTGTAAAATCGGATAACGAATATATGGCTCGACTCTCCTTATGACTTCATTGCAGATCTCACATTGTGTCCCATTTCTATCATCTGAAAAACAAATGTTTTCAACATAAATTTAAAAAACTGTATGCCTCTACTGAAAAAAATTAAAGAGAAGAGAAGGAGGGAAGAAAACTAAAATCAAGAAAAATTTCTAATTTGAATGGTAAAATATAAATATATCAACCAGCTCGGCCTTATCTTAAAAGTTGACAATTATTTGATGGCAACAACTTAAGTTTATGGTTGTCAATGCGATGATAGGAAATAAATATATGTCAGATAAAGTGGAGGAGGAGAGGGGTCTTAAACTTCAGGGGCCTCGCATTCCTCTCCTCTCTTCAGCTTGACTTTACCAAAAGGCAAAAATGGATAGAACACAAAGAATATTCTTGCGCCTGTGCACACAATTACATGTCATTCGGTTGATGGTTGTTGCTGCAATTTAAGAATTTAATTATTTTACAAAATGTTTGAGGGCGTTATTTTCTTTAAAATTACTCAATGAAAAAATGTCATGGAGCAAAAAATGTGATTTTTTGGGCCTAGATTAATGATCTTTAAAGGGCCTGCTTCACGATTTGGCATGCCTTGTATTAACATTAGCGATTACCGGGATAATTCCTTTCATTCTTTTCTTGTTAGTGCAGATAAATTCTTTCACCTAGAAATTATACAGATTGTGCAAAAATTAATGAAATTTTCTATTAAAAACTGATGAGTCAAAAAAAAATATTTGTGGAATAAAAAAACGGGTACCCTCTTTTTCTGAAATACTTGAAGTTTCATTATCACCATCATCATTATCCACTTCTTCATGATCTATAGTAGTCCTCTCTGTAGTTGAACTGGTTGAAGGATTTAGTGTTCCGATATAGTCCAAATCATCTCTGAAGAATAAAACTGTTGCTACAAGCTCAGAAACTTCTCGTGCAAACTCAAACGTTTCTGCATCACCACGGAAGTTTTTTGGAAACTCAGAAAGAAATAAGTCCATCAACTTGTCCTGAAGAGAGAGTGATAAAAGGGGAACAATGTTTTTGTTACTAAAAATCAAACTGTAAGAATTTCAAGAGTGTAGCTCAAGCAAAAATTGCTAAGTAAGCCAAACAAGATGTATTGCCTGGTGAACTGAATGAGAAACACATGTCGACGGTATAAGTCCGCAACTACGTATCTCGGGTTAAAATCTCCACTCCTATTTTATTTTTTTAAAGGTGAACAGATCGACAATATTCTTTAAATTTTTTTGAAAATATAACAGGAAGTCTGCAATATCGCATACCGAGATACGTGTTTGCGGACTTACACCGTCATTATCCTGATTTATTCATCTCAAGATCCCTAATATTTTCTTGACTTTTTTCACACTATTTTTTGACCAAATAGACATCTCTAAAAAACAAGGCATCGACGTAAAAGAAAGAGATTATAAAGTCAAAATTCACAAGATGACTTTAGGGTGAGTTACGACTGAATTATTTTTCTCTTAAGTTGCTGACCAAAAACTGCTGGAAGGAATTGTACAGATAATCCAGCTCCGAATTCAGCAGGTCTTTTCTTTCCTCACTTATTTTGATTGCTTCCTTGCATGAGGGAATCAGAGAGACTCCTTCATGCAGCACATAAGAGGGGAAAAAATCCTGATATATTATCTAATTTTCTTGATATTTCCCTCTTAACTCCTTTTCTTTCCTCTCCGTCTTAATATTTTCCCTCTTAAATTTTTACCTCTCTAGAGGTAGCAAGCTATTTACAGCATGGGAATAATCGGATAAAATGTAAGGTAATTGATGTTTATCATACTCTTAAGTGTTTGTTCATGTAAGCACCCGAGCAAAGAGGATCCGTCATGACATAACAAACTTCATAAAATGGTGTCTTGGGTGTGCTGAACAGTTTAGCTGCCATGATATATCCATACTCCTTCATCAATTTCTTGCACTGATAACAAAAGTTGAAAACAAGGGTAAAAAATTACGATTACTTACATACATTTTTAACTGCAAAATTAATCAAAGGAATTGATGTTTGATGTGATGACGAAGTTAGCTATGAGATTTAAAAATAATGGCTAGGAAGAGAGGCATGCATGTAAATAATGATTCTGATGCCAGCTTTGATATAAATCTGTGGAAAACCCATTTTATATTAAATTAGTCAGGTCAGAATCAAGATACTAAATTCTGAAAGTTACTTAGAAAATAAAAATCTCAAGGAGATTACGATCCCCCGCTTGCGGCAGGGTTTTTTTTTTGTCCAAACCATTACACAAACAGTTAATTTAAAGCTGCCTGATAATTGGTGAGTAGATCTTGGATTAGCTCTGAAGTAACAAGGCAGACACAGATAAGAGCCCCCTTGAAGAAAAATATGTACTTGGGTGTACCCAGATAAATAAAGAATTGAGCCAAATCGATCAAGATTTGCTTTTGCAAAGAGATCTACCTTTCATGGGCTCAAAAGACTGAGTACCTACTTGGTTCCACTTAATCAATGGTCCAAAAATAATCATCTGAAAAAAGAATTAAGTACAACATACTTGTTCATATCTTTCTCCTGAGAAAGTGTTGCAGGAATTGGTGAGGGTGTTGTGCACCTGCTCAAATGTTAAATTTGCATCGTTCATTAGAGGTCCCACAGAAAACATGGACCGCAAGCACAGTTCACAGGAGCCTGTAAAAGATGAGAAAGTTGTAAATGAATGATTGAATTAGCTCTTTCAAAAGCATTTGGTATTCTAAGGCATATTATAAGCCTTCTCTGTTTGCGCATGCATAAAAAAATTTCAGTAATTTTTCATTTCACTTTAAGTTTGGGTAATTTCTTTCAAATTGAGCTCAGTATTAATTTTAGCTTCTTCAGTCATGAGAAAGTTTTGTTGATAAGTTTTTAAAGGTATTTCTTTGATGAATTTGACCATCCATACTTTAAGTAAAATGATTAAAATCTGTCAACCATAAAAAAGAATTATTTTAAAGTTGTTTAAAAAGAGACACTCACTCATCTCATGATCTGCCTTCTTATCAAAACTAGCTGACTGCGAATGCTGATCCAAACTGACTGATGATTTATCTCCTTTCAAATTGAGATCATCTTCAGAATTTGACTCTCTATCATCATCAGACATTGTTGAAGAGACATCTGTAATAAAATTCCTGCGGTAATGATGAGGAGCTTTTCTCAATAGGTTAAGATTTCCTGGATCTTCGTTGAACTTTGTTACTCCTGGTGTTGGTTGGGCTGACTGAGATGGCAGGACTTTTGAGGATGGACAGGCTAGGATATGAATGCAAAGATCTCGTGGTTTTACATTGGCAAGCTCATCTATAACATTTTCACCAGTTCCCTCAACATAGTTTGTGCATAAATTCTTGCTCTCTGGCTTCTTAAGGTAACTGCAAAGACCTGTTAATGATCTCCTGATTTCAGCCTGAAAAATAAAGCAAATTTCCATTGGTTAAATGACTGATTTTAAGCCATGAAAGAAAAAATATAAGTCCACTGATACAAATTTATGAGTTTACGTTCATCATATAATTTTGATATTCTTAAGTAATTACAGTGAAAGTATGCCCTCATTGAAAACACTGTAATAGTATCCCTGCTTTCTCATGGGGTTGGTTATTTGGTTACACTTTCTAATGGGACGAATTATTGAAAGCATTGGAGAAGTTGAGCAGTGGAATACATTAAATATTGCCTACGAGCAGCTGTTATACTCAATCTATTTTCATGGCTTGTATTTTAACACTGCAAAGTTTAAGGGACATGTTTCAATTTTTGGGATGCACTAAAGATCTCAGAATATATCTGAATTGCCATGCCATCATACTTACCGGCTCAGTTTGACCTCTTGCTTTGGGAATTTGTTCCTTGACATTCCCCACAACAAACAAACACAGTTTACACTCTCCCTCATCAAACTGTTCTGCTGCAGTAGGCGAAATCCCATCAATATTCAATTTGCCACTACCGCTTGAAGAGGAGGATTTTGTGCTACCATCGAGATTCCCAGATTTGACGTTATTTTGAGAAAGACCCACATTGTTCATCTTAGTGTCATCTGCAAATGCAAACATTAACACATACTACCTCCACTCTTCAATATGGATGGACTTCATGAGAGAAATATTTGCACTAGCTTTTATAAATTTTTGTTAATTTTAAACTAGAGACTCCCAAATACCCTGAAGACTATTAAAAAAAAATAACAAAATTTAGCCGGTACCGAAGGAATCCTTAGGTTTTATATGCAGGGTTGTTTTACGTTATTTCAACAAGATTTAAAATAGAATGAGATTTAGATTATATGATTATTACTAGTATTTTACAAAGATCACTACCCTCTTTGGCATCTTCTCTACGATAAATTCATTGAAAAAATGAAACAACAATTTTTTTTAATTTACTTCGCTACTGTAACGTAATATGTTTCCAGAAAAGACTAATCTTCACTTCACAGAATATCCCTTTTTTGATAGCAACATGAATGGTTTTTGTTGTCTGAAAAAAAATCAGGGATTTTGGGATGCATATAATGCAGTTTCTGGAATCAAACCCAGATTGCTAAAACTTGTTTCATCAAAGAAATGAATAAAAACAATACTTACGCAATTTTAAGTACATATCTGGAGTCATAGAAAGACCAACAAGAGTGCAAGCATTGATTGTCCTGCAAACTTCTTTTGGAGGGACATCGTGCAAAGTGTCAATCATCATATTTAAGTGCGGCTGCAGCCAATCCATACATGAATCACCTGTGGGATCGGGCAAATTATTGCACACTTTCATCATGACCTCCTCAACTTGCTCCTGAAAAATTCAAATATTTTTCAAAAGTTGGATACACACAAATACATGTATAAAATTAGCCACATTAATTTTAAAATGAAATGAGAAAAGCATTTTCTAACAAACAGTAAAATTAAAAGGAAGTCTTTAGGAAATTTACCTCAGGGTAAAAGTTATTTCATGACACACTCTGGCACTCTATGACATCTATGCCTCTTACTCCCACCTCCAGGCTCTTTTATATTTCTGCTTGAATGCTCCCTATTCACCTTTTAACCTACCTGTTGATATATTTAAACAGATGGTGTGACGATAAGTTTATATTAAAACTTGAAGAAAATATTAAACACACCGAAGTTTATCAACTTTGATAAACAAGTGAATCATTAGGTTTCAACCAGATGTCCTAACAGATATTTACCTATGAGTATCTTTCAAAATCTTTGCTGAGCCATCAAAAATCTCAATTTTTAAAACTTGATATCTGCCGTGTACTAAAGGTGCTGTTGCTTGACTTATTACTAATTGGTTTTGGGTTCATGTTTGGAAGTCTTCTAAACTCGAATGCTTTCATGAATATTCTCATTTAATGGTTATGAATGAGCCAAAAAAAAGAGGAGTTGATTCGGTGACCCTTGCATTGACAGACTCGCTTTTTCCTCCTAAAAAGGTTATAATTTGTTTAATCAAAATTCGAAAGAGAACTCACATCAACTTTGCGGTCCACAAAGGATTCTTCCAAGGCATTCATCATTAGGGTGCAATAGAAACAACTGTCACCTGAGCTCAGTCGAGGATGTGGTCTCATGTCTTCTGTCAACACTGACTCTTTGAATGATCTTGTGTCACTGCCATCATGGAATTTATTTAAAGCTGCAATAGGCAATGAAAGTAATTACAGAGAAAATGAAGAATTTCCAACCTAAAAATATTTCCTTGGTCATCTTACTATCTAATTTAATCCCTTTTGTAAGCATCTGGTAAAAGTTTTTTTATTGGCAATCAATTAATAAGTAACAGGATGGTAAAGTAGGAATTGTTGGGTACACAATATTCTGTGGGGAAAACAAGGACAATTTTTAGTGGTTTTTTTCTTAAATGAATAAGTATAAATAGTTTATACTCATCTACCGAACTTACATGTTCTAAAATTGGTGTTCTTAATCATGAAAGTTTGACCGTCCTGAAAAGAAGGATACGAGAGTTTTAAAACTTTAGAGGGAAACTTGAATAAAATTAAAGGAGTTAGTTCACACCTTTAATTCTTGGTATTTATCTTTTTCATGAAAAATTAAAACTGATAAGTTGCTTCCTCTCTGAAAATCGATGTTTTAAATTTTCAAACTTACAAAAAATAGTTATCAATGTTACCTCTGAGAGGCTTTAAGAGTTAACAAGGGTAATTTCTTCAAAGCAGACCATAAACTTAGTATTTTTGCACACTGTCCTCCCTTTCCCTAATTTCAGTCAAACCTATCAAGACAAAAGGTACTTACAGTCTCTTTGAAGTTTCTGGCCTTCAAGGGGACATGAGCCCAGGAAAAGACACAGTTCTTCAGACGTAAAGTTGCATGCCAATGCATCCATAATGTCTGTGCTTTTGCTATCCACGAAGTATTGACAGGCACTACTCAGTGACATGGGCTCTTTTAATGCATTCACACCATTCATCCATTCTCCATATTCATCAAGCGTCAGCATCTAAATTAAATTCAAAAACAAAAAACAATGTTGAAGAAAATGATTGATTAGGTAATTGAAAAATCCAATATCTAGTCAGATCAGTTTCGGACAGAGTTATTAATTTGTTGTTCAAGAGCCGAGGTCTGATAAATGGACCGAAATAACTTAAAGAACCCAGTGCAAAAAACCGAGGGATTTGGCGACAACTAGACTTCACTATTATTTGAGATGATGTTCTTTAGAGCCTCCTAGGCACGACAAGTGTTAAAAATTTCTACGCTCCACTTTCGGGAATGACTGGGCTGAAAAGAATTTTGAGAATTTTTCAGCACTTCTGCAAGACTTTATTGAGAAAATGTCGCAAAAGGGTGGTGATTGCAGAAAAGATATATTTCTTTGCTAACTGAAAAGAAAAAACTAATGAAAAGAATCAAGTCCTTCCGAATGATGACAGCTCCCGGCACTACAGGCACACATTGAGGATGCCACTTCTGTACAAGAAAACTCGTGCATGTATACAAAAAAAATTCACTTATAAACCTCGCTTTTCTCAACATTGGCACATAGAAAGTTCCATTTTAAAATATTGATATGTAAAGGTGATAGTAAAGAGTATCATATCAAATAATTACAAAATTTAGTCTGAATTCTTCCGTAAAGAAAACTTTGTTTAGATAAAAGAAACACCGATAATTTTGAATTGATTGCTTCATCATTAGAAGACTACATTACTTCAGTATCTAAGGTAATAACTGATAACAGTGTTGCATATTACTCAAAAATTATGATAACGAACATGGTGACAAGCAGCGTCTATACAATAGATAACAATATATGGGCAAGCATTCTTCAATATATGGAATCAAAATTTAATTTTTTTTTTTTTAACATTTTATACACGACACCGCATAAAGCCACACCTATGAGCTTGAGAATGTTGGTACACAAGATAAGAATCCCAAGTACTGAATAATAATACCTTTTATATGCAGATTTTCAGAAGCTTGAATACACCCCTCTCTCCCGGGAACAGAGACACATAGGCGGACCAAAATAAACAAGAAGGTAAGTTCAAATATGAAAGTGGGAGAGTTTACCCTTCCAATTTCTTATCCTTCTCTATTTACCTGGAAGGCAGTTGTTTTGAGAAAACTCACAGTTATCCTTGAACAAGACATCCCAAATCATGCGTGTAATGATAAAATAAATTTGATAACTGAACGATACCACAAGAAATACTCCACTGCGAGGGTAAATTCTAGAAAAAGAACAGGACAGGACAAGAAAAATTATGCAGACTTTAATCTTCCCATCTTCAGATGCATGCATCCAGAGAAACAGTGAAAACTTTAGTTAAGTTTGTAGCAACCCTCCTAGTTAAATCAAATCTTTTGCAGTGGGTACAAAGAAAAGAGATGGTTGACAAAAAAATTACATGGTACAAGTATTAATCTCGGTAAGAAATTTTCTAAAATATGTCAACTGAACATTCACATGGAAAAGTTTCAAAATGCTGCACTAATTAAAAAGAGGAATGTTTACAAATGTTCCTTTCCTAGACGACTTTCAGAAATCTTGGTTTTTTTCTGGTTTAAAAAAAAAAAAAGTAGACTCAATAAGTCTAGGATTACTTCAATGAAAATTCAAAGCCTGGAATCAAAATCTGCCATTGATGCTTTGCCAATTCCTGCTAAATTCTTGGACTTTTTCAGATGCGCTTCATATGGCGTTAAAGGAAAACCTCTTAGATGAAGCTCTCAAGTAAGCAGACTTGACTTTTTAAAGTATGATGTGGACGGAGAAAAGGGGATATTTTCACACAAAATAAAAAAATACCAAGAATTGGGTTCTGAAAATGAATACTCAAACCAACAAGAGTAGCAATTTATAAACAGTGGATTTGTGTCATGAATTAAATTTGAGAAATTAAAATTTGATAATTTAAACTCACTTTCTTGTATTCTAGTAGCTGAAGAAAGATCAGGGTTGGAATGAGCTTTCTTATTTTCATAGTAAAAAACATTGACAGAGATACTTAGAACTTCATGGTTCAACGGGCTACCAAATTTCAAACCAATAAGTTTGATTTTCAAACCCATAATCATTTGCGCCGATTCTTTTACAAATAAATTTACTTAAACACTTACTAGATTTACTTACATAAGTTTCTGATTAAACTATCTCTAAAAGAAATCTGAAAAAATCTTTAAGTAACTGGTAAATTGTACAGGACTTTAATTAGAAGAAGGGGTATCGATAAGGGTTGTTTTGAAGCCCACTCTGTATTTCCTCAACTCAGCAATTTTTTGCCCATGCAAGATCTATATTTTACAGAATGCATCATGATTTCATCATTTTCGGGTCTAATACTTGTTTAAACAGGGATCTGGAGGTTGATTTTTGCGAAAAATGTGGATTTAGCATGTTTGCAGTAACATGCCAAAATTTCGCATTTTTCGCCAAAATCGGCCTCCAGGCCCATACAGGGTGATCCAAAAGTCCCTTCCACCCCCTCTAACTTTTTACCTAATTGAGGTAAAGATTTGAAACTTGGGGGATGTTCCTAGGTCAAAGGGAGCTACTTTTTGGCCCCCCCTAAAATTTTCAGGGGGTCCCCCTTGGGGGGGGGGGAACGGCCCCCAACTTTTAATTTTCAAATAAGAAGACCCCCTTTGTGATAGCTCGTTCGAAAGAGCATAAAAAAATAAAACTTTTCGCGCAAACCCGAAGTCAATATCTCAAACCGTTTCAAAATGGCGGCCGGTTAAAGTTTAAAATGGCCGAAAATTCACACCGGTTATTTGTCGATGGATTTGCTCGAAATCGGTATGTAGGGGTATTTTGACACGAGAAAAACGAATTTGACGTTAGATTTTCAAAAAAACCTAAATTTCCAAAATGGCCGCCGGTTTAAGTTCAAAATGACCAAAAATTGATTTTTTTAGAAATCTTAGTTCAAATTTGTTTATCTTACGCCAAAATACTCTCAAATTCCAAGTTTTAGGCAAATCCATCAGCAAAAAACCGAGGTGACAATTTTCGGCCATTTTAAACTTTAACCGGCGGCCATTTTGGAAATTTAGGTTTTTTGTGAAAATCTTACGTCAAATTCGTTTTTCTCGTGTCAAAATACCCCTACATACCGATTTTCGCGCAAATCCATCGACAAATAACCGGTGTGAATTTTCGGCCATTTTGAACTTTAACCGGCCGCCATTTTGAAACGGTTTGAGATATTGACTTCGGGTTTGCGCGAAAAGTTTTATTTTTTTATGCTCTTTCGAACGAGCTATCACAAAGGGGGTCTTCCCATTTGAAAATTAAAAGTTGGGGGCCGTTGCCCCCCCCCAAGGGGGGCCCCCCTGAAAATTTTAGGGGGGCCATAAAGTAGCTCCCTTTGACCTAGGAACATCCCCCAAGTTTCAAATCTTTACCTCAATTAGGTAAAAAGTTAGGGGGGGGGTGGAAGGGACTTTTGGATCACCCTGTATTTAGGCTAATATTAGACCTGAAAAGAGACCAGAAATGACACAATCATGATGCTTTCTGAAAAATGTCGACCTTCAATGAGCAAAAAATTGTAGAGAGGAGGAAATTCGGATAAAGATGCCAAAAACAGCCTTTGTCAATTCCCCTCCTTTGAACATTAGTACCAGTAAAATTTAAATTAAGGTTGACAAAAATGAGTAAATCACAAGACTTTTTTCTTTAAAAAAATAAACTGATTGAAAGATTTATTAGATTAAAAAACCATGATAGATACATTGAATCATTAGTAGAGTAGAAATAAACACACAACCATGCATGCTAGTAAATGATCTGTCTTAAATGAAATGCAAAAAAATAGTCACTAGAAATTGAAAAGAAAAAGAAAAAAAAAGAAGAAAAAAAAGGAAAGAAAATAGATAAATAAAAATAAAGGTTGAATTTCGTAGAGATAGGTAGAGATACCCAAAAGACAAACGAAACTCATACTAGGATTGGTGTAAGTAGGTTTACGGTACGTAAAAACTGCAAGAGTCATTACTTACTGATAAATCAAACTGAGAGACGAGAACATAAAAAAAGTAAAAATGGTCTTACATGATACCCTACAGAAATTAAGAAAAATACAAGGCTATCACTTTGAAATCACATCTAACCTACAATACTACTTCCAAAGACAAAATTTAAATTGGTAACTCAAGACACAATTGAGAGAACGTTCTTATGATTTGCATTCTACAAGCTGTCAGTACATAATGATAAATCATTTTAAAAGTTAGTTTTTGTAAAAATTATAATGATAAAATGTAAAAATGTCTTACAATAGGTTTGATTTTTTTTTTTTTTTTTTTTTTTAAAATGTATTCCTTTTCACTTCTCACATCTGATAAACTGCCTTGTTACCAATGACTTTACAAGGCTGAATGAAAAAAACGTCTGTACATTGAGGAGAAGAGCAATAAAAATAGAAGTCTTAAAACGAGCGGGCTAAAAACTAATGTATCTACATACCACTGACTTTAAAAGTTACGACCAGTCCTAAAATGAGTATTTAGCGATAGTTGTAAAGTAGGGCTCATTGCTTTGATTACTTTTTAACTTTGATTGAAAAATTGATGTACGATTACTTTACAACTTAAGATTTAATTTGTTTAGAGAATTTCATTACATAAGACTACTGACTGCAATTAAACGGTGACCTTCAAATGACAAATAAAAATTCTTGTTGGTATTTCTAATTTTGTCTCACTGCTATTAATTTGAACATATTTTTCTCTTTGGAGTTAAATTTCATTTATCAGCTGATCTATTAAATTAAATAGAATTCATCGCTCTTATTCCTGATGAAAATCACCAACAGTTTACAAGGCACAAATCAAAAACTTAAAAAGAAATTCAAAAAAAAAGAAAAAAAAGAATTTTTCTAATATAGCAGTATCATCCTTGCTGGAAAGAGCCAGTAGTTTCAGCCAAGTTTGCAGTACACATTCTAAAACCGTTTGAAAAAAAGTGTACAATTTACACGGCAGTCACGAAAGTTTACTGCATCATGATCCTCTGGAAATGTTTCCATGCTTTAGCAGAATGGTTGGCTTGAGGTTTTTCAGCTTTCCAGATTTTAGCTTGACAGAATGAAATAGCCTGTACAGAAAAGAACGAGAAACAATTTGAGTGGTCGGTTTTATAATTTTCATTGAGGTACATAATGACTTAATGTTAGAAAAATAACCACTATCAGTGATTTAACATCTTGAAAACAAAAAGTAAATTCATCGTGAATGGATTTGGATGATTACAAGTCCTGTGAATTTCAAAAATCGAATATGAGTTCATTTGACCGATATAAATATTTTGTGTATAAACTGGCAAGATATAGAATCATAATTTACACGATTTTAGTTTCTCATTTGCTGCGTTTTTCCATTCTTAGGCTCCAGCTGACTATTTTTCAAAATGTGTCACAAAATCTTTTCAAATACTGAAAAATTCCGGCCAATGAACTCAGAGACTAGCTTCAAAATTATGTCTTTAGTGCGGATAGATATTTTTCTTGAACTCACAAATTTGGTCACTCATTAGAAATGAAGTACAACTTCATTAATCCTTCACAAAAAAGGTTTTAAAGATGAAACTTTCAGAAATACAACAAATTTTTGATCATTTTAAATACTGCCCATTAGTGTTCGAAACTTCTTGAGAAATTAAGGAGCCACTTTAGCCTGTTTGATCAATATTTAGGGGTCAAAATAATTTACGATCAGAATCAGTTGTCTTTTGACACCTAAGAATCTGGTTTTTTCTAACTAATCACATTTTTTCACACCTTTCCATTACCTGAAGGCTCCGTAACAGATTAAAGTATCAATCAAATAAATTTGTCTGTAGGCTCCAGCGTTTACATTGTTAGCTGACTGACAATATTTATGCATCAACTTTGGTCACTGTTACAATCATTCAGGCGCCGGAAAGAAATATTTAGACACATTTTGTGCATGGCATCTATCAGATTCCAACACTGCTACTCATAAAACTGAGACCTCTTCAATACCCAAAAAGAGGTTAGTTTTCCTTCCAGAACAAACTAATTTCTCTTGGAGAATAATGAGCAGGAAAAAAACTCCACAAGGAGTTTCTTAAAATATTCTAGTTCATCTCAACAACGCCAAATTATTAAAAGCGTCTCATCATGTGATATAAATACTAAGGAAGGATACTTACATTGCACGCAGCTGCATTAGCCGTTGATGCACACCAGTGGTCGGGTCCGTAGAGACACTTGTTGGAGGAGCCACCAAGGAGGTGCGCTTTAGGTTGCTCTTCTTTCAAACAGAGTGCAGTTGCCTCGCAAATGTTGGCATTTGGGTCTTCCATGAGGATGTTCTTGAAACTGGGGCCATAAGACTGAACTACCTCCTTACACTGACAGGGACAAACAATAGACATGAACAACACAACATTGAACAAGGGACGAGGATGCAGATAATATGAAAATTCGCAGGAAATTTGAGGGATCAGAGCACAGTTTTTTCATTATCTCAAACCTTGAGGGATGATGTTCAAAGATCTTAGATTCATGATGCAGAAGGAGTATTATTTTTATTGCGCCTACCAATTGAATTGAGTTCTCAGGTCTATTACATAAATTTAAAAGAATGTTCTGAGTGATGCTCTTTTTGAATGATGAATCATAAAGGGAAACTGCAGGTTAATTTAAAATAATGAAAATGAAAATAAAGGACCAGATACATGTCAGATACATATGCTCTTTCTTTAAAGAGAATTTTAAAGGATCAATTCTTTTCTGGGTGGTTTTACACAGGATTTAAAAGATGACATTCTTTATCGGTTGGATTCTCACAGACTACTGGAAAATCCTTTTAAAAATTTCAAAAGACGTCACAAAGAATCGGTGAGACGTAAATAGGACGAGGAGAGCACGACTATAGACGAGATTGGAAAGAGAGACAAACTGATGAGATCATTGTTATTTTCAACAGTAAAACTGACCAGACAAAAAAGTTTTTGCGGAACCGATTACAATATGATTTAAAAAAACAAGTAGCACTGATTATTTTAGCTGCACCAGAAGTTGAGAGACTGAGTCTTGAACAATTGAACTGACAAGAATTTTTCTCTTGACTCCAATTCATAGAAAGATATGAACAAAATTTCAGTCAATTCTAACCACTACCAATCCTCTTGAAATTCAGCGTTTCCTTTTCTTTGAGAGCTTTAAAGAAAAATAGAAAGAGGAGGCACAGCATGCGCGTAATATCATGCGATAATAAATAAATGCGGAAATTCCTTTGTTATCTGCTCATTGCTTATCCGGCACGGAAACAGATGAAGAACACAACATTTTTCGAAATTTTTCTTGTTTTTTTCATTCATTTATCATGAGCTTTCATGGGCTCTTATGTATTATGCTTGAAAGTATCTGTTTTGTTAAATGTGTTTGCTTGGGCTCTTGCCACAGTTCATTGGATAATCGAGGTATAAATAGATAGATATTTTCTCATTTGTTCAGGAGGTTAGAATACTAGAACCACTCAAATTAAGTTTGAAGCGGTCCACTTTTTGAACAAGAAACACGCAAAAAGTAGATTGAAGATTACTTTGTATGAAAGGAAATGAAACTCTTTGTGGATTAGGAATGCAATACTACATTAAATATCATTTTCCATAATAAATTTTTTTTTCTTGAAATACAATGCTGTTTGCGAAAAAGGGTTTCTCATCCCATCGAACATGCTAACAGTTCAATGACATTAGGTCAAATGCTGATTTATCGGCATTTATAAAAACCTTCATGAATGAAAAAAATTTTTCCTTTCCTCAGGGAAGTCCTCAATGAAAAATTCCCCTTAGATGCATGCTGCACGAGCATGCAATATTTTCTTGTGACCAGGACTGAAAAATTCTCTTGGACATGAACCCACTTCTAGAGAGTATACAGCACATGCAAAACCACCTAAGAATACTTACATGAGCAGCAGTGGCTAGTGGTAATCGGGCACACACGGACTTCAGAGCCTCGTCCACAGTTATTGAGCCGTCCGAATTATCAATCATTTTCTTTAATTCTGCGCTGATTCTTTTGCACATGGGGCAATCATTGCTCGCGGCTGATTGAAAAAGGACAAACAAATATAATTCAGTATTGGCACAAACACAATACAAATTGGCAATGTCAGGAATAAACAATTTGCAGGAACAATTTGCAGGAACAATTTGTAAAACAGAACTCCAACAAAACTCCAAAAGTTTGTTCCGAAAGAGACAACATCAGTAAAGATGTGAGAAATGACGACATAGAGGAAATTTGCACTAATGCATCTCTTTCAAACCTAATATGGGGGATATGATTTTATCTGATTACGAAGATCAGTCAATATGCTTCCCTTTTTTCATTCTGATTTTCATGTAGTAAAACTCTTCTTTCTGGGTTCAAAACATGTTTTTCAAAAAGATTGTACCTCATTCCTTTTGCTGTTACAAACATTTCATACAAACACATCTTATAATGACGTAAAACTGGTGTTCTACTTGCGCTTACTGACGAGTCGCAACTATGCACCCGATCTGTGCAAGGATCATCCAACTTTCTTTGGTTACCATGATAGTAGCAGTTATTGCGAGACAATCAGGCAATATGGCAACAATAAATTTGGTAGTTTCAAGTGTTTTTTGGTCATGATAGTGCATTGGAAAATAAATATTGACAAATTTCTGATGAAAAAAATAGTTTTCTTAAAAACTCCTGGGTGAGACTATTTTTCTCCTTCAAGACATTGTAACTTAGTTGATATTTAAACAAATGAGATGATCATTCAATTGATGGTGTGGGACTTTATCTTTAAAATAAGACTGAGATCAAGTCTTTGACATAATTAGTTTTGGACTTTTAAGGGCGTAAGAGTGAGGCTTTAAGATCAATAAGAAGTTCAACAACGCTGAATGATAGGAGGAGATTAAAAGAATTCCTCATACGTGCTGGTGCTGGTTCTGGTTGTGCTAAATTCATATGCATTTCAGGTGTCAAAAGAAGTCCACCCAGTGTCGTACAAGCTTGGATTTTCTGACAAACTTCTTTTGGAGTGAAATTGTTCAGAGTGTCGATTATGATGTCACCATACTTCCGCAGCCAGTTTTTACACGAGTTGCCGACTGGATCTGGCAAAGCCTGGCACACTTTAATCATATCCTGCTTCAATTTTTCCTGAAGAAAAATTCAAGTTTTGATTAAGTAATTCACCACAAAAATACAATTTATAAAAAGTCCAAATTATATGCTGAAAAATGAATTGAGAAATATGACTTCAAATAAAACTTTGGCAAGAGTTTACTTTCTCCCTTCAATGTGTTCTTGCTTGTGAGACCGTAAAGAAAGGCAAAAGTCGTAATATGTAAAAAAAAAAGTTTTTTCTTGACTACGAGAGTGAGAGGATAGCATTATTTGTTAAAGTCAGAATCAGAAAATTCCAACTCCCCCCCCCCCCCTACGTCCCCCCTAAAAAGAACAGGATTTTTAATTTCACAAAATTCAGATACATGCTGCATGCAACTTGGAAGAGACACTTTGCATTGCGGCAGTTGATTTCTGACAATGTTTTGTGGTCTATCTTGAGTCCTTGGACTCCTCCGATGAAAAAATCTGACCAAGTCTGAGGACACGGTTTGGCAAATGGACTTAAAACAACTTCTAAATTGTAAGTGTTTTTAATTTCTTTAGTTCTCAGTTTTTCTGATGCAACTCATTCAGAAATCTGTTCAAGGAATGAGCCACAAAGTTTTTGATAGTGAGAACTGATGATTTCATGTTTCCACCGCCGATAATAATATTGCTGAAACACTTTGAGGCTGTGAGAAATGCTTGAGTTGAAAAATTAGGTTTTAAATGTAAGAATTTCAGAGAGAAAATATGAAAAAGAACTTACATCGACATCACGGTTCGATGCAGCTTGTTCCAGGGCATTCATGATGAGAGTACAGAAGAAACAGCCTTCTCCTGAACTGAGTTGTCTATGAGGTTTCGATATTTCATTGAACATAGATTCCTTAAACGATTTGAAGTCACTGCCATCATATATTTCATTTGTAGCTAGGACAGAACATGAAGGAAACCAGGATGAAATTACATAAGGCTGATTCCGATCATTCTATTTAAATAATCTTCTTGCTTTCCACTTAATTTTACATCAGCTAATTAATCAAGAATGCAGTGAGTTCTTTGCCTTTACATTTTTTGGGGTAGTTTTTACATTGCTATCAACAATGGCCTATCACTATTTTATTTGGATAAAAGAGCGAATTAAGTACACCATTCTTTTCACAAAAAGTAAATGTGTTTAGGAGATTCTTTTTCAAAAAATTGGGCGTTTGATAGTTTCCTTCAAGATTTTTTTCCCCTTTGTAAGAGCCTTCTTATTTCTCCAGCGTCCGACCTATGACCAGCCGGTCGAGGATGTTCTGCGCCCTTGTAGTTGATTTTACATTACGTGCTAGATGTATCTTGTTGATGAAGACTTCCCACAATCCCTTTCAAGCGATATTTGCCATTACTTTTATCCTCACCCTGAGAACACACTTAACATTTTGCTGACAAAAACGGGATTACAACCAAGACTAGTGATTTTTGTCGGTTGTGCCCATACTTTATATAGTACCACTAAACATGGCATTACAGTTCGGATATTCTGTCAAATTGCCGTGCCTCACTTCAACGAACAAAGGTTACCCTTTCCTTTTTTTACAAATTTTATAAAATTAAATATTCAAACAACACTTACTTATATCTCCCCCAGGGAGTTTCGGTGGAGTGCAGAGTTTCAAATACGTGCAAACTTCTTGTGGAGTGAAATCAGCCACCAACATATCGATTAAGTCATCAAAGTATTCAATAATGAAAGTATCACATTCTTTCCTGACGTCGCCTGGAAGGTGACTGCATAAAGCTTCCAAAGTCACTTTGATGTTTTCCTATTAAAAAACAATCAAAATTTTAGAATTGAAACAGAACAACAATATTGTCACTATAAAAACAGAAAGAGTCGGAGATGGGACAAAGGAAATTTTAAATGTGTGAAATCACAATAAACTAATTCTGATAGATGTTCTTTACAACTATGTGCTGAAACACACGCAAATGTGCAAATATACACGTACTTTAACTTCCATTGAGATTGCACTAAACCTCAAATGAGACCATCACTCAGTTTTAAAAAAGAAGAGAATATTCATATCTTTACCTCAGTTTTGTTGTTCTCCAATTTATCCTCGATAGATTTTACTGCAAGCAGACACAGAGGACATGATTTTCCTTCAACATTGATCTCGGAAGGACAAACATGAAGACTGGGACAGATCTGGAAAAGTATAATAAAATTTTAGATATAGAAACAAAAATTAAAACATCCACTGATGTGTGCTCTGTAAAATATTACATTTTCGATTTCAAAGCAAATGAAACATTCATGCAGTTTTCTTGTTCCATCAACTTTGAAATTTTTCACCATGCAAAAACAGGGCCCTCGCCAAAAATGAGTGCCAATTGTCTGATAGATAATAACTTGAATTAAATATATAGGTAGATTTGTGCGCATTCAAACGGACAGTACCTGGGAAGGATCAATTTGATGCACCAACATTGCGATAACAGCGTCGCCGAACTGATCAATAAACTGCTGACACTCATCAACCAGACCATTAGGCATCCTTTTACAGGACCCCTTGACTAGGTCCTTGATGTGTTTTTCATTCGAGGGGTCCGTAATTTCAACTTGGATGAAGTGGAGGAAGTAATCACAGAACGTGCACAAAGGCTGGTTCTTGGGTGTGAAAGCATGAGGAGAGTAAAGCTCAACGGGTAAACCTGAAAAAAATTGAGCATAGTTATACATGCTGTGGTACTGAAATAGATGAAAAACAAGGAAGGAAAATTAAGAACAAAATTAGAGAGGAATACTAAAACTGGGATATTCCTGCTGCCACACCTGGCATCATTGCAATTATCAAAATTTGAGAATTCTAACCGTCTTTTGGGAATAAGGAAATAATTAGGGAATAGGAATAATAAGGAAAAACAAGAGCAGATACAAGGGGAATATTTAGTGGGTACTTACTTCCAGCGATAATGTCTTTCTCAAGAGGAACTGAGTGAATCTTGGGTTTGGACGATTTCTTGTCTGGGTCTTGTAAGTTCAAATCCAAATTTGCAGGTAAGAGGACATCTCCAATGATCATCGGGTTAAGTGGCTGCTTGACCTGGGCATTTATGTAATGAACATTGATGTCTTCAGCCTAAAAACAAGGAATAATAATTACAATGATAAAAATAGTGCTTTGTTATTGATTTGTTTTCCAACACTTTTGATTTGCTACAACTCGGTTGTGTAGAGCAAAGAAAAATTACCGAGCTTAAATGAGATGATAATCAGATTTGCATGGTATAGGAAGAGACCTTTGACAATGTATGCAAAGATTCTGTAATATACTTGGTTCCAGAATTTTTCCATCAGTATCAAATATCGAAGCTAGGAAATCTAACTGTTTCTGACAGCCGAGAAAACTAGCATAAACTTAAAGTCTAAGACGAAGCAAAATCTAGATTTACCTTGGCTGCTTCTGAGATTTGCAGAGCAGGTGCTACTGAACCATGGCAAATTCCAACATCATCGCAAACTTCTTTCGGGACTAATCCGTTTCTGAGATAATCGTAGATCTGTTCAAAATGTGCTTCTACAAGATTTTGACAATCTTTGTTAAAGGACCTCATGTTTCTGCAAATGCCAAGCAAAACTTTCTTGAATTCTTGCGCTGTTGTATTCAATGAAACATTGTCTTTGAAGTGTTGGACTAGAGCCACGCACATGTCGCAGGCAATGTCACCTTCAATGAATTCCTCTCCGTCTGTGCGGAGAACAGCTTTGGGCAAAACTTCAACAGCGCTGATCTACAACAGAAAAAAAAGAATAAGCAAGATTAAAAATGTCAAGCACTTTAGCTAATAGCCAAAAACTTGTGATTGAATGGCTACTGACTAGAGGATTCTCTTGACTATCATTTCTGGACCTTGGACCCAGTATTGCATTTACGACATGACTGTCTCTGTGTGAAGCATTGTCTCAAACATGACTGTGCCAATGTCTACGGTTTTTTAAATGTCTTCTTGATTTCAAGTGGCATCACAATTTTGCAAAACTTGTTAAACTTTAAATTTTTTTTTAAAAAAATGTTGAAAAACGAACATAAAAGCAGCAATTATCAAACGCATACATATTCTGCGTTGTCAAAGTGCATTTAATTGCTGCGTATTTCGTTTTTCAAAATTTTTTCAAAGTTTGAAGAGTTTTGCGAAATTGTGACTTTTTTAATGTCTGAAACTCGGTGGCGTTGTTGATTACCATTATCACGCATTCTTAAATAAAAATTATGACCCTCAGGCTGAGTTGGCAGAAATCAAAGCTCAGGGGTAGAGAATTCTCTTTCCTGGCTAACTTAGTTCTGAGGCTTACTCTTTCTAAAAAAAAAAAAAAAAAAAAAAAAAAAAAAAAAAAAAAAAAAGAATAGAAAAGAAATCTGAATACAAATACACAGACAAAGATTGAAATTTCTTTGACTCTACGCGTAAATGAAAAGTACTTCCTTGGCAAAAAGAGAGTTTTCTGGGTGGTTTGGAAAGTTGTTGAACTTCCCTAGGATAAGATGTTACTTAATTCTTGTTCTCAGTTTTGAAATAAGACAAAGAAGACTTTTCTTAACATATGGAGGAAAAGTAGAGAATTCTTTCATTTTCTTTTCCTCTTACTACCTATTTTGAAGAGAATTGGAATTCTTCAAAAGAAAATTATACATTTTTTTGTACAATGAATGTCATATTCCACAAATTCTTCCATGAAACTACCAGAATCAAACGTCAAAACATATTCTATAAAAAGTGGTAATTGCAGTATTTCATCTCAAAGCCGATAATAGAAATTAGCATACACATAAAGCAGCTCAGTGTAGTCTAATATGCTTTTCTCACAAGATTTTCAATACACAAGCGTACAGGAGCTTACCAGTGGATTTGGCTTCACGCCAACGCAGAGACCTCCCAAAAAGCAGGCATCTTCTTCATTCAACTTGTCCTGAAGGTAATGGTAAAAAGATGGGGCATGTGTGACGACTAAGGTGGAACATGAGTCTGAGAAACTTCCCATGTCTCGGCATTTGGAGAGGAGCTTTTTGATGAAGGATGGCTCAGGGGTTTCAGCTAGGTTATTGCGAACTTTGTTCATGACATATACACAGTTGGTGCACTTCTGCCTCTGACTATCTTGAGTCATTAGATCATGCAAGAGATCAGGTGATTTGATCTGTGGAAACGAAAAAAAATGTTATTCCTTGAAAACACAAAAATGACGTCAAAATGACTAAAGGCTTCATGAGTCTGTTCAGATCAAACTTGAAATGAACTATGACGGGAATCTTCTGAACATTTAAATTCTGACGCATTTCAACAAAAGAAAAAGTATAGTCTCTCTTTGAGTTCTTGGATTCTTCCCATACATACACAAAAAAATAATGAGTCTGAACTTTTTTGTAGCCTTAGAATTTTAATTCTATGATGTAATACCTATTTTAGAAATTTTGCGAATTCAGCACATTTGCTTTCGTTCGGCCCTGATTCAAGAATATTCAAGGACTTAAAATAACTTAACAAAATTCAAGCAATTTTTGAGGCACTACGTGGAGTAAGATGTGAGTAAAAGGCTACCTCAGTCTCTTTATTTTCTTCCAGCAATTTGTCAATTCTTGCACTGTTGCAGAGTCCAGCAACAGAGCAAACAGTGTTGGGGTCCATCTGGGAGGACAAAGCATCGATAAGCTGAGGAGCGAAATCGTCAACAATCTTGATGCATTCTTTAACAATCGGTTTGATGTAGATCAGTTTACAAGACCCTTCGAATACTTGTTTTATCTCCTCCTGAGAAAAAATGGAATAAATATGAGTCTGCATATATCTGAAAATAAGTGTAATAGCCTGAACTCATTCTGCGAGTTAATGATGAACTTGTCATCTTGAAAGGAATTGGAAAAATGATGTAGTTGAATCATTTAAAGGACTCTAAAGAATTTATCATATGATGATGAGAAAGGCTAGAAATATGAAGGTGTATTCAGGGGTGCAGAATCTTTCAAGCTTCTCAAGCGCCTGCCCGCTGTCTTTCCACATTTTTTTCATCATTTTTCCACAAAATTTCCCACAAATTTAAAAAAAGATGACCTTTTTTTCTGTTCTTCGTTGACTTTTGACAGATGAATTCAAAATTTTCCCTCCTTCCACAGTTTGGGGGCTTTCCCAAATTTTTACGCCCCTGCCCAGGCGCGTGATCGGGCATTTTCTGCATCCCTAAATGTGTTTAGGCAAAAGTGTTCGTTTTTCACCCAAAGAAGTAAATATGATATTATATACATAAAGTAAATGAATGCATATGGTACGTCTTGGTGACATAGTATCCAAAATTAATGAAACTATCATATTATGATAACGTAATAAAATTATTAAATTAATGAAACACATTTCACTAAAAAATACCTCTGTTTCATTAGAGTTGAGCTGATCCCTGGCTTCCTTGACCATTTTTTTACAGATCGTGCAGACATCATCATGATCAGTTGGGTATGTCTGATGTTCCCAAACTGTCTGGATACAGTGTCTGGTCGCCTGGCAACCAGCTGCCGATCTAAGGATAAATATTTTAAATTGTTGAGGGTAAATTTCATTCTTAAAAAGAAGAAACATCTTGAGCTTACAACATTACTGATGCGTATGATAGTCCATTATTTTACAAAAAGAAAAATATGTAAATAGAGTATGGATAACTCTGACCTGAGTGGTGTTGCAGTAGTAATTAAAAGTCAGGTTTTTTTATGATTAAGGAAAACAAGGCTCAAAAATGGCGTTGATCAAACATTTAAAAGATCTATGACCTCGAAGAATATTGTGCTTAAGAAAATGTTCAAAATCTGAGATGAACTATCAATTTTACAAATTGTGAGTGTTAGTCAGTGAGAGAAAACAATTGGGACAATTATCAAGAGTAGAAATAATGGCATCATCACAGTCACTTCAATTATCATCAATTTTACTTACAATTTACAATTTTTATTTTCACTTTCATCACTGTAGGGGATATTCTGGAATTGGAAAGAATACTAGGTACAGACATGAAGCTGAGGTTACTTTTGAATGCTACCTTCGGAAGCTCACAATACTTCAAAATGTTTAGAGTTATTTCAACAGTAAGTGCTATTAGAAAAATTGACTTGATTGAGCATTGAGAACTGAAAAAATGATGAAAATTCAAAGCTGCACAAAAAAAATAAAAGTCATAATTGAGCCATATTCATAGGCGGTTCTATGGGGGTGCCAGTGGGTGCCGGGCACCCCCAAGCAAAAATTAAGTCTGGTTACCAAAACCGTGAAAGAGGCTTTTGGGCAAGTAAAAACGTTGAGAAAAAATCGTATTATGAAGCGCAAAAAATTGGCAATATTTTTATTTCGTGAATTTTTAAATACGTACATAGTTTATTCCCTCGAAAATTGAAGTGCACGAATAAATATAATTACCTTCACTTCTGTCTTACTTTTTTATCTTCTACCTTCACCTCTATTTGTTGCTTTTTTAACCAGTATAGAATTAAAAAAAGACCAAATCACTGCTTTTAAAGATTCTGTATTAGCTCACACTGAGAAAAAATCCCAGCAATTAATTGAAAATTTTTTAAACAGAATCAATATTGATAGCCGTGTTTTACAAAGATTCTACTGTTTTTTTATGGTAAGATTGTAGTTTTGATGGAAAGTTTTGCTAAAAATTTTCTACATTGAATGTATAGGTATTCAAGTAGAAAGGAAGGAGAGACAAAGAGAAAGGCGGGTAGGAAAGGGCTAAAACTTGAGGGCCGAAACTTAGTCCTCCCCTGAGCGACCGTCCCCTTCGGGGCCAATCTCCGACATTATCCACCTCTGGGCACCCCCAAGCATGAAGGTCTAGAACCGCCTATGGCCATATTACTGTTTGGACTTCAGTTTTCGATGTTGAAATACGCTTGGAAAAGCAGCTAACATAAACATAAAGATAATAAAAAGAAAAGGAATAAAATTTCCTGCAACCAATGAGCTGCTAATTGATGATTTATTTACATATTATGCCCTGGGGTCTTTCCGCTTACACTGTGCCATCATCTAACTGTACAAACTAAGTAGCCATTCAAACTAAGTTTGAAAAACATAAATTTTAGACTTACGAGAAGTTTTGACACCAGAAAGAGGGTCCCCAAGTACATTTATCGGCTCCTACTAATAAGCCTCCATTCATAAGTTTTTTGGAGGTGGGACTGGCTCTAACACCTGCAATATAATAAATTAAGAACATTAATCATCAATTCTCTGTAGAAGGGACGATCAATCATGTACAGGTGTTTCATGTGGTTGAATTGGGATCTTTGATAAAGCAGTGTGGGGGGGGGGTGCCTTTGCCCCCCTCCCCACCTAATTTTTCTAGCTACTCTATGACTTAGCATTAATCATTAAACTGCACTATTTTCAAAGGTAATTAATAGATCAAAAGATTAAATTATGATGAGCCAGTTTTCTAGGCATAAAACAATGCATCAAACTTATGTAATGAACGAGGCATGACGAACATGATAAGGTGGAATAATGTTGAAACAACTCATGATCAGAGATAACAGTAACTTCGAGCTCAGTGAATGAGTAATGGATATGTATACGTGTTTCTCCAAGAATTTGGATTTTGGAAGGATGAGCAATGACAAAGAAAACTAGTTCTTTTTCAGATGTAATCCTCCTAATTTCTCACGATATAAACATGTACTTATATCATTCAACTGATGGTGGCATGCGCTCATTCATTTGCATACTGTTACTTAGGCTGAAAATCTTCATCCCAACTTGATTTGATCTTTGGAGTCTAGGCAGGCTCTTTATCAGAATATACTTCCCATAACTCTTTGGCTCACTATTCCATTATCTGGCAACTTCTCTGTATCAAATCAACATTAACCTTTGATAATGCTATCACTATGTTTGCTTTCGTCAATGAAAGCCTAATGACAACAATAATGCCCTCACATATAGACACTCCTTGGTGTCTTTTTGCATGTAATCTCTGATCTTTTATTATATATCATATCGTATATTACGCCTCAGTGTATTAACTGTACCACTCAGATGTATCTATTTTTCAAGGTCGACACTTCAGCTCATGTGTATGCACTGATATTGGAATATATCATAAATTGTAATACCTACGTTACAAAAAAATTAAGTTGACCTGGGGATTAAGTAGCATTTTTCCTTATTTTTCATTCACAAATGAGGTACTTGTTGTTCAGCTCAAATTCTGAAATAATCTTTTGCTTCTCTCTTAGATTTTGGATTTAAATTACGGTTCGTTGCATTTAAGCATCAATAAATTAAACAAAAAAGCCCATTAGTAGGATTTAGGGGAATGTAATTAGTTTTGTAAGTACATTAGCCATAGAAGAAAATTACTTCTACTTTGATTCTTTGTCTGAAGTATAAGTAATAGTAAATCAGTAACGAAATGTGTTCAGCAATGATCGCCCGTGCCAAAAGGACATTACTGAGTATTCAATGATGAAAAGTCTTGTGAACAGAGACATATTTCAAGACAGAGTTCAGATTTAGTCAGTTCAGTTGATAACTGAGCAACAAAACTAGCACCAACAGGGTATTTAATGGACATGGTCAGAACACGAGATAGGAATACAATCCCATTCTCTGAATTCCCCGAGTCACTGCGATTTCTTATTCTTCAGCCTGAAACTGGATACACATCCAATGAGTCATCGCTGCTAGAATTTACTTCTGCATGTATGCATGAACAAAGGAACAACCCTGGCTGAAAGATGGAAAATTCTTAGGCCTTCAAAACTGAGTGTACATGATTATGTCTTGAAGGCGCAAAAGTTCTTGATATTTGGTGATGTAGATAGGGCTGGAGAATGATAAGGTAGAGTATTCAGCTTAGAACAAGAAGAGCAATGCCCCAACTTATATGCAATTAACATACAGCTTAGAGCCTTCATTTCAATTAGAACTCATCTTTAAGACTGAATTTTTTGCTTGGAACTCAAAAAAATTCAGCTAAGAATATGTGATAAGTTAGTGATGGACATGGGAAATAACGTGAGTTCTGATGATTACACAACCTTGAACTCTGGTGGAAAGTAAAAACACTTACATAGTCCAGCGAAACCCAAAAGGGCCGCAATCAGATAAATCTTCATTTTCAATCCAGTTTCAGCATCCACTCACAGCTTCTTACCCAGCAGATCAGTCACAAAATTCACGAAGACGGTAGGCACAGATAAAGCCAACGGAAGGCGAACAAAGGATATGATGATATGAAGTGAACGTTCCGACTGTGTACTAAAATGACAAATGACGTTTGATGGGATTCGTCTCTGTAACGAACGAATCAGCACAATTCTCAGTTCAATTGAATTGAATTCACTTCAAAATACGTTATCACAGAGAATATCAAAAACAAAACATCGCAATTCCACAACACGCCACTGCGCATGCGCCAAGTAGTAGCGCGATTTCACTGCTGCCAAGTCTAATAAAAAAAGAAATGACAATGCGACGCAGGGTGGCAAAATTTCATGGAAAATAAAATCTTGAAACACGTGAAATATTTCATGAAATTTAAGAAATTTATGAAAGATATTGAAAAATACCAGTTCCCTTCATGTTTTGCAAAGTGTGAGCATTTTGACTTTCTTCTATTTTTGTGTGTTTGAGTGCGGGTTGCATACTCTCGCCCCTGAAAATTATGATATATTTCACAGCCTCTTGAAATTTCATGAAGTATTTCACTGAAATTTCCAATCTTTCATTTCTTTCTTACGTTACACGCCACCCCACATCCACAGGCTGGTCCCCGCGCACGGCATCAACTTTGAAAAATAATTATGCCTCAGTAAATCGTTTTTCCGGAGTAAACTAGGGCTTCTTTTAAAATGTTGGATGGTCTACTATAATGAGAATTTTTTTTCGTTATTTTTCATAGGATTCCTTCAACGCCACAGCTCAAGATGTAAAAAACTGAGCATTTGAGCTATGCCAACATGGCAACAATGGACAAAAATTTCAGAATATCCACATAAGACCATTCTCCTGCAATAAACCGCTTACAAGATACGCCACTTCATTAACTCTATTTCTCTAAATAACCCAACTCTATTCAAACATTTCAGAAAAACTGAGAACCGTCATTTCTCGACTTTATGAATTGCTGAAAACTGGGCGAGTTGCTGCAAATCTCAGAAAACTATTTGACAAATACATTAATGAATCCCATTTTCAGTGTATATATTTGGCATTAGAACTTGCTTTCACTTTATAGTAGCTTTGAAAAGTTGTATGAGAAATTTTTGCACAAAGTGGACAGCGATGAGCAGGTCGATAACATTTACATTTCAGCATGGGCTCTGATAAAAGCAGAATACTCCATGACAAAATTTTATGAGGAAAAACAAGTTACATTTTACTTGTCAATGCTGTCCAATCAATTTAAAATTAAAAAAGGAGATCAGTGCCTGCTATCAATCAGTTAAATATTTTTAGTTACCATGATTTTACAGTGTAACAACTGTCTTAAAATAGGAAAAAGAAGGAAAAACTTGGTAAATAAAGTATTTACACACATCAAAAAATTTAATTTTTAATTTGCAATAGACACGATTTTTAGAGGGATTGTGAAGGTATGTAGACTTTTAGCCATATTTATAATATTGCTTAACAGCAAGTGGTCATTGTAGCAAACCAATATTACTTGGATTTAAAACATGCTGTTCTAAAACTGAACACATCTTTCCAGAAAAATGAAAAAATTTGGTGAAGAAAAAGCAAGATTTCCTTTTCCTCATAGACTTTAAAAATTAAAAAGTTAAAATTGATTTCTGGCAAGCACAATAGATTTACAAAAATAGTAAAATCTTCATGATGAAGTGATAAAATTGTAAGCAATACAATCTACTCGGCAATAAAACACAGAATATAAAATAAAAAATAAAAGTGCACATTGAAAAGTAAATTGAGCAAAATAGCTAGAAGACCCTTTTTAACCCCCAGTTCACAATGCTGGCTGAATCAATTAATAACAAGTTCACCCAGCATAGTATATATTAACATAAAACTAATGAAGGATTATTAAAGAACAATTACTAAAAATAAAGTACAAAGACGGATTGAAATGCGAAATAATAATTCACACGAGATCACAACTTATTAAGATATTGTAAATATCTACAGGTACAAAGTATCAAAAATTATTCTACTATGATGGAGACTCATCAGCCAACACAGCAGTTGTTGCGCTTCTGAATTCTAGAGCATCTTCATAAGCTTTCCGCACCGCTTTGCGGTCAGCCTGCTTTCGACACTCCGTCAGTTTCTTTATGTCGATCTCTTTATCAATTCCCAGGAGTTCCAGTTTATTTCGAGGTAACCATTGCCTGAAAATAAAACAAAACTTTACAAATAATGCAGAAATTGAAAAAAACATAGTAATGATAGAGAGACTTCACATTGCTCACCAGCTTCTGGATATTTTTATCTGGGAAAAGAAATCCTCCAAAATATGTAGGCTTAAAGTATTTATGAATTGTAGAATATTAAACATGTTACATCTTCTCGTACACCTAAATTCTTAAAACAAGAGACCGAAAATTCCAGAATTCCTGTTCTTTTAGATAATCTCTATTATCTATCATTACTCTGTTGCTTAATACCTTTCTGAATTTAATTTAGGTAAATAGATACAAGGCATATAATTCTTGTAGTGGTTACAATATTTTCAAATAAAATTTAGAATAGAGAATGGAACAGAATTAAAATAAAGGAACAGGCTTTGAGGAGGGGAGAAAGAGAAAAAAAAAACTGGAACAGAGAGAAAATGTTGAAACGAAAAAGAAAAGAAAACAGATTTTCATCATAAAAATGCATTTTGATTGAAAGCTGTCACCCTTTTCAAATACTTATTAGTTACTTTCAGGGATCTATGTTTAGGTCAATTTCCATAACTTTTTGGTTGTTATTAAAAAATACCTGGATGTCTGCGTTGCCTTCAAATTTTTGAAATAAAGAGGTTCATTATTGTCCCAAAGCAAGCCTTATCAGGACACAAAGTGTCTGTTGATGAATGGGATGGAAAGCAAGATCTTAAAAAAACCAGCATCATCGAAAAAACCTAATCAAAAGTTATAAAAGAATGTTGGAATGTTAAAAAGAAAGTTGTGTTTTTTTAAGTGCCTCATTCGGTCTGCGCTTTTTAATCAATGACTTTCCAAAGACAACTGGATGGGGGAAAGGTAAACAAATACATACCAAGTTCTTTTGGTGTCAAAGAATAGGATTAAAAAGACGGGCTCTGAGTGTGTCTTCTCTAGCTCTAGTACATCTAGAGGGGGTGAAGGAATTGGAACGCCGTGATGAACATAGTCGCGAGGCATGTTTGGATCGATCGTCTGCAAAATAAAAGACAGATTTTAGCAAGGAAATTATTACAGGGAGAATCAAAGAAAAAATTGCTTGATTACTGTTGTATATTATGCACAGTTGAAATGAATTCAGTTCCTAACCAGCAGTATTAAAATCTCCATTGACTTTTCTATCATAATGTATCTACACTGTGAAACTGATCTACAACTGAATGTAGGTACTTCTAATAGGAGCCCTCATCGAACATCACAATAAAAAAAAAATTAGACAGTTGTCCATGACAAAATTAGTCTCAAAACTCAGTGTCTTGACTGTGTTACTATGAGTACTTTACTGAATATTTCGATTACAAATTTATGAGCTGCAAAAAACTAAAGAGTAGTTTGTGCTTTAAATAGTAGAACCACCTTTCCGTGCCACCATTGAACCGTTGTGCTTCACCTTTCTTCAATGGAAATACATATATTTTGAGGTTGCAAGATCTTTAGATTAGCTAATGAGCTAGCATTCTCACCCATCAAAATGCCCCAATGAATAAGAACAATAGGAATGCTATCTAATTTAAATATTCAGGCGGTTTGATATGCTCAGGAACTCAGAAATCCTTTGTCCTCCCTTTTTTGGTCATATTATTGCATATCTTAGTATAAAATCGGTTACATGGTTAAGATTTAAAAGAAAAAAAAAAAACAGGTAAAACTTAGACAAAATAAAAATTAAACAACAATACAGGGCCGATCATAAAGTACGCAACACTGCAGATCAGATTCCTTTATTCACTCCCAACCTGTCAGGCTCAGTGCCCAACGTAGGCTCAGACCCGCTTCCTTCTGGAGCATTTCATATTTTACCAATGAAGCTTGAAACATACAGGAACATTTTTTAAAGGACAATCAGTTTCAATTCAGAGCCTAGAAGAGGCTTGCATGATACAAATAATAAAGTTTTAACATCAATGGACTTACTAAGGCAGGGTACCAAGGATAACCTCTACATTTCGCCCAAACTAGCTGTAGTTGTGATAGTTCGCCACTGGTGCTACTACATTCAACACTGTCGCTGGATGAACAGGTGGAGGAGGAGTCATCACTGTCTTGAGAGGAGCAATCAGAACAGCTTGACTCATTTTCATCCGAATGTGAGTCATCGTCTGTTTCCGCAGGCATTTCTGTAATTTAAAAAATTACCAGCATCAATGCACGACAGAGTCAATGGTAAAATGGTAAAAAGAATGTTACGACTGAAAAATTCAAAAATCAATGATTTAAAAATATCTTTGACTTGAAAAAGGCACAAACGAGTCAAAACAAACCCTACATATTGTGATTTGAGGTTCACAGTTCCAACAATGTATTTTTGAGAAAAACTGATTTAACAGTCTACTTGCTATGTTCAAGGTTCAAAATCGTCAGGTTAAAATGTACCTTCGCATCCTTTCTGGACACATAAAGGGGTTTAACTGCATGTAACTAATTTTTCAGATACTCCAGAGCAGTTTCTAACGAGAATTCAATTACCAAGTGTTTGAGAAAAATTGTGTCTTCAGGAAGGGGGGGTCCATTTTTTCAAAAGCAGACACATGTTGAGGGCTAAGAAACAATACCGCCTGACGAACATTTTAGCAAAAATGAGTTTGTGACTTTGCCACATTCTAATGTATAAAATGCGCAATCTGCTGTTTTTAAATTTTTCCAATCCCATATGGGAGCATTGTAATGAATAAAAAAATTGTTAACCCAGCCTTAAAATTACACAAATGGCAAAAGTTTGTTTTTGCCCTTTAAAATTGTTAGTTTACATATAGGCGGTATGGTTTTGTAATCATTAATATGAGACTGCTTAAAAAACTTCAAATTTTTCGGAATTCTTGGAACAAGAGTATTATTTAAGTTTATTTGTATTTGTGAGGAAAGAGAATTAGAAAAGAAATCCTGTAACTTTTTAGTAGAAATTTACATTACAACAAATATCATGATGGGTAGTTTTTTTCTGATAAAGAATAAATATTATTAAGGAAATTTAAGAATAAAAAAAGGTTTTGCAAAAACAAACCTTGTCAAAAAAGACTTACCAGCACTGGAGCGATAAGTGGTGAAACTATCAGGAACTGGTTCAGGTGATTCGAGCGTTTGATTTTTAGTGCTCTTTCTTCCTCTCTTACGACCGGGTGTTGGACTGGAAAGAAAAGAGAAGAGAAATTACTCATTACAAATTTGCCCAGTATGTATAAAATTTCCTAAATTTTGGTAGTTTTTTTGACACTTGCAGCAACCAAAACATAGTAAATTCAAGTTGACTTTCAATCCTATCATTAGAATTTGTGGAGTTGAAGCATTTAACTAGTATTTGACTGCAGACTGTTGATTTGTTCTTTTTAAGAACAGTACTATGAGAGCAGAGATTTAAAAACACCACAAACCAGATACTTGCAATCGTAGTTTCAACATTGATATCTCTTTTCAATCGATAGAAACCTTCATGGGCACATTATTGGCAAATAGGTGAGACGTAGTCTCCTTGTTAGAAAAATAAATTCAAGCCTTTTAAACAGCTCCTTCCTCGAAATTTACTTACGTTATGCCGGATGTTGGAGTTGGGATATCAGGTTTCTTGAAAAGCTGAGAGGCAGCGGCTGCTTTACGAGTAAAAAGCACAGCTGTTCGTCGATTAATACCAGAGGGAGAGACACATGAATTGTTTTCCGCTGGAAGTAGATTATACAATCAATTCACAAAAGTATTAAACACACGTAGAATATAGATTGTGGTAATAATATTTTAATGAACTTGAGACTAAGGACCAGGGATGTAAAATTTTCTGCTCAGGTATGAAGATTAAGCTGAAATGGAAATAAGTGGTTTTGCACTTTGGCAACCAATATATGCGTGTTTGTGTACACTTTTGTTTGCTGCAACTATCCAAGGCAAACATTTTTAATACTTTTGAGCGATGAGAGAGTTCAAGTACACAATCAGGTGCAACAAAAATAGGCTTCATTGGTTATTCTCATTGCCCTCATATTATGTTTGCTCTTCTGAGACCATCATTTAACAAAATCTTCCAAGTCTCAGCCATTTATATGATGTAATTCTGTAAGGAAGGAAAAAAAGAAAAATCATCATGAGCGCTTCACATATTGACCACTACTCTGTTTTTGGTGAATGCTTCTGCTGACGCCACTGCGATGGTCACGTAAAAACGAGAAAACAGAAAAAAAATAAAAATAATGAATATTCAAGTAAAATTAGGGGAAAAAAATATACATCTTTATCATACTGTACTACTCACAGGACATGCATTAATGAATGGTGCTGGTAATTGATGACACCAGAGAAACACTTTGAATCGGTCAGTCTGCAGAGGTGGCTCAGCTGTGGCAGCAGAGGAGCCTTTAACACCCTCTCAGGTTTCTCGGCATGATAGTTAACATTTTGAAAAGGCCTCGAAGAAAAATTGCAGGTTTCTCGGCATGATAGTTAACATTTTGAAAAGGCCTCGAAAAAAAATTGTGATTCAATTATACATTTTCAGAGACAGGTCGAAAAATGTTACAAGAGTCTAGATTTTTCTAAAATTCACTAAAAATTATTGAGCATCATAAATAAAAATTAAAATCTTTCTAGAAATGAAGAAAAAAAAAAAAAAAAAACATCATGGAAGCACTTACATCTGTCAGGAGTGGATGGAGGTGTAGCTGCTGATGCAAAACTGTTATTGACTTCTGGAGTGCCTCCGAGTGAATCATCCCTTGATTTTCTTGATCGTTTCTTCTTTCCCTCAAAGGGTAGTACTGAAAAGAGTATGTCAAGAGTCAGTTAAAAATGGAAAAAATAAGTGGCTTGTATAGCCCAAGACATACCTGTACGCTAAAGCCCACCTACAACACAGTAGTTGGAAGGATAAAAAATGTGTTATCCCTTAAGTTGATGTTTCCTCCTCATGATAGAAGTATGATCGAACTCAAATTACAAGAAAGAGGAGTATCCATAATGGCCGTTTTTGGGCCGACGTTGAATTTCCTTAAATCCGCCGTTTTTTGCTCATTAAAGGTCTACATCTTACGGAATGCATCATGATTTGGTCATTTTCAGGGCTAACACTGTCCTAAACATGTGTCTGACGGATGATTCTAACAAAAAATGCGGGCTTTGAGGTCGAATGCCGAAAAATCCGTGCTCCTTGCCAAAATCGACCTTCAGACTCATGGTTAGACCAGAGACCGAAAATGACCAAATCATGATGCAAACCTCAGAATATTGATCTATAATGATCAAAAAATTGGTGAATTGAGGAAATTCAGGGTGGGCTTAAAACGGTCATTACTCCCCTCCTTAAAAACAAAATGATCCCGGCATGAAAAGAGCTCAATTTAAAATAGCTTAAAATACAGCAATTTTTTATGGCACAAAAAAATTGAGTTTACCTTCGGGTACTTCTGGTGAGCGAGGCCTCTTTGCTGTAGATTTCATCAATCTGCGAAGTCTTTGGATTTCTATCTTCACTAACTTTAATCGTTTTGCTCGTGCCAAACCATGTTTCAAATTTTGGCTTCGATCTTGTAACTGGAGAAGTTTGCACATCAGTTCGTCATGGTTCTGTAAAATACAGCAAACCACATTGAATAACAAGAGCTTTGTTACAGTTTCTTAAAAAAGAACTGAGATTTAAATTACATCCTTGATAATTTGCAAAAATTGCCTGATAAAATTCAAAATTTAGCATTTCTTCATATTAAAAAGTTGATTTTCCATTGTTCATCATTGGAGAATTAAAAATTAAAAAATACTTGAAAATTCCAAATCAACATCAGTAATGTCACAGAATTTATAAAATAAATTTTTCTGACAATTCTCTAATTTCCCAGACACATTTTGGTAAATTCCTTGACTATTGAAGATATACTAGATGCTTGAAAGGACATAATTTGAAATAGTTTTCAGGAAAATTTGCTGTTTGAAACGTCAAAACCATTCTAGAAAGCAAAAAAAGATAATTAACAGTTTTTCCCTGACACTCTCATCATTTTTCCTGTCATTTCCGGGTATTCTCTAACTTTTTAAAATTCTCTAACATTTGCCAGTATTCTCTGACTGAAGTAATCCTGCAATTCACAATTGTCAAAGAATGGCTATTTTGCAAGAACAGGTTTCTCATTATTATAAAAAATTCAGTTTTCCATCATTGATTGGCTGCAAAAGAAAGTAACTATTGTACATTGCTGTGATAGAAATTAGAAATTGTATCTGCATTTACCATCGAATCATATGATTCAGAAATGGCTGCAAGCTGCTTGTCAATTTCGGTGGCCAGATTCTCATCAACTGCAGGGGTTGCTGGAGTCGGTTTCTCTACAACTTTTGGTGACACAGTTTCCGTTAAATCCTTAGCATTAGCAAATGATCCAGTTTTCAAGTCTAATCCGAGGTTGATAACATCATTCTTGGCTGTCCTTATAAGTGGCTCAGCCTGAAATAAGAGCAAAGAATGTATTACAACTTTTGAGCAAAAAGTTGAACCTTTGGTGAAAAGCAGCATGGACAAAAATATATGGTTGTCTATGCATTTTGAGAAAAATTGGAAGAAGGATGAATTGAAGGTAGAGGTATGTACTTTATCATTTAAGATTAGATTAAGTTGGTAAATCTGACACTCCAAGGTTAAGAGGAAATTCATACATTCTAGATACAGAGGATACGTTAAAGTTAATTCTGAAAAAATTTGTTCTCTTTAACATCCTCCAAATAAAGCCCCCACAAAATTGTAACGTTTGAATGAGTGGCATTCAAAAAATTTAAAATTTCTGAGTCTACAATCAATTAGAAGGCTTATGAGATAGCTGAGTGTGCATTGCATAGCAAAATAATTAATGAGGAATGGAATTACTTTTAAAGAAAAGTTAAAAAAAAAAGGTTTAGGCTAATTAAGGCAGTTTCAGCCAAACAGAGTCAGTTTCATAATAAATAATTCCTGAGGTGGGATTCAAAGTTTCCATAGTGTTTGCTACAAGGATTTTGATTCATTTACCTGTTCTCTGAGTCGAATGCCTGCTCGATAAAACATGGTATCCTTAGAATTATATGCAAGACAATTGGAGATCATGAGCTTGAAGTCAGCTTCAAAATCATCCACAGTCAAGTATTTCATGTCATCAATTTTTTCTGACATTGTCTGCAAGTCCATCGGATGTTTAACAATGTCACCATAATCAGGTACTTCATTCTGGTCGACCGGTTCCGTGAACACTTCAGAAACATCCAATGCTTTGACCATGTCTAGCAGTCTGTGGAGAAATAAGTTAAAAGGACACAAGGTTCCCAGTAGACTTGCTTCCTTCCTGCAAGAAGAAAAAAATCAATTTGATCATTAAGAGAAAAATAATTTCCTTCAGCATTAAAGGTAGAATTGCGCATTAAAAGACATAATGAAACATATGTTAGGAGCTATACGGAAGATGGAGATTTTTTTACTACAGATTAGAGTGTTAAGTTTAAACTAACAAAGAATCTAAAAAAAGCTGATGCAGGTAATTCTCACCTTTGTGCTCACAAAATGACCTATCTCTAGGCAAGGCCTCGGGTCAAAAAAAGAGGGTTATTTCATTACTTCCTTTTACTTGACTTTTGCACCTCTGTCCTTGTCTTCTTTATTTCCTACTTACTGCAGTTGTTATGGCTTTTTGAACGACTTTGTGATTTGTCCAGTTTCTTTACAAGAAAGGGGGAGGGGGTTGCTTTCCTTCATTCTTTACGAAAGCTTACCACTTGGTGAAAGTTTGATATTACCGTACAAATCTAAGGCTATTTTCGTAGTTTTTACATCTAATATGTCAAAATGCTGTGTAAAAAGAGACTTACGCCTTGACGAACTCCTTCTTCACCTTTTCTCTTTTCCGCACCAACTCACAGAGAAGTCTTGCTCGCTCAAGATCTTGTCGCAAATGTTGCCAATATTTTAGCTGTTTGTTTAATTCACCCTAGGCAGAAAGAAAAAAAAATGAAGTATTTATACAAATAATCCAATTTTTTTTTTGTTAGCTAGGATCTCTGTCTGGTGAAAAAGAGTTTCAGATTGAAATTCCACATGAACGCCTTGAAGAAATCTATAACGTGTCCTAAAATTGTCGATGCTTAAAAAGCTTTAACTTTTTAAAGTTTAAAAAGCTTTAAACTTTTCAACAGGTTGAGCGACTGAATTTCAAATTCTCAGCTTTACCAAAATTACTTCATGTATTTTCATGAGAAGATTTAGCCTACTTTGTTGTTTACATAGATAAAAAAGGATGGACCCACTTAGTTGTCTCCAATTAATATTTTCAAATTTTTAACTTAGCAGAAAATTTATGGAAATAAACCCAATTCTACTCTGTGCACTTCCTTTTTCAAATTTTATTTCTGTTGGTAGGAGATAAAAACATTTTCAAAAGAAGTTGCTCGGTGGTTAGTACTGCTCAAAGTCGACCATTAGATTCCTTTGGGAAAAGTACTACCATCACGAAAATTAAATGAAAGACCGAATATGAAGGTGCATATCACTTCCATGTGTCATTTCATTGTTGAGCACAATATTTACATCCTAAAAAGAAATTTGATTATTATTTTGTTCTGTATGGACTATTACCGTAAGTATTCAAACAGTAGTATATAATACCAAGTATTGGACTATCCAGAATTAAAAAAAAGAAAAAAAAAGGGGGAAAACCAGAAAATTAAAACATGTAAAAAAAGAGCAATGATAATCAGCACAGAAGTTCAAATTAAATCACAAAACACAAGTTTCAAGAGAGAAATAAAAATAAGAAGAGAAAACCAATGTGCAGAAAGAAACTACATATTTAGAGAAAGAGACTTTGGATAGTTTGGTTTGATTTTCACATTTGAAAGTCAAGTTGGCCAATTGCCTGATCTTGATGTTACTTAAAATCGTATAATTTATATTTCTGACTGCTTGAGAACAGACAGGTGGCAATAATCAATGGTGTTAAATGAGGTGTTTGCCACAGCTCATAAGTTTTAAGTAAAAAATTGCAATTCATACAATCAACCTAATTCTTGGAAACGTATAATTTGTTTTGACATTAATATTTTGCAGGCATGGAGACTATAAAAAATAAAAATTTTACGATACAGCACAAAAACCATTTAAAAGTTGCTGACCAAGTTAAAACCTAACCATTTGGATTTGAGGTGTAAAAAATGCCCGATTTTTTGATTTGTCGATCTAAGAGAACAAAAAGCCAGAGATTTGAGAACAATTTCAGAGGAAGACCTCTCTTTTTCAGAAGGAAATTTCTGGTTTTTGAGAGGAAATTAAATCAAGAAAATATGTGGATAGATCTAAGTTTAAATAAAATAGGACTTCATACACTCGCAGAGGAGATTTTAGATTTTGAGCAAGAGGAGAAGGCCATGGAATAAGGCAAGCTGTCAGCATTTTGTAAATTCGGCACTCCTGAATTGAACAGTGATGAATGGGCCTGTTGCATGCAAGAGATACAGCCGCACGAATAGACTTTTTAGAGGTTAAATGACACGAAAATTACGATGGTCACATTAAAAAAGTCTGAAATACACTCGTTACTGCGCAATTTGCGTTGTTAGGAACGCGCTTTTTCAAATTTCCCGCGTCTGGGGGCAGTTTTCTAATCACCGGAAACGAGCAAACGGCGGGCTCGGTGATTTCCGGAAGATGCCCAGTCGTTGTTGTTGTTGTTATTTTTTCCTTCAGTATGTTTACAAACCCAACGTGATCTCTTTTTGTGGTCCATATACGCTTTATGCGGTAACCAAATCGATCAACTTTTAAATATCCAACGCAATCCTTCTACATTTCATTTCACGATATCACGAGCTCATATTTTTAGGTTATGACGAGTGGATCTATAAGCAGAATTCGCTCGGCCTTAATCCGTGAAAATTTGTAAGCCCGAGCATGGATGTCTACCAAAACTCCCTGATGTCTTCGGACAATAAATAGTGCCTATAGATGGCTGTAGATTCCTAAAGGAATAGAAGCCACTAAACTCTCAATAAAAAAAAAAAAAAATATTTTTAGGTTATGTTGTCAGTTTTAGTTGACCGGAAATAGCCGCGAGTTGCCGTTAATTGTTTCCGTTAGAAAACTACCCCCAGACGCGGGAAATTTGAAAAAGCGCGTTCCTAACAACGCAAATTGCGCGGTAAGGAGTGTATTTCAGACTTTTTCAATGTGACCATCGTAATTTTCGTGTCATTTAACTTCTAAAAAGTCTATTCGCACGGCTGTATCTCTTGCATGCAACAGGCCCATTGGACTTCCATGATTAATGAATGCTCATAAATTATAAACTTTCTATACAAAGGTTTCTTATTTCACCGACATTTTGACCTGTTGTGATATAGGGATACATATTTTCTGTGACAAACTTGCACCCATTAGTGGTTTTGGACTAGTCCAGGTAAAAATGCATTTCCCTCATTTATACATTTTCACTGCTCATTAGAATACATTCCTACGATCAGTCCACCTTTTATCATTAAATAGCAACGGAATCATAGTGGATAGCACCCATAGTAAATAAAGAGCAAATCGAACTGTAAAAAAAAGCTAAAACTAAAAAATGCTGAAACAAACATGCAACAAAGGAATTCAACTTGAGAATACTTAAATTTTTGGAAGTCCTTTGAGAGATAGATGTGTAAAGAACAAAGGAAAATATTATTATAGAGCTGATAAATTCATCACACTATCGTGACAATATCGTGACACTATCACAAAATAGTTTTGCCAGAATTCTTGATTTGGCGTGTTTTCACAAAAAAAAAAAAANAAAAAAAAAAAAAAAAAAAAAAAAAAAAAAAAAAAAAAAAAAAAAAACACCTGCTCAATTTTGCATTTTTAATTCTATCGAGATGGTAGCAATCTTGAGAATTCAAAAACTGATGCTTGTTGTGAGTCAGAAGCTCTTCAGTGGCCCCAAGTCTCCAGTTTTCATCAGGGCTGAATAATTTGAAGAAGGAAGGAAAGAATTCCTTAGCCTCTTTAAACTTGCATAAATTTAAAATATTTGCAGCTCTTTTTTTTTCGAACATCTGATACATCTAGCACGTACACTTTCATGATCAGCTTAGTGTTGGGCGATAGAACTAGTGATTTTTTTTATAATAGCTACAGTTAAAAATCGATAATCGATTTAACTTGAAATCGCACATTTACTTGATAGATTATTTCTCAGCATTGATCTGTACATTTAGTGATAAAATTTCTTGTTTAATGCACCTATTGGGACATTACGCCTTTTCTAATTTTAATTCCTTTTTTTCTTCTTCTTAAATTATTATTTCTATAAAGCCTATCCCTCATTTCACTCTTCCTTGGTGTGTTTAAAATTTTTAATCTTAAGTTTCTTTGGTTTTTCTTAAGTTTTAGAGGCAAACATTCTTATTAACCCGTGATTGAGAGCAGTTTTGGTAGCATCATTAATTTTCTTATTTCTATAAAACAAATACTTAATTCAAAGACAAAAAAAGAACAGTAAAATTTTGGATACTTACAAGATCACTAACTACCTGAGCCGAAGGTCGTGACTGGTCTCGTCGGGACAGATGAGAGCTTTGGAGTCGTCTCAGCAGAGGCACACCATTGCGGAACTGTCGTTTTAAGGTCCAATATGCAATCAGCCTTTGAATTAGTTGTGATTTTTTCGGCAAGGTAACCAAAGATCCAATTTCTTGAATTCTATACATGGACAGAAAAAAATTACACATAGAGATTAATGATTACAAAATGAAGTTTCTGTGCGCCATTTTGGTAGACCCAATTTAAGATAAGTTTACGTTTCTCATCTGCTTAGTCAAGTACCATCCAACTTGCACTTGAATCCATGGCAGTCAACATCTTAAAATATTTAAAGGTTGCACTGCAACATTGCTTTCATACAAAGAGAGCTTACGTTATGAAAAAAGAATCATGAATTGGGTGATTAATTTGTTTTTTTCTTGAGTATCATTAATATCGCAAATCAATGATACCTGATTCTTCTATTAAGAGAACTTAACTGGGAGGCTTAATTCTGACAATTTCTTTTTCCATGGTTTTGTCATAATGGGAAAAAGACATGTTAGAAGTAAGTTATGAAAACCAGGTTGAACATTCTCCATACGCATTATTCTTAGTGAGGGTAGTTCCATTTCATCGATTTGAACTTTGTCAGCTACAAAAGTTAAAGTGATTACTAATGGTTACCTTTCAGGAGGAATTGTGGGTATGGAAATAACAGGTAATGAGACACGTTTTTTGGCAAGTAGTTTGCGTGCATTTTTCATCTTCTCCTCAGAGCTAGCCTGTTGCAGTGGTAAGATCGGCCGGGTCTCAGCATCTGCAGGTGTGTGAGCATCACAAAACGCAGTTTTTTGAACCAACATAGGGCCTGCCTCTGAAATTCAAAATTGAATTATGGTCATGGATTAATATTAATAATTATACATGAAAACATAAAAAAAGTAGAGATGAGGAAAATTAAAAAAAAAAAAAAAAAAAAAAAAAAAAAAAAAAAAAACCCAAACGACTTAATATTTTGAGAAATAAACAAAAAATATACATAAAAAAAATAGAAACCGTAAGAGACAACAAATTTAGGCATCTTGAAGCAAAGTCTATTTTAGTAATCTTCCGTAATCCGAATCCAGGCTCATTAGCAAAATGGATTTTGCTTGTGGATGCCTCAATTAATGCTCAGATTAGTGTTATAAATAGACAAGAATTAGACAAAGTACTATACTCAGGTTGTAAGCTGTTTTGGAATTTAGTAACATATTTCGGATGTATCTAGGCGAAAGAGGTCCATCTGCTTACAGAATCCACTGCTGTGTACATTTGATGGCATCTGTGATAAAGGAACCTCACCTTCCGCAAGAAAATTTTCATCAATTTTTTGCGAATGCGTGGAGATAGAAAGAACGGAAAATTCGGCCCAAGTTTGAACCTAAAATCTCAAAACTTGAAGGAGATATTAGCTCCTACGTTCCGTGAAAGAAATTCTAGGGTTCTAGAAAAACATGGCTGGCTTTGTTAATAGTTGATGAAAGTTTCCTCTCAGAGGATAAGGTCCCTTTCCACAGATTTGGTTACATAAACCTTTATTTTAAAGCATTAAATGACCTGGGAGAATTCAAATCTTGAACATTCTTTTAAGAAGGCCATCATAGAGAAAGATAGAGGGAAAATTAGAGGAAATAGAAAAGCCTAGAGTATGGTTTGAAGAGCTTGACTGTTTCTGCAAAGCATATTGATGGCTAAGAAACAATACAGTCTACCTGCAAATTGACGATTTTACAGGATGAAGAAAAAACTGCACCATTTTTGTAATGCTGAGGTTCAATTTGCAATTTTTTTGATACAATACAGCGCTCTCATACAAATTGGAAATAAATTAAAAACATTACTTTGTATATTTTATGCTGTAAAATGTGGCAAAAACACTAATTTATTTTCGCCAATATTGTCAGTTGGGCAGTATTGTTGCTTAGCCCTCAATATTCATCATGATTCTAAGGAATAGTGGCAATAAAAGAATGATCCACTACCCTATTGTCCACAAGAGCCTCTGTAATCAAGGGTAAAGCTTTTCGCTTCTTTCTGATAATTATTCAATAGACAGTTTACTGGGAAATCCATCCAGGATTTTCTTACCGTTCATGGTGTCCTTGACAGTATCCATATTCATATACAAGCCCGCTTGTTGCGCACAAGTGACATGGAATGCACTGTAACAATTGCTTTTATGACATTGGATACATGCTCCGACCCCTCTCTGCTTGCAAATGTAGCAAGTCAGTTTCCACCGCGCTGTTGGAATGTTCTCTATACTATCAATTGGTTCCAAAAATACAGTATTGGCAAATCTAACTTCCGGAATCCACAAACTACAAACGATATGAGCCCACTGCCCCTTGTCTGTTTGTTTAAAAGCACCACCTGTATTTGGGCAAAGCACACAGTCCACGGCTCGTGATGGTGATTGTAAACATCGCCTGGAAAAATCATCCGATTCTTAAAAAACATTGATGACTGAAACATAACTAGTAAACGCAGAACTTACAAGCCTGTAATTTGAAATAGTAATTAAAATTTCAGATGTAGACATAGAATTTTAGCTGTTGGGCACGCTTACTTACAAGGATTTTAACATTGTCAAGCTTGACATGATATGCATCGATACAAAATAATTGAAAAAAAAAAAGAATTGTTCTGATAATAAGGGTTATCAAGGTTCTGTTCTTCACCTCTGTTGGAGTGCTGCTGGAGAAAGAGGCATTAAGAGGGGTACCTGCATATGGAACTAGTCCGCAAGACTTTTCTGGCAAAATTTTTTAAAACTGATCTCTTATAAGCCCTGCTTTTTAGTTCTTGGACATGTGAATTTAAGAATTTTCATTAAGTTAAAAAATTGTAACATATATCGGATGTAAAATCTTACTTGCAAAGTTTGATTGTTTCAAGATTAAACACAACTCTTGCATTCAAATATCGATAGCTGCTGACAGTTCACGTTTTTTTAAAATACTTCTTTCCTTCTTTTCATGGATCAGGGTGTACATTCTGTCATAAGGTGAATAAATCTTTCAACAGAGGGACCAAAAAATCAAAAAGTGATGGAGTAAAATGCTATGGCCAACGTACTAGCCACTAAATAACTTGTATAGCACTACATGAAATGGCTGGAAGAACCCATAATCATTTTATCGAGCTTGGTGAGAGTGTGAAAATGTTTTGAAATGAATTTAATGATAAGAAAGCAGCAAGCAATAAGCAAAATCAACACTCTAAATTACCTGCAAAGCCACTGTCCTTCAGGAATGTATGGAACGCCGTAACAATCCTGATGAACAGCAAGGTTGCACATGTCACAGAACAAGATGACATTAGAATTTTGGCATTCTCCATCGTTGCAGATGCAACATACTGCATCATCATCAATAACTGGCTTATCAATCTGGCTTGATTGCATCTGAAAACGAATGATTCAGTTTTTTATTCATTATGACAAAGATGACCTTTCTTTTTTATCAGAAAACTCATTATTCATCGAATTCATTTCGATTACAGGAAAATTTGCCTCTGAGATAGCTGATACATACCAACCCTAGAAGAAAAAATGATGGTTTTCGTCTTTTAGACATTTAATAGTGTAAGAAAAGGAACAGAATCAGAATACGGCTTTCTCCATGCAAGCGTTGTTTGCAGAACTTATGGGCGAATTAGTTTGACATACTGAGGTTTTGCTGAATAAAATATAGCTGAGTTAAAATAAGTTCCACAAACCTTGCTTGTGTGGACAAGGCCTAGTAATTAAGAAACTCCAGTTCACAAAAACTAATCTTCTATCTTGCTACCTTTTGAATTGCTTGAGCCACAAAGGAAGAAATTATTAACATACTGCCTGCCACACCGTTTGCACCGGCCTGCAATGCAGGGTTCTGCAAACTTCTTGCTAGTCATTTTGAATGGGATGCGGTCGCTTGCATTGCTAGGCTTCTACGATTCAAGCAGTTGTTAAAGTCCTGTATACGTTTAAGGCTCAGACGCGGCATGGCTGGAGCTAGAGAATGCACCACTGACCTTCTGATTTTTGTTCTTTGGGGGTGAAGGGGGGGGGGAGAGGGACACAGTGGTGTCAGGAAAAGGTAGCATGTTTAAGTGTAATGAAAATAAAAGATAAGGATTCAACTACCTGAAAGTAGGACTCTTTTTCGAGACGGTCCATAAGAAGTTCAAAAGAGTCTACAGATAATTCTGGCAAGCTGTTGGCACTACGTTGTTCATTAATGATGGCCAGCCATGCTGCATCTTCTTCATCCAGATCATATTCTACTTCTCCATCCAACTCCTCTACAGAGCGCTCAATGAACCTATGCAAATCACACCACATGAGATGTTGCTCTTGCTATCTTTTATCACAATTTAAAGAAACAGAAAGTAAAGAGCAGAGATACCACAGAATTTAAAAAAGGAAGTTCCCTGACACATTTTGGTAAAATTCCCTGATAATTGAAGAATGCCAAATGGTTACAAAGACATAATTTGAAATAGTTTCAGTTGAAACATCAAACCCATTTTGGGAAGCAAATAATGATGGTTTAACAATTTTCTCTGCCACTTTTGTCATTTTCCCTGCATTTCCAGGTTTCCCGTAACTTTTTAAAATTCCTTGACATTCCCCGGTTCTCCCGATATTCCCTAACTAACCTTAAAAAAGGTACAACAAAAAGCTATGTACACACCTTGAGGGATGATTTATTTCATGTTATCCTCCAATAGTAAATAGTGTTGGGATAGATTGAGAAAAGGGTACATATTCGTGATAGCAGGATGCAATTTTTGGGATTAAGGAACTCAGCAGATTATTCAAAGCATTCAATACTAGGTAAAAAGTAATATTCTAATTGACTATGGTCATCTTAAATCTGGTTCTCATTAGACAAAAGGTAAGCCTTACCATTTCAGATCATTGACTTATGACACAATCTAGACCGCGCACTATAGGCCCGACTTTAGGCGGGGGAGGTAAGACAGCTAGGGGGGTAAATCAGGGTAAAGACGCGCCTTCAGGTTAGTTGATACAGCCGGATATACGAATCGTACCAGGCAACGGCACAGGCAAGACTGGCATTTTCATTGGCTCGGTAAGTATTGCAATCCGAGTTGCCTATTGACTCGCCGAAATTTCCTAATGCGCAGTTTAGATTGTATTATACGTCAATGTTTGAGATGTGTCAATCAAGAAGTTACTTCATGGCTACTATCATTTTGATTTTTTGGTATACTATTTGCGATAATCAGGTTAAACAGCCAAGTAGAGAGATGAAAACCCTTCCAGATGATCCCTAGCTTAATCCTCGAATCTCTGTACCAGTTTTGAAAAGGAGATGATTCTGATTAAGCAACTATCTCAAGGGAAAACCCTGGGATCTTAGTTGCAGTAGCAAATATGAGATCTCAAGAAAATTCGAGTTTTTCAAGAAATTTGACGTGTAAGGATGTTATTGTCCCACTCTTCCTCTAAACAGCGGTATTTGAAATGATAGGGGAAAGAGAGATTACTCAAGCTTACATTAAATCCAGAGCTACATGAAAAATGATTCTGATCATACTACAATATCCAACTGTTCTTTTTAGACAGTCGCAGATGATAAATTCCAGATATACAGGACTGGATCTTACCTGATGTAGGCATTTGGCTGGGGAGGAGCATCCGCTATATTATAGTCAGAGATTTCTTGGAAACAAGGCTCAGGTAGTTTTGCAATAGCTTCTTGACTCTTTGAAAGTTCAATTGCTGATGCTACCGATGAAATCTGCTCAAAAGGGAAAAACCAAGAGTTTAATCAAAATTACGAGAGAAGAAGGAAAATAAAAGACGAATATTTCTAATTACAATGACAAATCAATACTTACTACAAGCATCTTATGAATATCTTAAGCCATGACTCCTGAAAAATTTCAAATTTGGTCTACATCTTAATATAGGCGTAACAAGATTATTTTCTTGGGAGGACCGGCCCCTCTAGAAAAATTATCCCCAGCCTGGCCCCACTCATCGGGGGGATTTGCAATGCCTCTTTGAACCCGCAGAGGTCACCCCTGGAAAATTTTGAACTGACTGCATTTAATGGCTACCCTGACAACAATCATTTGTAACAAAAATTTTGTCAATTTTGTGATTTCATAAAATTGTTCTCTTCTTTTTTTCTCATTTTGCACTGTGCAGAGTAAAAATTTAGGGTTATGTTCGAAGCCAAAATTTTCTAGAGGGGCCAAATGATACTGTTTCAAATTTTAAGGAGGGCCAGGTGTCAGCGCCAAGCCCTCCTCCTTGGTCATATAATAGGCCCATGATTCTCAAACTCACCCTATTAGATTATAGAAAAAGGAAGAATGTTTGGAAGTAGACTTACCTCAGGTGGCACTCCATATTTTTCTTCATAGCCTTGTTTAGAAATCACAGGTATGGGTCTTTTTATGTTGACTCGCCTCAATTTCCCATTGACTTCAAACTCCACAATCATCTGCGACTCAGCATATGTAAGGGCTTCTCTTGGCGGGGGGCTTACAACTTCTACCGGTGAGGGTAGGGATTTTGAGTTTCTTCGTTTCTTTTTATCTGTGAGGATGAAAGATAAGAGAATAGAATATATTCCTAAGAGAGGTTATTTTTATTCCAGTTATTGTTTTCAGTATGTTGAAGACTCAATTATGGTGCAGGTCGAGATGGTTGGGTACAGTTTCCAAAATTTGCACAGCAAAGGGAAGAAAGAGATATTCATGATCCTTTTAAGATATCTTTTTAAGCAAATTAAAATGATAGGCATAAACATTTTCTTTAATATGGTTGTTCTGAGATTTTCAAAACTGCTTAAAATTAGCAAAACCTTTTAAAGCAAAACCTGATCCTTATTTTGTTCATGAAAATTGGTTATTTTTTGCACCATATTTTTACCATATGATCTCTAGGAATTGATTTATAATTAAAAGAGGACAAATTCATTTGGCAGATAGATGTAACATTTAACATTTTAACTCATTGAAACTCATTAACTGAATATAAATCAAGTAAGAAAATACCTTAAATTAACACAAACTTTTTAGGAAACACTAATTCAGAGCTGCGGCAAGATTCATACTGAGAAAAAAATTAGAAAAATTGTTGAATAAAATCACAAATTTTCTACTCATGCGATCTTTCTTAGATTAAATGCTGAGGGGACGTAGCATTAAATTAGCAGATTAGATAAAGAGTGATAAGAAATTTATTTCGAAATGCGTTTGCTCTGAGGTGGACCTTCCACAACTTTCTGATGATAAAAAATATCCCAAACTTACAATTTCATGCCAAAAAATAATCTTTATAAATATGGTTACAATTACCAAAGTCATTATAGTTTCCCACAAGTTTTGGAACCTAATAAAACTAAAAAATATAAAGAAATGAAGAATTTGTAAAAATTGTTCAGTGACTCAGACTGAATTTCAACCTTAACATTATAGTTGAAGTCTTGTATAAGGTCTTACGCTATTCATTCGAAGGACCCTTTCTCTGCTTATACACTATCAACAATGTACATTCTTCAAATCTGGTCGCCCCCAGCAAGCTCTTGTAACTGTACACTGAGGGAAAATTTTTAGGGGTCAAAAGTCAAATATCTAGGGAAAAAAGAAGAAAAAGGTCATCATTTTTGAGATTGGTCAGATATCTTGCAATGAGAATAATTGGAAAAGCTAACAGATAGGCACGTGAAAGTGTGGAGGATTCATTTGTGCACTTAAATAATTTACTATGTATTGCCATAACCTAAATATCAAGTAATATAATGGAGGCTTAAGACACAAAAAATAAGGAAAGAAATAAAAGAATAAATAAATTGACAAATAAGAAATTCTTACTCAGTTTGGATAGAGACGGACCCACAGGAGTGGTTGGAGGAGGAGCAGAGTGGTCAAAGTGGACCAGGTGATATTGAAATCCACACATACTTTTGTATGATTTTCCACATTCGACAATTGGACATGTGTAAGGTGGATTCTTGCTGCTTTTCAGCTTCCGACAGAAGTCGACAACATCAAAGTCGGGTCCCATGTTTCAGTGGATGCTGTAGGCAGGGAATGCACTGTAAAAGAATAAAGCAGCCATTAAGCCTTGAATATATATGTTTAATGTCTACTACTAAATTAAATGATCTTCTTCATTTTACTCAACATGGGACTACCCAATCATACGACAGTAACCGTGAAAATATATGAATAGTTACTTGTGTTGATTCATAATGAGTTTCTCATTAAGAGGTCATGAACCGTACATGAGGAGTAACAATAGCGGATTTCGAGTTTTCACACTGTGAGAAAATCGCGTTTGAAGTTTTCGAAGCTTTGCACTTTGCCACCCATAGAACCGAGAGGATTTTTATAAAGATTTTCATGAAGAGCAACCCTTCCTGTAAAAAATACACATTTTGCAATTTATGTAAGTGAAAAATTGAAGGAGTAACAGCGATTTGGAAAAAATGTGACATCCGCTGTTTTTACTGATAACGTATTTTTATGCATGAAACAAAGTCTTCAGGAGGGTTAAGGCTAGTGAAACGATTGAAATGAACCAAAAGTAAGTCAATGCTGAGTCATTTAATACAATTGAACAAAAAACTAGACAGTTTGTGACTTCTAGAACAAAAATACATAACAAATTATAAAATCAGTTAAAAAATCAACCATTCTGGCGAGACTGTCCCAATACGTATAATTTGAGTGTCAGTTATAGCCCATAGACGGTGCGCAGGCAGTCATCGCAAGTGGATTCGAATCTCTACCATGTCCTGCCGCGCCGGCAGGGGAGAACTGTGGATTCTCACATCCGCTGTTTATAGAAATAACATGGTTTTCAGTTCATATCTTGCCGAAAAATTATCCTAGAAATCTGAAACTTTGCACAGGCATTCTTGAGGATTCCAGAATTCGAAAAAAGCGTTTGCCCTAAAAATGGCGGATGTCAGCGACCGCTGTTGTTACATATATGTCCTCATATAACACCATAAACTGGGGAAATTTTAGTTGCAAGAAACACTTAGATGGGATAGACCACCATCGCACAAATTCTGCGAGGCTATGTAACTGTTGACGAGGGAATCATTGGACTGCGATATAAAACAAGTGACATGGCCACTGAATCAGTCTATAATAGCATACCATTCTCTTTTCTTTCTGTGCAGCTAGAGCACTTAAGAACAGCTTGTGTAATTACAGATATTGGCTCAGCGCAGAAAAAGAGAGCAACGTAAATGACATCACATTGTACTACAAACCTTGTAGTTAGAAGAGGTTCTAGTTGTTTTGAATATAAATAGTGTTACACTTTTATGGTCTTGTCCCAATTGCGCCACTCCACTTAAATTAAGGAGGACTTTGTTCCTTCCTAATATCTGCGACACAAAATAAGTGTTGTCTACTTTTCAACACATGATCATGCTTATAACTTCAGGAGATCACTCCTGATTACAATATTGTGAAAAAGTGAAGCAGCGTTAAACAATTAGCGCTTCACTGTGACCAGCGCCAGAATAACAAGTCATTTTGACAGATGTTACATGTAAGGAAAATAATTACTCAGCAGACGAGACGGAAGTGAAAGGAAGAATTCTGCTGTTAAAAAATCTTTGGATGAGATTTTGAAAGCAAGGAACATGAATTACGGCAAGATAACCGGTGTTGGAGCATAACCTCCAAATGCATGTAAACAATGAGAAAAACTCCAACTTACCTTCTACCAGAATGTAGGAATTTGTCACAAAAGGATAATTTATACACTACTGAAACGAAAACATGCAATTGGAACTCCACAAAGAAAACTTTAAAATACAAATTCTCATGTCAAATGACAATTACAGAGAATTTTTGGAGGAGATATCGAGGTTTGATGGAAGCGAAGCATTTTGTTTTGACGAGAGAGAGAGTGAACAGATTGGCCCAGATATTCCGGACCACATTTCACCAAAAACTGCTGTTTGTCAAACCGCCGTCAACACCTACCAAGCGGCGAGTAGGCCTTCGGCCATGCTCGGCAATCTTCGTAGCCAATCAGGTTGCCGCTTGCCGCCCGTAATCTCGAAGAAGGTTCGGCTCCTACACCACCCTACACTTTTCGAATTTTGGCATTCGGCCTAATTCAGAATTCTCTTTTCCTCTTTTCCGTAATTAATAACAATAAAAAATTCATTTAATCATTACTTAGCGGCACCTTGTCCAATTTGTGCCTAGCGCCTCCACAACTTTGCAAATTTGGACGTTACCTTTTGAACATTTCATCCCTTCCCTTTGAAATTACTTTGAATAAGTACACTTCACATATCACACGGGACTTTTATCCGCATATTTACTTGGCTTTATTCGCAAAGGATCTTTTAAGAAGTAAATTCTTTCGATAATTTCTTGGGGATGGTCAAGTCACCAATTAGAGCCCGTCATTCCATGCCATTATTATTACAGGACTAGGTTTCTTACCTATAATTTGATGGGCACCGTGAGAATAATAGATAACCACAGTATTTGATCCGTGCCTTAAAAAATGAACTGCTGGTGGCAGAACCATCTTGGTGATGTTCATTAGGAATTTTAGACTTTGTTCTATTTTTTCAGCAGATGAACCTTACATGGTAACTTGTAAAGTCTTGCCTCATTTTCCTTGAATTCTACTTAGTTTGATGCCAAAAAACAAGAAAATTCATGGAGAAACGTGCCTTAAAGGTGATAGTTCCCCCTCATACTTACTATCAGAGTTCCAACGGAAAAAATCTTGTTGTCATAGGTAAATACAGTTTCCATTGCTTCTTCAGCTGTTAATAGACAACTATGCGGATTTGCTGGAGAATTTGGTGACTGCTAGGATTGTTAATTAGTATCTCCGAAGCCTGGTTGTTATAGCTAAACTTAAAGCATTGGCTTCAACGCATCGCAAAACCAGAACCTTGAAGAGACCAGCGAACATCCATGAGAAAGTGAGTGAGGAGCAAGGTACCTAGCATTGTACATCCGTCTGGTTTTCACAACTACCATTCCTAGGGATTTAGGATTCAGATTCGCACATCAACCAGTAAGCTTTTCTCCCAATTATCTTGATATAGAGGCAGCTATGAAAGGCGCAGCCAGGTAGTCCAATGCTCAAGCCACTTAATCAACACAAATATTATCCTAACTTACAACAAAATGACTTGTTTCTTCTCTAACAATGGAAACGGAAAATGTTACTTTGAATGTGCGAGAAACTTCTTTGGTCGAGATGAAGAAACGTAAATGAAGAAATGAGTCCGGAACATCTCGACCAGGCACAGGCCGCTTTGTTTACATTAGGAGTCTGGAGTATCTCGCCGCAATTTCACTTGAAATCACCATGAACAGATCAACGGGGTAACTGATATTTGATTTTACGAAAGGGATAAATGTTGGACGCGGACGAAACTTCTTTTGTCGAGGTGAAGAAACGCTAACGCTGAGATGCTGAGAAATTGAGTCTGGAACATCTCGAGGAAGTCCGCTCTGGGTCTGCTTTGTTTATGTCCGGACTATGTCGCCGTTCGTTTGTTTACATTAGGAGCGAGTTTGACACCGATGACAGACTTTGGTTTTTGATGAAAATTTGGTCTGGAATATCTGGGCCAAACGCAAAAACCATCGTCAAGCGTCAGCTGTTTGCGGCTCTGGGTTGAAGGTTTAAGGTTATGTCAGAGAGAATAGAAAGTTAGAGGCCCGACCAGAGACAAGAGACCCTCCACTAGTATTTTGGCCATGGTGGAAGCTTTTACTTTCGGGACTTCAGCATTCTACTGTTGACTTACCTACATGGTTGATGTTCAACAACGTGTTGGCAGTTTCGTTTTGCAAACAAGCCGAAAATGGCCGACGTTTGGGAAAGTTGTTTGGCTCATGACGTCATCCGAAGCTCATCATCGACCATGTAGGTAAGTCAACAGCCGAAACTAGCGTGATGACTGTTGCTCCCTAATAATTGTCCATAAGGAATTGTTGAAACCCCGAAAGTAAAAGCTTCCACCTGTCGCTAGGAGGCCGGTGGAGGGTCTCTTGTCTCCGGGTCCGACTCGATGCTAGGTAATTGAAACAGATGCGCTCGCTGGCAACGTACGCAACTACTATTTTCTATTGTTTTCCAGAGACTAGCGGCGGGTATGTTGCGGCCGGACCACCTTCACGTAGGCAATTTGTTATACATCGTCCGTCCGCAATACTCTCGCTTGGCCGTATGGAAACGTTCCTCGCATGCGCAGTGTTAAAGAAGCGCTCTCCAACGCTTTGGCGTTGGAACTGCTTGTTGCAAATTCCACCGAAAAAAGTATTTTGTCGGGTTTCAGTGAGATAAGGAGAGAAGCGTCCGTCCAGACGCCACGATTCCATCTCCCAGGATCCAAAGACGAGGCATAGCCAACCCGGACCAAAAGTCATCGTATTTACTTTCAGAAAACCGCGGCGAAAAGGCGGTTTTCGCGGCGGGAAAAAGCCACAAGGTGCTGCAATTTTATCGCACGATCCGAATCGAAGTTGCCCGGCGTACTCGGAAAAAAACAACCGGTGCACAGCATCGAAACCCTCGTGGAAATAGAGACGTTATTCATTAAACCCAGCAACCGTGTAATTTGTTGTCTGGCCGGCTCGCATTATACCGCAACACGCAACATTCAATTTGCTGCACCGGCGACGCGCGACGAGGCGACGTGACCGAGAGCAAAAACCACTTATTTCCACTCTATTTACAATTGAGGTACGTGGTTATTGCCTAGCACGGAAGATGACCGACCCCGACCACACGATCGACACGAACCCTCAGCGGAGCGGTTTAAGGCAGAACAAGCGTATCTACCTTGCGAAGTGAGCCTTGAATCGCATTGGGGTAGTGCGTGGCGTGGTGCAGGTGGAAACTCTGGTGTGAAATGCTGCACATCGGATTATTACATATTCCATCCCTAAACACCTAATCATCGGCTCCGTCGAAAATTATACTGATTAATCGGCCGCCCTTTTGTTATTACCTTCTCTGCCAGCTGCCACCCGCCCTGTGATACCAGCAATGAGACACTGTTCTTGATCGGTGAACATGAAAATACGACCCGAAAGTTAGGCGGTTTTTTCGAAAATAGACGTGATGACGTGATGATGGACAACGGAGAGTGTTCTTGGAATATTTTTTTATGAAAATGAATTCTTTGTCTCTGATGCCAGCCGTAGACTTGAAGTGATCTAAAAAGTACAAATTTTTGTTCATTGCAATGTAACCGGCCGTAAAACATCCTAAGACTTCATCATAAAGCTTCTCAAAAATACCAGATTTTTTCGCTGAATCAGGAGGAAATGTAATGCTTTGTGTGACGTCTAGTTAGTGTATATCGATTCATTTTTAAAACGTAAATGGCACAGTATTTAATATTTCTTTCTCTGTTTCAGGTAATGTCTGCTGCTTGTCTCTTTCACAATTCAGTTTGGTAAGGTACAATATGTTTTTAAAATAACTATTTCTCACGTGATATTGGCACCATTTGAGTTTTCAAAAATCTCTGCTAGAGCTGCACACTAGCTCGACACATCACTCACGCTGTTTCGAGCACTAGGTGGTGGAAAAAACTAAGTTTAAAATAACTGAACTTCGCTTCATGTAGCCCACAAGAATTTTCAGTCCTACTAATCGAGCCTTTTGACCATCGAAACTGAACTTCGATTCAAACGAATAAGTTTTACGGTCACCCTAGTTTTCGGCTACCTTATACATCATCGCCATCATCGAAGAATTTTAATATTTATCGAGAAATTTCGTTGTAGGAACCGATAAATTTGATTTCTTTACCTTTGATTTGATTAGGTTTCTATATCCTTTAAACCTGATTATATATACTGAGAAGTTTGGTGGGCCATATGCGTCGAGGCTATAGGTGGTTTTTAACGAAGGTTTTTTCCTGGGCAAAATCACCCCAGGCGGCAAATTTCAGAGTATGCGTTTCATCGCTGTTGAGATTTCATCTTTCTGCAAACAAACACGGATAAGAGCTGAACTTTTAAATGACACTTTTCTTCTCCCGAAGTCACAGGATCTAAAATCTATATAGTTAATTTTGACTCTCCTTTTGAGTCAAATTTAATGAATGTTGACGCATTTGACCGTAACTGACTCTCAACCGCCCTTATTGTCTCCAAGTTGGGATCTCACTTGGCTCGACCTACTAGTCAATCGGCTTAACTTATCTTCAACACGGAAATAGAATTTTATCATGTAGTAACATTGCGCACGATTATTAGGTGCGAACTCAGTCAAACAAAGCGAACCATGAAACAAACGTAGAAGAGTGATCGTTGCAAGTCATCGCAACGCAATGGAAAGATTGGTCGCTCGCAGCCGGGGGAGGAGAAAGAGGTGTGATTCGAATTGTGCGCGACAAGGCCAGAGGAGCATATTTGCATCCGAGATGCACAACTTTTATTGCGCGGAGAGTTCGGCGTCCGTATCAATTCAATGACCATTCCGATACGAAGGCTCGAGCACTGATAATCGAGCTTTACAATTTACACGCCCAACAATTCGCACAACGCCCATTCGTTGAACTCGGCGTCGTTCGATATGTCTTCATTCGGCCATCGAACGCATCGTCGCTATCATAAGCCTTGCGATGGAATTCCAGGTCCGTTTCCGCACATAGGAATGTCGGATGTTTTATCGATACTTTCGGTTGTAAGTAATAATTGATACTTGGGGCCGTTCGTTCGATGCGCAACGCTCTCCGTGAAGCGGAATAGGGGTCTGAGCTTGCGTTACAGGGGAGTGGGGGTATTGAAATCCCAGGTACGTTATGGTAATACCAGGGGAGTGCTCCTTGACATGGACTGTGTCACGTAATTCTGAAATGGGCGCGTAGCACAGTGGATCGAGTCAATCAGAGAGGTCGGACTTGAAATTTTTTACTAAAACTGCAAATTTTGAAGTTTATTTCGTCACATTTTAAATTTCAAGGGATGCCTCTGGAAGACAATTTCACGAGAGAATCAGTAACCACTTTTGGAACCTCAAAGTTTTGTATAAACGGAGTTATAAGCGTTTAATGTTTCCAAATTTTGTCCGACCTCTCCTACGTATTCGATCCACTGTACGTATGAGCGATTTTTCGAAAATCCTATCTGAAAAATTGACCCGAGTTGGAAGTTTTTCTCCGAAATTCATCGCAAATTGCTAATTTAAAGGGGAAGGGGCCAAACAAAGCGTACGTAATTTGTTTCTCGCTGTGTGATGTGGGAAGGTTGTAAGCCTGTGGTACTGGTGCGTTGCGAAAGGCAGGTAGAAAAATCCGAGTTTTAGCGTCGTGTGTTTTGTCCTTTTCTGGATGGTAGAGGTGATGAAAATCTCTGAGAAAACCCAAAAACGTTTCAGCCAAACACATGGGTGTCTGCAATCGGTATAAAAAGGGGACACATTAAAATAGAATATCAATCAAGAGCCCGCTTGACTGCAACTTTCGGTTTTTGTTTTGAAGTTTTTAGGTGAGGTAATAATTTGCCCGCAAGCAGTGCACAGTTGCAGTCACGGTCAACCCAATCGAATCAATCGTATACCTAGGCTAATACTCAAATTCGTTTCGGTAATGCATTTAGGTTAACAGACAGCGAGAAGATGAAACCGAACTAATCTGATCTCGAGCACCAGCTAGGTTTACTGATCCGTTTGTTGCTCTCATGCCTCATTCATCTTTTATGTAAATCTGGAGGCATATGTTGAACTTCACGCGCTAAAGTTTACTTTTCAGAGATGCTCGAAGGAGCCATAAGTCAATGTCCTGCAAGCAATCAGTCAAGAGCGTCACTATGCATGTAGACTCTTCGCATGCATTAGACACGTTCTCTCTTTGTCCGCGATCGCAGGGAAATTGCATATTGCTATAATAATTTGGAGAGGACATTAGAACACGAGATGTGAACATTACATGATTTTACATGTAAATTTGTTATTGCCTCATCTGAGAGTCCCTATATAGCTGATTTCGCATTATTCTTTTATATTTTTTTCCTGGTATGGGAAATAGTTAAAAAAATAGATTTTGTATTGAAAAATGCTACGCCTACTCTGCCGTGCTAAGGAAGAACGACGTATAAACATTCGAGAGTTGCCAAATTTCCCTTGATAAAACATGTATTTTTGATGACATTCATGCATGCTTTTCCGTGAAATTTTCAGATGTTTTGGATTAACTTGCGTGCGAAATTGTCTGAAAATTTTGGAAAAAAATACTTACAATTATTTCCCTATTAAATTCGATTTTTATCGAAGGAAACTTGGCAGCGTGTAGAGGCTCATACGGCGTTTTTATCCTTAGTACTGCAGTAGTGACGTCATCTGGCGGCATTTTCTTTTCAAACGCATGTTTTTCAGCAGATTAGATCATTTTGTCATATCTTTGCTAATAATCGTTCAATTTATGAGCCAAAGGTTTCCTCATGTTCAGTTCTCTCATATATGTATTAGTCTCCACTTAAATTCGAAATAAACACATACTTATGGACTGCTCTGCCCTCCGATATCTCCAATCACAGATCTACTCCCCTACAATCAACAGAAAAACAAATCTACTTTACTACCAAAATTCTAAAACTCTTCACCTCTCTTAATTTAAAAATCTAAATTTTCGTGTATACTCCCATTTTCAAAATTATCTGTAAAGACGTTAAAAGCCTGAGACGCTGAATGTCTTAAAATTATACTAACTAACTAACTCATCAAGGTTTAGACACCCGCAAATTCTCAATTTTCTCGACGGGTTTTTTCAAGTAGGTATTGATGAATGACAGGAGTGTGGCTTATGCATACACGAATTAATTTTTATCGGTCCAAGCCAGCACAATATGACAACAGCGGTAAGCTGCGGCTGCCTTTCAAATATCCCTCACTTCGGTGCAGGAATGAGCAGTTGAATAAATTCATGAAAGCCGTCATTTTTCCTCCACGCGGAACAGCATTTCATCTGTTATGCCGCGTGGTTGACGTCCATGGACGGGCTTCGATGCAAAAACGAATTACAAGCTAACTATTATTTGAGAGCTTTCGTTCTTGCATTTCAAACGTCATATTTTCATGCACAGGGAAAGCCCCGAACTGCTTTTCGGTCGTTGCTCTCTTACAACGATGCCGTGCTAAGGAAAAACGTCTTATGGATATTCGCATGTTGCCGAGTTAAACCCAACCAAACATTAATTTTTGAAAAAATTCACAATCATTTTCCCTTGAACTTGTGAGATATTTCAAATCAAATTGTTAACCGTCTACTCTTAAAAATACGATAACATTTGGTTACAAGTTTCCTTAAACAGGGTCCCAAGCATCAAGATTTCCCCAATTTTCCCGATTCTATCAGGATCTGAGGTCAATCAGGATTTAATCCCGATTTCATCAGGATTTGAGGAAAAATCGGTCGTAAAATCAGTATTTGAGAAAAGGCGGCCGTCCGATCAGATTTTTTATCGAGCTTTTGTGTGAAGTCACATTCGCCTCCGCCAAAAATCAGGATTTGATCAGGATTTTGAAATATTATGGAATCAGGATTTAGCAGTCAGAAATCAGGAAGAATCAAGGTTTCATCAGGATCTCCATAACGAAAAAAACTAGACACCTTGATAAAGTTCTTATTTTTATCAAGAGAGACTTGGCAACGCATGAAGGGCCATACGGTGTTCTTCACGCAACTGCGGGTATATTCCAACTACTGCAACTTTTAACAAAATCCGCCCGTTGGTGATTCGAGCTTTGCAGCTTCCCCCTACCCTCCCTTTGTTAAGCAAATCTGAGAGAGGCACTCAATGCAGTAAATTTTTCCAAGCACCCATTCATCGAAAAAATAATTGGATTCGCCGGCTATTCGCTCACTTCAATTGCCAGCTTCATGAGGAAAAAACTGGGAAAGCATTGCGTCAAATTTTACGGCACTCGGATGTTTTTTTGCGCGATGCTTTTATTTAACCTCGCCGAAAGTTATTTAATTGTGAAGCATGGATGATTATCTTGAGCTTGAAAGACGAGCCTGAATCGTGTCTGAAATTGTTAAAAAAATGAAAGTGGTATGCCAAGTTTAGTGAATTCAGCAGCGAGGAGAAGCGCTAAGTCATTCAGTTCGTTCTCATAGTGTAATACACTGAAAAAAATGAGTTAGCGTCAGATGACTAAAAATGGTTTCTATACACTAACTCAAATTGTGTGATTTGGACACACATGATTTTTGGTTTCTGTACACTAACCACTATTAGTGCTGGAAACTAATTCCGCTACTCTAATTCGCATTCGGTGGGTTGGGTCAACCTAACCTCAAAACTGAGAGAGGAGAAAACGGCTTAGCGAATGATAACTGGACAATACTTTCAGGGAAAGAAGATTTCTTAAAAGATGAGAGGTAAAAATCAACTGACCGGTTCCAAATGAACGACAGAGGAAAGGAATATCCCATAGGTATGTGCAAGTAGACAGAATTATCCTTTAGAGAGACACACA
>NW_017547292.1:2897640-2941674 GCF_001854935.1 Bemisia tabaci
ATATCTTGAAGCGCAGGAACAAACTTTGTAATTACCGCGCTGATGTTGATGGTCTCTGTGCCTCTTATCACCAGTTTTTCCTCCCAGAGGGAGCTGGTGATTAAATTTCCATCCTTTTTTGTAATCTTTGTCTTGTGTGCTTTGATTTTGTTGCACTGTGCCGAGTCTGTTTACCTGGTAATCAGTCTCGGTCTCGCAATTACAGCGGAGCGACGGCTCGTTTTTGTTTTTAATTTATTTTCCGGTTGATAATGAAATTGTTATTATTTTGAAACGTCCCGGGTTTTGTTTATTCCTTTTTCTTTATTTGCAGCCTTTTCCCCAAATTAAGTTGTTCTTTTATTGTCATTTGATAATGATTCAACGATTGAACCGTAGGACTCGGGATGGGTTGCTCGAATGCTCGCCCTTCACTGAAACCATCTCGATCATTGCTGTCGATGAATCGCGCATACGCCCTCTCGCTTGATAATATCGGTGTTTTTTAAAAGTTGAGGTGGGTCCAGCAAGTTGGCAGAACTGGCTTTTCTCCATTTAGAATTGTATCGAATGTTCGATTATTGTTGGAGCATCCCCTGAAAGAATCGATACATTTCTATATAGCTTTAAATGAATGAAAAACATAGTCGCCAACTTCCTGGATCCGCCGCTGTGGGTTGACGATCCTAGACTTATTGTTAGTACATTTAAACTACATGTTAAACAATCAGTGTTCACTTAGGTAGGCCAACATCAATGAGCCATCAGGTAGGGTCCGATCATCATGGCTCATCAATTAAGATATTCCTTCCGTGAGAAGAAAGTATATGGTAAATTCTATTGAGTCTGAATCAATACCAAAGAGTCTGATTTTCAATTGCTGTGATCCGCACTCCCCTTCGTGCATTTTATTGAAAAAAAAATCGTCATAAACGTATGAGTCCAAACTACGTTTGCGCTGAGCACTCCTCTGTAACTGTGTTTGTTAAGTTCGATTTTAAATGTGCTTACATGACATTGTTTTTTTTTTTTAAAAAAATTGATTTATTGTTTTAGGTAAAGACCGTTGGTGGGTTTTCCTACTGGTGAGCCTCGACTCAAAAGGATTCTTTCAAATAAATCAAAACCAACCAAGAGCAATTTTCCAATGCCCAACCGAACTAATCGAATAACTCCCAAAGATTGGTTTGCGAGTCGCTCCTGCGCCTTATTCTTTGTCAGATTTTCTGAAGTGCTAAACCTAACAAGGCATGTGGTGAGGAAACACTCCGATTCTTTCCCGGTTCGTTTCCTGGTGTATTCTGCCGTGCTAAGGAAAAACGCCTCATGAGAATTCAAGAGTTGCCAAATTGTCTTCGATAAAATGTCCATTTTTGAGGAAAGCTATGAATGTTTTTCCGTGAAATTTTCAGGAACTTCAGGAGAAATTGCGAGCAAAATTATTTGACATATTGGAAGAAGAATGTTTACAAATTTTCCCGAAAATTCGTGTTTTACTCAATTAGATTTGGCAACGCCTGAATGCTTATACGGAGTTTTTCCTTAGGTTGGCAGTATTGATAACCTCCAGGACCCACCCCTCATTATTCGAACATCCTAGCCACCAAATTTCCGGATATATCACGAGGGATCTTTCGGGCTGCTCATCCGTGAATTCAGCGGAGGCTTAGAAACGGCAACATGGCCAGCAAAACTGTGGGCGGTAATTAAAGAAGCACCAGCACTAAAAAACTAATTGGCCGCTCACAGCCCGGACACCATACGTCCACTTAATCGTGAATTAATTATTTGGACCTATTTATGCTAAAAGGAACTATGTTCCACGCAAGCCCTATGCACATACTTCTTTTTAGCATTAATACGGACGTTTGGTCTTGAGTTCGCAGCTGTAATTCGGACGAACGTAATGTTTAGGGTCTCACAGATTCGCTTCGAGGGCCAGGCCTCTCATTCCTTGAAAACATGAAAGTTTAGTCCTAACCCGTGTAACGTACCTATGTTTCGAATCATCGAATCGTTTTCCTAGAGCTGCCTTTTCAGCTTCGAAGATTCAGTGCGCGGAGTCTCTTAAATGAATTGTCTTTGCGTACATCCCTTGGGTGCGAAGAGTTGCAATAAGATTTTTCAATTGGGAAATCTGAGCGCCTGCAATTTTATGTGTATGCAACACGGACATCCCTCGAGTACGAATAGTTTTATTCAGACATCCATATTGAAGAAGCCGAGGCGCCTTCAATTTTTCATTCTCGTAATGAACCAGCCTGTGACATCAAGAAAATCAGAGCGCCTGCAATTGTGTGTGTATGTAACACGGACATCCCTCGAGTACGAATAGTTGTATTCAGACATCCATATTGAAGAAGCCGAGGCGCCTTCAATTTTTCATTCTCGTAATGAACCAGGCTGTGTCATCAAGAAAATCAGGCAAGCTTGTGGGCATGCAACACGGACGACGCTGGAGCACGAATATTTGTATTCCAACTCAATATGGAGAAAGTCAAATGCGTCTTCAGTTTTACCCGTTTATGTAAAAAGTACATTGATAGAATAGTTGAATGATTTCGAGAAGAAATAATGATGACCAAAGACGTGCTGTTGAAAGGTTTTCATTGAGCTTGAAATGTCGTTTTCGAAATTGTTCTGGTAAGAATTTTCGGGAAACTCTTTGTACAAAATAAGCGTAATCAATGACTTTTTAAACGCCTCTTACTATTTTGACTGCATTTTGCAATTTGGAGCTATAAATTCTGGCTCATTTGAAAAAACGCTTATGTGCATGGGGACACTAATGGCACATACGTTGTTTTTAAACATGGCCGGAATTTATAGTTCCAAATTGCAAAATGCAGTCCAATTTTGATAATCAATTTATTGTGAGAAATTTGACGTTGATCGAATTTGATTGACGTAATTTTTTTTTATATATGTAGTAGGATGTTCTGCGTGATATGTTTTCGCCGTACATGCATACCGTGATAATCTAACGCATATCGGTACAAATTCGTATCGGTTTTTTAGGCATTACTCTCCAACTTATAACTGACAATGACGGGGATTATCCAATATTTATAGTATTACAACGACTTCACCTTGGTATGTCTCATTCGTCAATATCCTTTCCCCCAATCCCCATTGAAATACTCACACAATGACACAAGTGGAGTGACGTATTTAGAAACAGATTGCGACGGAAATAAATCTGTCATTTCTCATTCGTTAACTCAATCAATACTCGGGGCAAAATATTATACTGGATTTGCAGCTTAAGCACTGAACCGGACCGTTCAATGAGCTGATACCCTGCTCTAATAAAGAACGGATTATAAGCTTGCGGATTGATCATGCGCATGGGACTTCAGGTATCAAGTGTTATTGTAAGGCTGAATTTCTACGCTGCTGCCACGTTTGTTATACTTCTCAAAGTGACACATTGTCTTACTTATAAATTGATTGTTCTCTAGTCTCCTACGTTCGAAAAAGTTGGAAAACTGTACTGTAATCTGTTCTGGTACTAGAAAAATCTAGTACTACCTTCGAGCACTCCCATACCCTACTGTCACACGGTTAAACCTAGATATCAAAATTTCAAGATCAGGTGTTCTCATTGGCTCATTCGATGACTTGGACCAATCACAGCACTTGACCGTGATATATTGATGGCACTTGTGTGACATTAGCTACCCGAAACAAAGCAATTGTCATTTTCACCCCGCACTAATTCTTTATTGGGCCTACAAGGTAGCCTCTAGATTGCACTGAGAAAAATATGGTAAAGTCTACCATGAGTCTGTTGAAGTTTTTATCCAGTTGTAGCAGTTGGGTAAAGGAAGTTAGACTCCCGGTAGTATTCACCAATGGAGATGTTGCATGTGTGAGGAATTTGCGATTTGACTATTGATTATTGGGTAAAAGTTCGCGAGAATCACGATGGTGCCACTTGTTTTCTCTGAAATCAACTCCCAAGCTCAAAAAAAGCTCTCAAAGTGAGGCCAAAATGGAGGGGATATCCCACCCTACCCTGAGAGTCTACCTCTACATCAAGACAAACTTTCCATGCAAAGATAGGGAGCAAGTACATTCGCAGTGATGCCGTGTTTTCAATGTTCGAGTCCCCTAATAAAGTGGCAGCCCTGTCAATGTATTTGCTCCCTATCTTTGCATGGAGAGTTTGTCTTGATGTAGAGGTGGACTCTCAGGATAGCATGGGATATCCCCTCCATTTTGGCCTCAACTTGAGAGTTTTTTATGAGCTTGGGAGTTGATTTCAGAGAAAACCAGTGGCACCGTCGTGTTTCTCGCACACTTTTACATAGGAATCAATGGTCAAATCGCAAATTCCTCACACATGCAATATCTCCATTATTAGGGTAAATGCTCCAGCCCGTAAAATAGACATTTTTTGCTTTTCAGTGAAGAGGAAAGTAAATCGTCCCCAACTCATACAGAAAGTAAACATCTGAAGATGCAAGTTGCATTTAAATGCATCATCTTCTATCCCGAAACTCACCCAACTCCTGACTAAATTCCGCATCCAGGTGTTATTGGGACGGGAGGCTGGCGTGAAGAAGCGTCGTGTCGCGAGTGAGTCCGCGAGACGAGGCATGAAATGAATCAGTGAGTTCGAAAACGCACCAAGGAGGGAAAAAAAATTGTTCAGGAAACACCTAAAACTGCGCAGCGGGCGAAGAAGTTAGTTTAAGAAAAACCTTTTTGGTGCCAAAGGACAAGTACTTAGAGACTTTGTAGAGCACCAAGCTGAAATCGATACACCATGTTTGATGACAGAGAATCAAGCGTTTAAAAATTTCCGAGTTGGTGTGTTTTTGTTCTCACCGACTTTCAGATACTGAATTTTTATAGTCTGCCTAGAAAAATGTATATTTTTCGACCTGAATAACGCTTGAATATTTATACAACTTGTTGTTACAAGGTATACTGAACCGAAATAAGAAAGCCGAAAAATTGGATGGTCACCTGTTTCCCTTGAAATAGCCAAAAAATGGTTTTTCCAATGAAATACTTCGACTTTTCCCTTTTCCCTTCGCTGTTTCGAGCACTTATCCGATTGCAATCTCGAAATTTCCTTTTGGGCGCGGATGCCTCTATCCATAAGTGTTACTAAACCGTGAAAAAAGTGAAAATCGAAAAAAACCCGAGTTTGTCTGTTTTCGAACTCAGTGATTCACTTATGAAGATGCGCGTTGCATATAAATGCATCATCATAGATCCAGGAGCTCACCAAACTCCTGACTAAATTCCGCATCCAGGTGTTATTGGAACGGGAGGCTGGCGTGAAGAAGCGGCGTGTCGCGAGTGAGTCCTGGAGACGAGCCATGAAATATGGTCCGGATGATTTTGCGAGCATGTCGCGGGAGCTATTAAAATACCAACATGTTCTCACGATTCCCGCGGCAGGCTTTTTCTCGCTCGAGGTAAAATCACTCGTGTGTCGTGTCGCAGGGCGGAGCGGCGAGGCGAGGCATGGGAGCCAGACTTGTTTCACTCTCGTTTTCCGTTGCCCGAACATGGAAAGCTTATTTGCCGCGCCACTTGCTCGCGCGTTGTTCCGACACCTGATCCACTCTCATTGATCCTCAGGTCTATTCTGCCGTGTTAAAGAAGAACGCCGTATGAACATTCGAGAGTTGTCAAATTTCCTTTGGTAAAATGTTTGTTTTTGAGGAATGACCTGGTTACACGCTCAAATTTCCGTCAAATTCCGATCAAAATGATGACCAAGATGGCGGTCGAGAGTTATCTAGATTGATGAGTAAAATCAATTAAAACAGCGTGTTGATTGAAATAAGCATGAAATAAGCACGGTTGTGTGGAAATCAGATGAAGGATGAGCCCCACAGCTCCATCATCTACCATCAAATTTTTGCAGGTCGCAGAAATTTGATGGTATATGGTGCGCACCAGTCACCATTTGATCGGAAATTGATGGAAATTCGAGCGTGTAACCAGCACAGAAAGCTATGAATATTTCTCTTTGAAATTTTCAGGAATTTTAGGTAAAATTACGAAAAAAAATTGGGGGGAAAAATTCATAAGGTTACCAGGAAATTTGCGTTTTATCGGAGAAAATTTGGCAACGCCTGAAGGCTCATACGGCGTTCTTCCTTGGCACGGCAGTATCGGACCGTGTTTAGCAGAAAGGAACCAAACCACATCAGCTATTGTCAAATTTATCCGGGCCATTTAATTTTTTACAAGAGAACGTTTGTGCGGACTCCTTTGAAAATTTTAAGGAATTTGCTTCGCACTATGGCAAAAATTCACTGAAATTTGCACAAAAATCCGCACAACGGTTGCCATTTGAAAAATTAAATTTCGCAATTAAATTTGGCAATATTTGATGTGGATTGGTCCCTTCCTGCATAACGCGGTCTTATTGTAAACACCGCCTCTTTCCGTCTCCCATTAGTTTCTTTTATTTAATGCAGCAGCATCATCATGAATGTTTCCCTTTTGTCATGCGCATGATCATTGTAATAAACGTTGTTGACTTTAAGAATAAGAATTCTTAGTTTCCTACGGTACTCAAAGAGAGAGTAAGAAACTTGGACTTTCAAATATCAACTCAATGGATCCGAAATATTGCCTTTTCCATCGATTCCATGACACTCAGTTCAGTAATATAGCGTAGGGTTGGTCTAGGTCGAAAAACTACCGCTCAAACTAGAAAATGTTTACCTCAAAAAAGTAATTTTTCGTGATTTTCAGTCCTTGTATCCCTCCCATGATACCTTTTTGACCTGCTAAAAAGTCTTTCGGCACCAAAATTCGTTTCTTAGACTAACTTCCTCACCCAGTGTGCTGTTTTGTGTAAGTCTTGATTATTTCCATTCTTTCGAGTCGGTGTGTTCTTGTTTTCACGTATTCAGTTCGAGGAAACGTGTTATTTTAAAAAAGTTAAATAAGCTTCTCCCCTCTTAACTGAGTGACTGAAAAAAGAGAGGCCCGAACCTTTTCCATCGCAATTTTAACACTCGGAAAAAGAGCTCTCACCAACAAAAGGAAGATAATTTAATACATTCTTTCATCACTAAAACTGAAAAAGTAATTAAAAGTTATTTTGACGGGACTGTGTAGAGCTGAGCACTTACTTTATACACATAAATTAGCATTCCAACTGAAGAAGAAAGATACATCTTATTCTGTGGGACTGTGGAAAATTAATTAATACACACTAAATTACCATGCCAACACGCATAATACCTATTACAAATTTTTCCTCGTTACTTATCGAGAAAAAGCTGTGCACACACGTGCAGCATACCGAAAAATTGCCACTTCGCACTCAAATGAGTCATGAACGCATAATAATCCGAGAATGAAGAGACGAAAGCAGCTGGACATGTAACTAGTTAACCAGAGATGAAAACCTTTTGGCTCGTGACGAGGAAAAGTTTGATAAAGAGAGAGATGAAAATGTGGTTGGCGCGATCGCACGGCGTGCCTCGAAATGTGTCCGTGGGCTATGCGGAGGCAGCAAATTAATTACGACTGCATTAAAATATAAATCAAACAGAGCGATGAAAACGCGTGCCTTACTTTCCAACTGCGCAAGTTGAGCTTGTCTAATGATGCTGTTGAGGGATGTTCGTCAGACCATTGACTGTGTGTTCTAAGTTTAGGAAACTGTTGCTATGACGATGAAACTTACAAAATTGGTTTATCCTCGTATAGTTGGTGGGTAAATGCGTTTATACGGTGCGGCAAGAGTCCATGTACGTATACACAAGCTTTCTACTCACCTACAATCAACAGAAATACAAATCAGCTTACATGCGATGAATCCAATGTCGCTATACCAAAATTCTTAAACTCTTCGCCTCTCTTAATTTAAAAATCTAATTTTTCGTATGTACTCCCATTTTCAAAATTATCTGTAAAGACGTTAATAGCCTGTGACGCTGAATGTCTTAAAATATATTAACTATAACCAACTAACTTATATATATTCCACAATGATAGTACTTAAAGACACTTTGAATGTCCAGGTTGGAACAGATGCGGTTACCTCAATGACCTTTATCAAAATTGAATGTCTTTAATGAATATTGACCATTTTCCAGTTACCGAGTTGGTGTGTTTTTGTTCTTACTGATTCTTCCAAATTGTGTTTTCCTCCTTAAGCAACTGTAAATGGAAGAAACGTTCAGTACAATGTTTTCCCTTTCTTGAGGGTGATTTTCTTGAAATCTCGCGCTAGAATCAATTTACACATTCTTCAATCTTTAAAGAAAAAAATCATATCGATAGAGGTTATGAAATCATACACAAAAAGCTGCTTAAAACTTCACGACTTAATGCCCGCATTGATGCTCGATCTCGGAAGAAACGTGATACTTTACTTATTTTTCTAGTGACACCGCAGTGGTTATGAGGACGACCGCATGTTCCTTTTGACTCCACACTTAGATTTAATTGGACGTATTTCTGCTGAACGGAACTATATGCATTAAGACATGAGCCCCGAGACCCATAAGAATAAATGCATAACAGGGCTCACATCATAACGCACATAGTTCCGTTTGGCAGAAATACGTTCAGTTGATCATCGTCATTCATCGAGCGTAATCAAGGAAAGCTTGGTAATTTGCATGCTCGAAAACCCTCACTCTAAACATTTTGTGGTTTTCCGTGCAGCAATTGCCAAATTTATCATGTGAAAAATTAGTTCCAGTGATTCAGGAAATCACGGTAAACTTTTGAAATTCCTGAATCCCGAAGCTAATAAAAGACCCTATTGAGAGCAAAACACCACAGAGGAGGTCTTTTTTACCCCCGCTCTGAATTCTGAAAACCTGTAAGTTTCAAAAACATGGGGCTAAAATGAAACCTTGTTTTAAGGTATAAATCAAGTTTGAAGCTGATTTTCGTGTCTCGAAAGCATCTAAGTTTACTCAGTTCGCATTTCTAAATTCCTATTCATATCCTAAAATTCTAAATCGTACCTCGTTGTTTCGCCTAAACTATTTTTGAAGTTAAGTTACAAAGGAGGAAATTACAAAGGAGGTTTCCCTCACTACGAAGTTTCTTGGAATCCCTCCTGTTCATGAAAAATCCCAAGTTTCTAGAAAGTAAGAACATTTTTGAAGAGGATCTATAAGAACACTAGAAAAAAAATATCTTATTGGACCCTGAGTCCAATCTCTTGAAAAATTTGACACGAGCAAATACTCTTCATTCAATCGGAGTTTTGCTTGAATCGAGAGCCACGTCTCTCAATTCAAGCGGATTTTCTTTTGATTCAAGCAATAATCCAATTGAATCAAGAGTGTTTTCTCGTTTCAAATTTTTCAAGAGTCGGGACCCCGGGTCCAATAAGAGACTTTTTTCCAGTGTTGCTAGAGAGCCTCTCAAAAAATGTTCTAACTTTCTTTAAACTTTGGTATTTCATGAATAGAAGGGATTCGAACGGAAGGGAATCTAGAGGCACGTCTCTTAATTTAAGCAGATATTTTTTTGATTCAAGCAAAAATCCGATGGAATGAAGAGTATTATTTCTGAATCCAAGAGACTTTTCCCCAGTGAAAGAAATATTAAGATGATTCGATGGACGTCATGTTTTGTGTCAGAACGGTATGCTATATATCGCATCAATTGGCTCCATTTTTTCAGCTACTCGTCATTTTTCTCCAATTTTGAGATCGCGTGGTTTTTTTAGAGAGAAAACATCGCATTCGATACTGATATCGAAACTGCACTCGAATGTGATATTTTCTCTCTAAAAAAACCACGCCTTTATTACGTTGAATTTCTTTGTTAAAATTGGTAAGTGAGTGCTTTAGTCTCCTGACAACAGAATTGCGATCTTAAAATTGGAAAAAAATGACGAGTAGCTGAAAAAATGGAACCAATTGATGCGATATATCGCATGCCGTTCTGACACAAAATATGGCTTCTATCGAATCACCTCAAACGCATTTGAGTCAAAACCAGAGAATCTCAAGAATTCAATGCGTGAAGTAAAAAATGTAAGAGTGTAAACACCTTGCACATGCAGCTCACTTAAAACCGAACAGTGAGTAAATAGTTTTGTGTTGCATCCTCGTTCCGAAGATGCACTCGGTTCATTCATAAAGGTCTCGGGCATGAGGTTACTCGAAGAAGATTCCGGAGCCGAGATCGGGATGCCCCCTGCCTGTGCCCCCCGGTCCCCCGCGCCTCGCCCCCCGTCCCCCCAATAAGCCCCCCTCCTCCGTTCGTAGGAGGAGTGAACATTAACCATGCATGAAACTGGTTTGGCGAGTCGCTCAGAGAGGGAGGCGAGGACATGCGCGGGCATTTGAAGAATGGACAGTCTTGTCTCACTGGAGCACATACCCGAGTCCAGGATCACCCAAGAAAAATGAGACGGGGGGGAGGAAGATGAAGCGGGAGATATTTGAATGAGCTGCGCAATTGGACGTACGCTAAAAGGAACTATGTCACACGCAGTCCCTATGCACTTAGTTCCTTTTACCATAAATATATTCAATTGAGTGTCTGTGTAGCTTGAGCTTGACCGGGTCCAGCTCGTCTTGGCGCGATGTCCGAAGCTGATCGGATCCCAGGGGAGACGGAGGATGGAGATGGAGAGAGAAACTGACCTACTTTTTGGCACCGTAGACGACTAGACGAGTGTCCTGTTGGGAGTTGTTCCTGATTGTGGGCTAAAAGTTGTCCAGACGACTGTAAGGCACACGGTGAAGTTCCGGCGCCGACGCGACCTTGCATCGGAAACTGGTCGGACGGCCATCTGAAAATCGCTAATTTTCAGTCGTTGTAAGTGCATGGAATCAGCTCGCTTCGCTCTTGTATGCACTCGACAAGAGCATATTAATAGCTGGCCTTTTTATCGTTGCAGATTAGTCGAAACCTGATCGTCAGTTCGTAATTGTCACCTTCCGGTCGAAGTATCGCAAGCGCTAATTAAGAGTGGATCTTCGGGGGATCATTTAAAAGTGAAAAAGTTAATCATGGTTGTTATAAAATCGACTCGAAATTTTGAACACATCTTCAGAATCATTCTTATCACCTACTGCAGACATTTATGGAGAAAAGCCAAGTTACGGGTCTATTTTGGCACTTGTGATACCCTGTTTTGAAACCTGATGGCGCTCGTGATAAGCTTTGTTTAAAATCTGTCGCAAATTAAAATGCAACAGTAGATAATAGATCGAAGAGAAAAAGATTTCCATTTTTGACAGCTGAATTGTCGGTTTAAACCAGAAAAGTCCCGAACCGCGAAAAGTCACTCCTAATTCCAATTTTTCAGCGATGGCGCTTGTGATACTTTGGCCGGATGGTGACAAATTGTCATTTGAGGCGTTACTTGTTTGCAATCAGCTTTGCGGCTATTACGTCTGACACAGGAAAATTGAAATCTAGATCTTGAATCTATCATATCATTTTCGTGCTACACCTAGAGTGTCATCGAATGTCAATGAATCGGTGCAATCGCGCTGAGGAAAAGCTTCTGGAAAATCACCCGAAATTCTGAAGATTATGTATGATTGTGCGCACGGTCTTCATACCAAAGCAATGAAACATGTCAACATTTTTCCGAGTTCCCCCTACTCACAATCGGATTCTCCGTGCAGGTTTTTGGAGATGACCAGAAGACAGATTACTACATAAACTGGGGGAAAAAAACACATTGGATCTAGAGTCCAGACTCTTGAAAACATTGACAAGAAAAAATTATCTTGATTCAATCGGATTTTTGCTTGAATCAAAACGAAATCCGCTTAAATTAAGAGGTTTGGTTCTTGATTTAAGCTAGATTCCGATTGAATCAAGAGTACTTTTTCTTGTCGATGTTTTTAAGAGTCTGGACTCTCCAATGTGTTTTTTTCCAGTGAACGTATCCTGCTAGAAAAATCATAAAACCTCTCAAAAACACCAGAGTTTTTTCGCTGTCTCAGGAGGAAACGCAATGCTTTGTAAGACATTTAGTGTATATCAATTAATTTTGAAAATGTTAATGGTACAGTATTTAATTTCTTTTTCTCTCTTTTTCAGGTAATGTCTGCTGCTTGTCTCTCTCACAACTCAGTTTGGTATGATAAAATCTTAATTTTTAAATAATTATTTTTCACGTTTTATTGTCAACACTTGAGTTTTTACAAACCTTTGCCAGCTTTTTCTTGTCGATGTTTTTAAGAGTCTGGACTCTTGATCCAATGTGTTTTTTTCCAGTGTAGGAAACACCGTTGAAAACGGGCATGAAACATTTATTTTTAGAAATCTTTAACATGAAAGCATACTGCAACACTTTGCAGTCGAGCTCTGACTTAATGATTAGCATTTCTATTGGTAGCAAAGCTCTCGTCTTTCCGCACGAAAAACGCGTGTAATTCTATTTCGATTCTTTCATGACTGACATCGAGCAAAAGCAGAGCTTTCATTTGTGCTCAGCACTAGTAAAAGGGCAATTTATGCAAGTTTACTGTTTTATTTCGAGTGCCAGATACGTATCTCGAAGTGTTACGACACATTTTACGTGATGTTAGCGTTTCGCACTTCATTCAACCGCGACGAGACACGTCAAGCTGGAACCTGGAGAGAACAAACAATGGACGTATTTAAAAACAAACACGGAGGAGCAATAACTCTCGAGTCTTAAGCACACACGCATTGTTTACAATTTAAGTCGTATGACTACCTATTGATTCCATAGTCAGCGTCTTAGCGCTGCTATGTATGCTTGGCTTAAAAATCATAAAATAATATGCTCGAGAATCAACTAATTGTATATTTTTTGTAAGGGGCCGCCCCCGAAAAAAAACTCGAGTTGGTGTGTTTTCGAACCCACTGATTCAATTTCGGATAAGGCTTATTTGGGTGATTTCACGATAACAGGAATAGTTAAAATGTGAAATACCTGAGAAATAAAAGTGCACCAATTTTAACAGGATTTCATTACCTCATTCTAAAGGTATTAAACTTCCTTTTTCCAGCTTTGGCACGCTCTATTTTGATTCAGTGCAAAGTTAAAGTGATTGATAAACAAGCCATTGAATCAGGTATCAGCGCTTTCCGCGGGACTGCTGGAGGTCCACGCAAACATGGCGGCCCTGCCAAATTGTGTCGGTTACGTAACAGACACAGCGTAACCGACACTCAAAAATGTGAGATTAAAGATGATACAAAAGATGAAACTTGGCAATTCTTGAGTTATGAGGTGGAATTAATGCTGCCTTAAAAGTTTTCTAAACTTTGGAGACTTCGTTTTTGTTTAATACTATTAAATTGAGGTTTTTGCGTAGTGAGGAATTAGTGCTACACACGTAAAAATCACTGGTTTTCATAATAATTTAAGTTTTCATTGTAAAAAAAACTGACTTATCAGTAATGGTTTTGTCAAGAAGACTTCAGCGAACAATTTGATGGCAGTTTTGAAACTCCTGACTCCATCTGGCGAGATAAACACTGCACTTAATACAACTGCAAAAATTTGTTGCCAAATGTGGCGACACCTCTTTCTTATGACTTTTCTCGCTCAATAATAAACATTTCAGTTCAAACTGGCAATTTTCTTGAACACTAGAGTCTCTTTTCAGCAAATATTGCCAAAGAGTTCATGATCAGTACTGATATGTTACCGCAAATTGCTCTTTTGCTTCAAAATCGGGGTTGGCGACGCGTAACCCACCGGACATTTTCGGCCTTTAAAGTCTCATATTATTAAATATAATAACAAGCTGAAAGACCCAACACTTGGTGTTGGAAGAGCGCGCCGTAAGAATATATCTGTTTTATCATATTCAGGCTGATCCTTCTTCGAAAAATTGTGGCTTATACATATTAATACCTCACGGATGGAATATATATTGCATACTCAACATTGATGTCAAATTCCTGTTGTACCTATGGATATAGTAGTGCTTATGAAGCAACTGGTAATTGTGAATTGAATGAAAGAACTTCTTTGAGAATCTGAAGGTATCAATTTAATGTTTGACACATATCGGTTATAAGTAGACAATGAAGAAATCAACATGCTTATCATAATTACAAGTATCGTTAAAGGTAACAATATGGCTACTTCCTTCATGGGAAAGTTTTGTAAATATTCTGCATTTAAAATTGTCATTTAATGACCAAATGCTCCAAGAATCTTGCAAATTGTTAGGAAAAATCTGAATTTCTTTGTACTAAATGGAGAGGTCAATTCATAATTGCCATGCCAATTTGCTAATTGCGATTGGGTACTAATCTACTGAGAATAATTATTGAAATGCTAACTGGACATAAATAGGATAGTGATCACTGTAGAATGATGTATAAACGTTTGCTATTAATTCTGGTATATTAGTGTATACAATGTCGAGTTGACTATTGTAAATTGTTGTGATCTTATTAACTGGCAATGCTGATACTAAGGTATAATTAGGCACTAATGTGCTAAAAAATTGACTGTTAGCAGGAGTTAGGTTGTCAAAATTAAAATCTCCTATGAGAATAAGTTTACAATCAGGTGTGATGCATTTTGCTATTTTTCGGATTTCTATTTTCAACTCATGCTTGGAAATTTTTGGAGATGCATATCCAGTCAGAATGTATACATTATTAATTTGAAGCAGTAATAAGTCGATCATCAAGCCATAATTTAGTACCTTAGTTGTCTTTGTTACAATTAATCGCTTATCTGCATAATGTTTTGTTAAACAAAGGATATTTGGTTTCTTTTCGGTCCCATTTTTGTCTGAGTAATACAAAGTATTTAGTGGTTGCAAATGGATTTGTCTTTCATTTCTTATTTTTGCTTCTGACAGTATAATGCAATCGAGTGACCTGAATAGTGGGTCAGTGACAATGGCTTTCTGTTTTATACTATTCAGAGTCTGAGTATTATGGTAATAAATTGTGTAGCAATTTGCTTTGTAACCACTGTACAAAGGTAGTTCTAATGAAGCTGTAGTTCGAAGTCTATTCAACTCAGCTAATAATTTAGTATTTTTTTGATAGTGTTGTGCTGTTATTTTGCCATTTATGTATAATTTTTTGATGGATGTTGTTCTACTGAGGCCTACGTATAATAGTGACGCAGTTTCTGGTTTTATTCTCGGCTCAATTTTCACACAAATATTCCCAAATGTACTGCCTTGTGATTTGTAAATAGTGGCAGATTCTGATGGAGCAATAGGAAATTGTTTTCTCGTTATACTACCACCAGCAAAATGATCTTGATTTAAGATCGTGTCATGCTTAGTTAAAGGCGTCCAATTATTTCTAATATATTTACATTTCTTATTTCTATTGTTGGCTCTGGTCTGTAGACCTACATTTTCATCTAAAAAATCAAAGTATAATGTATCAATTTCATTATTAATCTTGACTATTTTTTTTAATATACCTACTGTGCCATTGGCTAAGCCATCGTTGATATTAATATTAACGACAATCATATAAACACCAGATATTTTTAATTCTAAATTGTATGGTATACCCCGTGTTTGTTTTCTCGGTTTATTTTTGTACAACTGCAGGAGGGTGTCTGCGTTTTCATTACTGATCTTACCTTTTACTGTGTCCAATGCTACACTTATGGCACTCTCTCCTTGCCTTAATGCTAATAATTTACTATTATACTCATCCACTGACTTGTTATCATGGAATAAAAAAATGGTCTCTGTCGGTATGAGCTCCATTTTGTCTTCAAAATTGCGCGTGTTTAGTAGGTCGATGTCTTTCTGGCGTACAATTCCTTCTCCAAAATTACTCAATGCTTTGGCAAATGCTATATCATTCTTTTGACGCATGCATGTCTTTAATTCGTAATACTTAAACTGCTGGTAAATTAAAGATGTACCTAGATGTCTGATATCATTACAGTCTGTGTAATATAAAGGTGTGTCAAACACAGGTGGTAGTTGTTTTATATCACCTACTATTAAGACTGATTTACCACCTAAGTTTTTTGTTGTGCAGAAAAGTTGTTTTAATCTGCAATCAATTTGTGCGAATCTGTTCAACCCGCACATAGAAACTTCTTCTATAATAACTAGTTGAACATCCTTTAGCTCCCCACGTAAACTTGTTGCAACATCATTTGACAGCTCTGATAAGTTAACATGGTGCTTCCTAACTGGTAGACCAAACGCATGATGCAAAGTGGTCCCGCCCACAAGGAAGCCTGCTTTTCCTGTTGGGGCGACAACTAGTACCTTAATTGTGTCTTTCCGGGTGTTGATTGAATAATTGAAATAATTCGTAACCAGTTTGATAAGACTCTTCACTAAGTGGGTCTTCCCTGATCCAGCAATGCCGCTTAAAAAGTACAAAAACTGTTCATTCGGAGCCACTCTGAAATTATGTAATACCTGAAGTGCAAATCTTTTTTGCTCATCATTCAAACATAAGAATATCTCGCTGTCACTGTCATCGAACTGAAGTAACGGGAACCTACGCCTATTGATGATAGGTTTCTGATCATTGATTGTAGACTCATCACTTTCAACAATATTAAGATCAACCATGTCATTTTCAGGTACACCATCATCATTACATTCATTAATAACAGAGATTAAATTATCAATTTTTTTGTTGCCATTATCAAAAATATATTTTGACCTATTTCGTAGAATTATCTCATTGATTTGTGGTGAATGAAAAGTTTCTTTACAATTAATGTCAATTAGATCTTTCATTTCATTTGTCCATGGGTAGAATAGCATGATTTGTTCTCTATAATAATCTTCTTCAGCAACACTTTCTTTAAAATTACAAAAACGAATAACTTTAAGTTTTGTTCGATCTACATTTTCCAGGTTTAGGTTTTCATCTAATCCTGCATTACGCTTTTTGTCTTGAATTTTAGCATAATAATCAGCAAGGCAGTACGCTTTAAATTCCTGTCTCCTATTTGCATATTTAGCTATGGAGTCTTCTTGATAAATATCTGTCGAATTTGGTGGCAAGTTCTTCAGTTGTGCTTTTGGTTTTAACAATCTTACCCTGTTCGATGGTTTACAGGTATTAATAAATACTGTAGCACGTGATGAATTGCACATATCCAGTCCAAGGAGTAAATACACTGCTTCTTGTGCTCCAATAGTAGTGTAGTTCATGAATGTATTGGCTATTTCATACAACCTTTGTTTCGTAGCAGTTTTTTTGTTTTTTGTAATTTCATCATTAATACCTCGTAGGATTTTTGATAATTCTGTGTTAACTTTGGCAATATATCCTATGAGATAAGTGGCACAAGAATATACATCCATAATAAATTGAATGTCCATGTTAGATCTCATTAAGGATAAAATATCATAATTATAATTGTTAATAGATATTTCATGGCTATTGCGACGCATAAAAATTACTGGGCTCTTGATAGATGATCTTATTGCATTCACATAATTTTCATAAGTCATGCCGTTAAGCTTGGAAGTTAAAAAAGATTCCAAAGTTAATGGCTCACCATTGAGATGGTCTTTTGCATTTAATTCATTTAGTGCTTTCTGAATGAGGGAACTGTTTTCAATGTCTTCTGTTATTTTCTTGCCTTTGCCCTTGGGAAATAGAATTGTAGTTTGGTCAAAGATAGGTTTAGGATATTTAAATCTACATTCTTTCAGTTGGTGTTTACCTTTCGATTTATAACAAGTATGGGTGTGTTTATGCATTTGGTATCGACTAATGTCTGACTGTTTAATTGTGATAAATTTATCAACAAAATCAATGACATTTTCGTTGTTTAGTGGATTAGAGCTATCAAACTTAGGTGTACCTTTCAGCCAAAGAAAACAGTGAATGTGTGGACTTCCTCTATTTTGGAACTCTGTTCGATAGAAATAGTCTAACACTTCATGCTTGTGAAAAGGCCCAGCTTTGTTTAGCAAAATTGTTGAGAAAAATGTTTTGATTTTATAATTAAAGTATCTAGCTGTTGTTACTAGATCATTCTGAATGAGTAGTGTCTTATCAGCATCACTTAACCCTGCCAGTTCTTCATCTGTTAGGTTTTTGTGCTTTTGAATTTGGTGCAATATTCTTATTAGATCATTCCACTCTTTTTCAGCTGCAGACAAAGTTACAAAGAATGTTGGTTCTCCTAATTGACGTATCATAGCACAAATGTCCTTTCTTTTTTCATTTAAATAAGCCGGAGTTGTCCTGACATTTTGTAAAAAGGCATATGCTTTATCATCTGTAAACAAATTGTGAAGATATGAATCATCTTGAGCTTTACCAGCTGTCAGGTGTTCTGTCCTTCTTCTCCTACAAGCTATGTTTACACTTGAATGCATTTGACTCTCAATATACTTATTTGCCATATACAATACTTTTCTAGGTTCGCTCGCTCTCCTATCGTATCTTAAAATTTCTGATTTAGATTGATCATGGTATGTAAGCTTTACAGTTAATTCGTATGCATGACCTGCATATATTTTTGGGTGACACAAAAATTCTAGATTTTCTAGATTTGTTGATACTGGTTTTGTTTTTTCACCTGGAGCTAATGTTATCTGTGCCCTTGAGACCATAATGCTATTATTATCTTGTACTAGAAACTCCTGATCTGGGGGTGATTCATTGAGGTGATTTAATTCATCTTGATCATAATCGTTATCCGTGTATTTGGCATTTAAATTTAGAGAATCAAATTCATTGGATATACAATCTATAATTTCCTCATCTGGAGCTACATAAATTTGTGCAATAGATTCTCCTACATATTTTTCGAAGAACTCTTTGTTAATTTCAATTTTGTGTTTTTTATACAATGGAGTAGTTATTAAGTATTTTAGAGCCTCAATAATCTTGTATGGTCTCACAGTTTCAAATAGATAGTTTGATTTATGGTGCATACATCTCTTAAATTCAATTAATATTACATACAAATTATTGAAATTTCGGGGTAAAATTTTTTGGAAGACATTGTTAAGATCAATTGGTACATGTATTGTGGGACCTTTGATTCCTAGTTGTGAGTTGATAGCATTCGGTAACAATTCTCTTACCTGCATGAAAGGAATGAATGGGGACACCATACGCTCTTCTAAAATACTTAAGTCAGATAAACATTTTGGTATTTCCTTGAAGTCAAGCCCATTGCTCAATGCTATTGGACACAATTTGTTGTTTTTCAAGTACTCTAGGCACCTGTTGCACAAGTAGGGAGTATTTTTTACAAAACAATAATCATTTTTGGAGATGCTGCAATTAACTAGTACAGTTGATACCTTACTGTAGTGATTCATAGTATGTAAAAAATGTAAGCATCCGCAGCACATGCAGACATATGTTGGTCCTTCTTTCATTGCCTGATTGAATTTAAACACTAGACTTTTTTGGATGGTCAATTGTGGGAGAGTGGTATCCGAATTTGTCCGATTAACATTATTCTCATTATCAACCTGAGGAATTTCTAAAATTAAGGACAAAGAACATAAGTGTATTAGAATAGTATTAAATTTAACTAAACAATTTTAATTAGCAGTTGAATGAAAAAAAAAAAAAAAAAAAAAAAAAAAAAAAAAAAAAAAAACCAAGAAATATTCGTAAAATCTATTGCATATTAAAAACGGTGATAAAAAATGAAAGTTAATGAAACCAAAACATTGGAAAAGTATACAAGAAAAGTGTTATATTCAATTGAACAATATTAATAAGCAGCTGAATGAAAAAAACAAAAAATACATGATAAACGTAAAATCAATGGCATATTGAATACAGTAATGAAAAATGAAAGTTAATAGAACAAAAGATTGTCAAAGTTTATAAGAAAAGTATTAAATTTAATTAAACAATCCAATTTAACAGTTGAATGAAAAAAAACCCGAGAGGTATTTGGAAAATCAATTGCATATTGAATACAGTGATGAAAAATGAAAGTTATTAGAACCAAAAGAATGGCAATCAGTATTTAATAAGTGAGTGAAAAATGATAAGACCAAAAGTACTAATTGAACAGCGTGAAAAGACGGTTGTCATATGTATTATATCATCGAATTGATGGTTATATAATGTAGTGTCATTCGATAAGTCGAAGCACTAATAGCTCCTATATCTCGAAACGTGGTAGTCTTGCCGTCAAAAACAAAAGATTGTCAAAGTGTATAAGAAAAGTATTAATTCTAATTAAACAACTTAACTAGCGGTTAAATGAAAAAAAAAAAAAGAAACAACGAGAAATATTCGTAAAATCAACTGCATATTGAATACAGTGATGAAAAATGAAAGTTATTAGAACCAAAAGACTGGCAATTAATATTTAATAAGCGAGTGCAAAATGATAAGACTTAAAGTGCTAATTGAACAGCGTGAAAGGACGTTTGTCATTTATATTAGAACCAAAAGATTGGCAATTAGTATGTAATTAGCGAGTGGAAAATGATAAGACTAAAAGTACCAATTGAACAGTGTGAAACGACGTTTGTCATTTATATTATATACTGAATTGACTGTTCAATAATGTAGTGTCATTCAAGAAGTCGAAGTACTAACACCTTCTATATCTCGATACTTAGTAGTCTTGCCGTCAAATATGAAAGATTGTCAAAGTGGATAAGAAAAGTATGAAATTTAATTAAACAATTTTAATTAGCGGTTAAATGAAAAGAAAAAAAACAATAAGAAATATTTGTAAAATCAATTGCATATTGAATGCAGTGATTAAAATTATATTTATTAGAACCAAAAGATTGGCATTCAGTACTTAATGAGGGAGTGAAAAATGATAAGATTAAAAGTACCAATTGCTTAGCGTGAAAAGACACACCCTTAGTCGAGAGCTCTTTCAGCCTACAACTATAAATGTAGGCTGATGGATAATGAGATGTTTTCAAAAGTTGAACCACTAATATTTAGACATTTTGATAATTGAATACTTAATTTGAACCTTGTTTGTCATTTGAATTACATCATTTAATGGATTGTTTAATAATGTAGTGTCATTCGAGAAGTTGAAGCACTAATACCTTCTATATCTTGATACTTGGTAGTCTTGGCATCAAAAATTTCTATTGTTTTACCAATGTCTACTTCTGTTACTTTTGTTGCGCAGACATTCCACAGAGTAACGTTGAGGTACTTATTATCTGAATCCTTTAAAGTAATTGATTTCCTTTGGTATTTTCGTCCGATTTTCTCAGAATACCCTTCTGACAATTGGTAAACATCAGTTATTGTACCTTTTACTTGAACTGTGGAATTAGCGGGTAAGTCACTTATGTCTTTGAAATTAATAAATTTAGGTACATAATCTTGAACATTTAAGGTTGAGTTGGTTGACTCAGTTAATGTTGTTTTTATGGTACATGTTAGTTCGTAATCATGACTACAATTTGTTTTAAACTCCGCTTTTGCGTGTTTAACAATGGGTTTAAACAGTGTATATATCCCATTTAACTTTAACAGTCGTTTAAATTTTTCAGCTGTTTCATTGAATGCTACACATGCAATTGCTCCGGATTCATCTTCTAATTTAAAGGCAATTCTATGTCCTTTGCAGTTAGGAGATTCATATGGTGTAAAGAGATTGAGGGATGTTACTTTACCTTCAAGTAACAGGTTGTCCCCAAATGTGATATCTTTAATCAGTGTTCTTGAGACATCAGATGCGTGTAATACACCCGATGCTTTGTCTAGTGTATCTGAAATAAGAAAGGTAGTTATTACATTAATCAGGGGTCTTTTTCAATTTTGACAAAACACCTTCCACCTTCCTTCATTCTTTTGATGGTGGATAAACTGATAATGATTTTAAGTTTGATGGTGCACTAACACTGTGTTTAATGGCACTGGGCTGTTCTGGTTTTACCACCCCAATACAGCAGAAATGCTGCAAGCCTACAATTTAACAATCTTCAAGACTGTTTGTTACATTTTTCCAAATCAATTACAGGTTTTGCTCCATTGGGTCTGGACCACTGTAAATTTCAACATCATTGTTACATTATTGAATAGTTAAATTTATGAGGAAAACCCATGGTTCTTTGTTTTCATTGTTTTCAATATTGAAGCTGCTAACCCTATCAGCATAAACCATGCCTTTAAGCCATAATAGGATAAGCAATTGAATCAGTGAGAACGAAAACACATCAACTCGATAACTACAAATTGTCCAATGTTCATTAAAGATGCACAGTTTTCATAAAGGTCATTAAAAGTGGCGCATCTATTTCAATTTGGGCCTTTAAAGTGACTCTAATTACTTGTCTTTTAGCACCAAAAAGCTTTTTCTTAGACTCATTTCCTCACCAACGGTGCAGTTTTTAGTATCTCTTAAACATTCTCATTTTTCCGAGTTGGTGTGTTTTTGTTCTCACTGATTCAATTATGATATATGTACAAGCACTTGTACACATGACACTGATTTTGCATGCAACTCACCATTCATAGTCCAGTTTTCTGATTCTGTTGTTGAACTGAAAGGTAGTTTGCGTTTAGCCTTTTCCTTTTCTTTCAACATTCTGAGTCTGAAAAGTTAAATGCTTATTAACCAATAGTTGTTATGTTTATATACAAGAGAAAAAAGTGTGTTTCAGTTTGGATATATTTTAAAAGTACTTTCTGATGATGTCTTATTTAAACAGTATAAAAATTACAATTCTTCTCAGTTCCAACTCGAGGGCCCTAGTGCTTATAAAAACACAATGCATGAGAAAGATTTTGAATAGAAGTTACATATGATATGTAAATCAATAATGAATTTTAAATTACTTAATATCAGATTAACAATTTTTTAATTCAATCACATATCTCTGGATTCTATTCAGTAACTGTACTTGCCGTTGTGGACATTTTAATATTTTAATTTGTTATTTGCTTACTTTTGTTCCAATCTCTGAATTTCGGAAACATCTGAGTTAGATGTAGTTTCATCATCAGTCTTTTCATTAATCCCTTCATCAGTATTATTATTACTCTCATCAGCCACTGCATCATTAATCTCATCATCAGTCTTTTCACTAGTGTCATCATAACTATCAGCATTAGTTTCATCATAAGTCTCATCATCAGTATCATTAGTTTCATCATCAGTTTTATCCTTACTCTTATCATCATTCTCATATGATTCGGATGAAATGATTTCATACCTGAAAAAAGAAGCGAAAAAACATTGGTTTTATATAAATATAGCAGCATTATTACACATATTTCATAAGTCTCACAATCACTCGCAAAAAACTTATTGCTCTTCCTGAATGTACTAAGTTATAGGTTAATTATGATTATTTAAAAGAGAAAAAAATGTGTTTCAGATTGGAGAAAATATTAAAAGTGCTTTCTGAAAGTGTCTAATTTATTTAATTTAAGAATAAAATTTTTCTTAATTAGAACTGAAGGGCATCATTGTGTATAAAAACACGATGCATGATAATGACATTGAATAATAGTTCCATGACATGTATAAATCAATGATAAATTTAAAAATTCTAAGTATCAGATTCATAATTTTTCATTATAGTCATGAATCTCGGTATTTTATTAAGAAGGTAAATTTGCCCCTGTGGATATTTCAACACTTAAAATTGTCATTTGCTTACTTTTGCTCCAATCTTTTAATTTTTGAAACATCCGTGCTTGGTGAAGTCTCATCATCAGATTTATCATTAGTATCATCGGAGTCAGATTGAATAGTAAATGCCTTATCACACCTGAAAAGAAAACATTCTTTGCTTATAAGTTCTGCAAAATTCTACATTTATTTTACAAGAATCTCTGCTAACACTTGTTGTAAGACTTACTGCTACTCATGAATTTATTCACTGATAGGCTGGGTTTTTTTATTTCAAGAGTATCATCCCCGGAAGGTGATAACTATGATAGTAGAGCCTAATCTGTATTGCAGGAGTGTATGACAAACTCCAGTTCTTGGACCCTGCCTTTTGCTTATCATTTGCAATGTGAAAAGAGAAATACTCATGAACCAATGATTTTACGTATATTGACATAGTAGAATCCAATTCATAGGTGCAGTTTTGGGGGTACCGGAAACAATTAATTTATTAAAACAAAATAAACTGTAGGCATTATACTCATCAGAAATTAAATACAACTGATCACGGTCATGAATCTCGGTATTTTATTAAGAAGGTAAATTTGCCCCTGTGGATATTTCAACACTTAAAATTGTCATTTGCTTACTTTTGCTCCAATCTTTTAATTTTTGAAACATCCGTGCTTGGTGATGTCTCATCATCAGATTTATCATTAGTATCATCGGAGTCAGATTGAATAGTAAATGCCTTATCACACCTGAAAAGAAATCATTCTTTGCTTATAAGTTCTGCAAAATTCTACATTTATTTTACAAGAATCTCTGCTAACACTTGTTGTAAAACTTACTGCTACTCATGAATTTATTCACTGATAGGCTGGGTTTTTTTATTTCCAGAGGTATCTATGATTTTATTGTAACCTCTACATTTTGTCATATAGGCTGAGCCAATGTTATTACGTATTACATGATAATTGTTTGATGACTTAAATTCCTATCTTCCTTCGTAAAGCAGTGGATCCAGCTTTTCCAATTTCTTTAATGAACATTGTAAATTAAAAGTACATCACATAAGCTAATTTTATCTACATTTAACAAAATGAGAAACAGTAATTATATTATCGATCTGTAAAACAAACCACAAGAACCAGATTCTCAAGACATCGGTGATTACATTTTGCAGGGATATGTGGTGGCGGTTCATTTACTAGAGAAATGGCTAATTAATGGATGTGAAATAATTGATGACAAACAAATGACTATAATTGTGGCAAGAAGAGATGATGAAGTTATGTCTACTGTAATTTGATGTACCCGCTTCCAATTCAAAGAAGATTTATAGTTAATTTGTCTATTACACGATGAAAGTTACAGACTTTATTACCTCTTGGTAGTTGGTGACTGTTCAGTATTTACTTTCATTGCCTCTTTTTTGTCCAAACATTTGCGTTTCGTTATGGTAAGTCCGCCTTTGTCTTGGGTAGATAAGACTCTCTTTAATTCTCCTATTTTGGGCTTATTCGATTCTTGGTGGCTTCTGCAAAAAAGGAGGGAAAAAAAAGAGAGGTAAAAATCAGAAATAATGCTAGCTGCATTTTTATTGGGTCATTTCATGTCCGTTAACTGTATGATATAAGTAACCAGTTACATCTATAAGGAAATATGTTGGTTGACTTTAATGAAAACTTACAAACGTTTAATTATATGCACGTATTAAGTCATATTCCTTCAGAAGATAGGGTCTATTACTTCAGGAGTGTGAAATGAGTAATTACCTCTTAGTAGCTGATGATGGTTCAGTATTTATTTTCACTGTCTCTTTACTGTCAGTACCTTTGCTCTTTGTTATGTATGGATTGCCTTTTTCTTCCTTTGATGAGGCTTTGTTTGATTCTCCTTTTACTGGCACAATTGATTTTCGGCACCCTCTGCAAAAGATGAGGTAAAATAGGTGAAGAAATTGGACATAGTACTAACTGCATGTAATTATTGGTTCATTCTATGTCCGTCGATTGGATTATGTGACTAACGAGATTATATTTGAACGTAATTATTTTGGTTGTCTTTAATGAAAACCTGCCGACTTAGGATGGTATTCAAGTATTCAGACTTATTTCTTGAGAAGAAAGGGTCAATTAGTTCAGGATTGTAAAGCGAATAATTACCTCTTAGCAGTTGATGGTTCTTCAGTATTTATTTTCACTGCCTCTTTGTTGTCAGTACCTTTACGCTTTATGTTTGGATTGCTGCCTTCTGCCATTGATGAGGCTCTGTTGGATTTTCCTTTCATTGGCACGATTGATTTTCGGCAATCTCTGCAAAAGATGAGGTAAAATAGGTGAAGAAATTGGACATAGTACTAACTGCATGTAATTATTGGTTCATTCTATGTCCGTCGATTGGATGTAAGTAATGAGATTACAATTGAACGGAAATATTTTCATTGACTTTAGTGAAAACTTACTGACTTCGGATGGTTTTCAAGTATTCGTACTTATTCCTTGAGAAAAAGGGGTCAATTAGTTCAGGATTGTAAAGCGAATAATTACCTCTTAGTAGTTGATGATGGTTCAGTATTTATATTCACTGCCTCTTTGTTGTCAGTACCTTTACGCTTTGTTACTTTTTTCGGATTGCCTTTTTCTTCCATTGATGTGGCTCTGTTTGATTCTCCTTTCATTGGCACGATTAATTTTCGGCACCCTCTGCAAAAGATGAGGCAAAATAGATGAAAATAATTAGACATAGTAGTGGCTGCATGTAATTATTGGTTCATTCTATGTCCGTCGTGTGGATTATGTAAGTAATGAGATTACAATTGATCGGAAATATTTTCGTTGACTTTAGTGAAAACTTACTGACTTCGGATGGTATTCAAGTATTCGGACTTATTTCTTGAGAAGAAAGGGTCTATTAGTTCTGGATTGTAAAGTAAATAAATACCTCTTAGTAGTTGATGATTGTTCAGTATTTATTTTCACTGCCTCTTTGTTGTCAGTACCTTCGCACTTTGTTATGTTTGGATTGCCTTCTTTTTCTGTTAATGAGGCTACGTTCAATTCTCCTTCTAGTGGAACTTTTGATTTTCGCCGCCCTCTGCAAAAGATGAGGAAAAATACATGAAAAAAATTTGATATAATACTGGCTACATGTTATAAATAGTTCATTCTATGTCTGTCGATTGGATTATGTAACTGATGAGGTTACATTTGAAAGGAAATATGTTGGTTGACTTAGTGAAAATTTACTGACTTCTGTGGATATTCAAGTATCAAGACATATTCCTTATAACGATATGAAATATGTCCACTTATGTAGTTTATACTTTCAAAAAGCTAAAGTTGAAGTCATACTGTAAAAAAGAATGTCTCTTGATTGAGAACAAAATAATAGATTCAATTAACTTTTAGTGTGAGTGCGAAAAAACACAGAGTTGTCTTTTACATAGTCACTTATGTACAACAACTAAAAACTATATTGTCTCCCTTAGAGGAAAATAATTAGGACATGGAGAATTCCCTAGCTCGGAGAGCACAATGACAATAATATAGTGTGAGATACGACGGTGACACCTCTCGATAATTGAGTATGAGGGATGTTGATGTTAGAATTAAAGGAATTATTTAAAGCAAAAGTTAATGCTTTAATTGAAAGTCTTGTTTTCCAAATTTTCACAGCATTGAGGGTTATTTCGACGGTGTAAGTCCGAAACCACGTATCTCAGTTTGCGATGTCGCAGACTTCCTGTCATACTTTCTTTTTTAAATGGAGAACCACTCGCTGGAAATTCTTAAAAACTACCATGATTTTTCTTCTCCCTGCCAAGAAAATTCTGCGAAAACTTTAGGATAGTATATCACTTTGTTCTCTTTTAAAAAAATAAAATAGGAGCGGAGATATTTTAACACCGCAAATGAGATACGTGGTTGCGGACTTATGCCATTGATTTGTGTTAATGTTTGCTCAGAAAGAAACGACAAAGTGAATCGCTTTGTTCTCTTTTAAAAAAAAAAATAGGAGCGGAGATTTTTTAACACCGCAAATGAGATACGTGGTTGCGGACTTACGCCGTCGATTTGTGTTAATGTTTGATCAGAAAGAAACGACATAATGCTAAAATTCACACCTTGGGTGTCAGTTCATTCATTTAAAAAAGTTACATACTTAGCTTTCACAATATTTCTCTCATTTGCACGGAAAAATTTGTGCTTCCGTAATTTTACAAATGGTAGAAACTAACCACTTCAAGCGGCTGCCACAAGAAGACAGGATTTTTATCATTTTTCCAATTTGAAGAAAGTAGTTCATATAATAACAGTTCCAAATTAGCTAGTTTCAAACGATAACTTACCGCAACATGTTGTTATATCCTTGATCTCAAGTGCATACCTTGAAAATTTAAACAGAAAACTCGATTACTACAAAGGATTCTATTAGAAGCAGTCAATTTTATCTAAAGGGTTATCTGTTTATTCATTTAAGATAAGACTAGTTCCCGTTTGACACCATCTATTGAAAACTGAGTTTTGAACCAAAACATTGATTTATCTAGGTAGTCATGGTGGTTACTGTTGCTTCAATTAAAGAAGGTAACTTATAAGACTCAACTGCTCTTTTTTGGTGCGGTGATTCTATTCATTACGAATCTTTCAGTCATGATTAGAAGCACCATCACTGTCTTAAAGCTTCTGTACTTGATACATCAAACTGGCGTTCTAGCACTGAGATTGTATTGATATTGATTGGTTCAAAATGTAAACATAGCTTCAAAAGTCAATCGAGTAATGTGTGGGTACAGGTTGCTGTAATCACTTTTTATGAGCCCTACATGGCAATGAAGAGTTCAAACTGGCGTTCTATCACTGAGATTGTGTCGATATTGATTGGTTCAAATCGTAAACATAGCCTCTAAAGTCAATCGAGTAATGTGTGGGTACGGGTTGTTGTAATCACTTTTTATGAGCCCTACATGGCAATGAAGAGTGAAATTGTTAGAAATTCCATCATTCTCAGGTTTACTAACTTGGATTCTAAAATCTTCGTTTGAGGTTATTTCTATTGTTACAAACTAATCCAATATCGAATAAGATCTGTTTTGCATTCACATACGCATAACGTCCTAGCTCTTCATAGTCTGGACACACTGGCTAGAAAGAACTAGAAGACTAAGAATACGATCCGTTTTGCAGTTTCATATGCATTACAACCTAACCTGAAGAGGGGATGGAGTCTAGTTTACGCTCTTTTAGACTATGACAAAAGATCCAACACCTTAATTCTTGTATTTACAATCAATGGAATGTAGACGTCAGACGATGCTTCCTTGCAGTCTAAAAGTGCGTAAACTTATATGATGTGGACTCTAGAGGTGTAATCTCTGTATCAGAGGAAGTTGGTTAGTTAACCACTATAGCTGACATGATTTTCTACTGTGCAACATAACTTGATGATCACTCATGCACTATCTTTTTACCATAAAATGGCCCGCCCGGCAAGTGGTTGCCTGAAATAGTTGCGTTTACGATAATGTTGTCACAACGAAACAGCCAAAAATAACGTTGCAGTAACATTACGGCAATGTTATTTTTGGCTGTTGCCAGACGGGATGGTCCTCAGAATCTCTCTTGGAAGAGATATATTCATGTTGCAAGGTTTCTCAGAATTACCTTGAAACAATAGGCCGAAAAAGGGGGCTCTGGCTTTGGAATCATTGCATATAGTCAAGCAACCAACTGCAAATATTAAACGCTCCTGATTTTGAAATCGGTGAACATACTCCGATAACTCCAATTTCAAGTGCTGTCTCCTAACGCTTCATTACGGATAGGAGCAACCACAACTAGCTCAGTACTACTATTAAAGATTATATTTCCAGTACTAGTATAAAGGAGTGGTCATGTCATGAATAATACGAGCCATGAGGAAAAAGGGCATACTTCAGAGGAGGAAACAGTGGAAGTCACAGAGGTATGGACTGAGGTGATCAAATTATCCAAGTTAAATAATGTGTCAGAATGGTTAAAAGTTTAATAATCCGCATGTAGAATGCAGAGCCTCAAGATACTTACAAAAAAAATCGAGAAGCATGAAGCATACAGCGGCGTGCAGCAGTCAATTCACGTTCCGTTTCAGTCAGCCACTTGCCACAGATGACCAAGGCGGATAAAGGAAGGTGGTCGCATTTCGATTTTGGCTGCCATCTTGAAGATCTGTGACGTCAGGCGGGTACGGGTACGCCGTGGCGCGCGGCGGTCGGGTTGACTCCCCCTGCCTCGTCCGGCCCTTGTACCCGATGTACCCGATACCGCGTGACGTCAAGAGGGTACGGAATGCGACCACCTTTCTTTATCCGCCTGGACAGATGACCACTTCACTTACACACAAAAAACGCACAGCACTGAATAGGTGCGCAGTCGTTCACTGCGCACAATATACCAAATTAACGACCAATCAGAAACACGCTTATAAAACGTACACGGCTTCGGGCTTGCACGTGTAACCAAAAGTTACTTTTTCAAACACCCATTTCCTCAAAATAAACCAGTATCTACTTAAATATTACAGAGCTTTAGCAGGACACGAAATGTCATAATAGGTTCCTTTATTCTTGGGATTGATTGAACAACAGTTACCAGTACCCTATACGGTCTCCACATTTAATTATAACGATGCGAAAATTCAACTACGCTCCCGCCACGAGGAGGCTTTAAAATAACCCAGGATGCAATGGGACTAGCATCTAGATTCACCGGCCGCCTTGAGGGTTATTCCAATGAGCCCGCTATAGCATAGCGCGCTCAATAATTCATCATATTTTTTAGCATGGATAGGTTCAGGGACATCATTCCTATTGATTAATTAATTTGGTTTTCAATCGTTTTGCCCTATGTCGTTCATAACCCACGGCGACACGACTATTCCTATTATCGTGAAATCACCCATTTACATTGAGTACACTTATCGGCGGGTATTTTTCTCTAAGGGTTCGCCTTCAGTAACATCGCCTAAGCTATTGTCACACGATCAAACCCTGCTATCAGTAATATCAAGGTCAGGTGTTGTGATTGGCTCATTCGATGACTTGGACCAATCATTGTCTTCGACCTTGATATATTGATACCACGGTTTGATCGTGTGAAATGAACCACAGGCAACATATACAACACAGACATCGGGGATTTTGAATATAGTTGTGTAACTTACGCTAAGAATCGATTGTTTATCAACCAAAGACATAAAGACGGAGTGCTCGTATCTAAAAGCACGGGAAGAAAGTGAAGCCTGGTTTGGCGCTGGGTGCTTGTGTGAGTGTGTAAATGAGCGCGGGAATCCATGGCGGCAAACGGAAATTTGATTTGAACTTGTCCTCTTGATTTTTCCTTATTTCTTCTTCTAAACGTGTTTTAAATGCCTAAAACGATTATATCAAGAAAGTTCGGTCTGCGTCCTAATATAATACACGTACTTTTGCTCAGTAACAGGCAGTAATCTCAGATAAAGATAGTTTTTCTTCTGCTCATGGTGGTTCTGCAGGTTCAAACAGGTCGTTACAGTTCTAGATGACCGTCACTCCCAAATGAAATTAATCGGTCGTCGACGGACCAAAGCTAACCTAAAGTTAAAGAAATATGAGTGGGTAAGTGAATTTGGGCAAAAATCAACCTAGAATACTTTGTTTCCGCAATTATTTTATTCAGTTCCCGCCCTATATTTGAATTCAAACTTGTCCCGATTTCGCCGCCAATCCTCTAGCCAATAGTAGAGGTGGTTGAAAAGAAGCTTCATTTTTTGCTTTTAGCCCTCCGTCTTTATGTCTTTGTTATCAACACAGATTTGCACGGAGGAAAAATACGACTGTCACTGACTTGGGAGAATATCTTTTGCTGTTTACTCGTAAACTATGAATGAAGTTTCCATGTTGGAACAGATTTCCAGTTGAACCAACAGACGCAAGAAAAACTCGAAGTAGAGCATCGAATGCGTGAGGCGAGGGTTGCGTGCAGGCGTGCTTCCGTTTTGAAATTAAAATTTTAATGATTTAATTTCGTAGAACTCCGGAAAGTTTGTTTACCCAAGTTTCATGCTATGTTGGTCCCAAAATATGCTCTGCTGTGGAGCTAATCTGATTGAATCATTAGTACATTAATTACCATTAATAAATATCATTATGTAAACGTCGAGTTCCGAGTTTGTAATTGTACAAACACACAAAACTGGACGGACAACGGGGAAGGGCTTGTTAAGTCAGAGACACTGTTGCTAAGTCAGTTGAACTTTATTATTGGTGTCTCTGTGCCAGTTTCGTTTCTTGCTCGTAACTAGGAAAGCATATCTCTTTTCCGAAGAATTTGAGAGTGAATTGTACATTTTTATAGCTTATTTATTCATAGACCTAAGAATAGTAAATCAGTGCTTGCCTTGAAATTAGACGCTTAAGTTTAACACGATTTATTTCGAGTCAAGCTTTACGGACAGTGCTAGATACAAATCTTCAAGTAGGTATAGTCCGAGAGCCGGACGAAATTTAGTGACAAACTCGTGACACAAGTCTTGGCCTCTTAAATTGATAGCTTTACATGCACTGACACAGAAAATTGTCGTCTCCCACGTTGCAGCGTGTGCCATCATGTGACAGACAAGCATTTGCTGTGTCAGTCAGTCCAGATTTAAGTTGTTTTTTTTTTTTTTTTTTTTTTTTTTTTTTTTTTTTTTTTTNAAGTTTTTTTTTTTTTTTTTTTTTTTTTTATTTTTTATTTTTTTGTTTTTTACCAATTTTCAAATAGCCATAAGGCTTATTCGACGCCTGTAACCCCAGCCTCAAGTGACCATTGCCTAAGACCACCGAACTCAAGTCATCTCAGGTCAGTGGTCAAAACCAGTGTCACGATTTTGTCACCAATAATATCGTCCGGCTCTCGGACTAGTAACCATCGTTGCACTGAGAATTTCGGCCCATCTAGAGTGAAACAGAAATAAGCGTAACCACCAGCGTAATTGCATTTTACGTTGCTAAATTTTCTCTCGCATTATTTCCTTTTGACAGAGAAAATATAACGTTGAGAAAATCCCCGTGAATTTCACCAACAGAACACACTAATCATTCCTTATCAGGAAGTCATGTGGTTTTCCCACAAACATTCACACCAAAATGAGTATTTTAGCGATATTTTTTCCAACCTTTCATCTTAAAATGGTGGATTTTTCATGAAATACGGCAACGTGAGAGGCTACCGTGGCGAGACGCGTGTCGGTCGCGCCGGCGCGTCTTATTGTAACGCGAGATAATCCGGATCAAATCCTCTGCCGCTATGTCCATCCGCTCGTTTTCCTTTGTCGGCGCGGCGCGGCTACGTCGCGTTTTAATTGTTATTGCATAACTCACTGACAAGATGCACATCATCGTATCAATATTTATCTCTTCCGATGCAACTGCAGAGAATAATTGATTTGACAATGATTGTTGCCCGGAGTAATGTCACTTGATAACCAGCGAACTCGTGCCGTCGTCGCGTCGCGTCGTCAGTTGAATCATTTTTTGAACTTTTGAAAGCTATGTCAGCGCGTGATCCGTCTCTGCGTTACGGGAACTTCCCCCAAAAAACAAAAATAGATTTTTGTACAAAACTCGGCCCAATCCCAAAAAACTCTCTGATTATTATATTTTAAGAACAAATTATACCAAAATACCANTTTTTTTTTTTTTTTTTTTTTTTTTTTTTTTTTTTTTTTTTTTTGGGTCGTCATTTTTTAGAGGGAGTTTTTTAGGATTGGGCCGGGGTGGCTACCGCCACCTAGAATCGAGGACGCTTCGGTGCAAGACCTTCAAGGTTTCCAATGCGGCTAAGATTCTGCAGTTTTCCATACCCACTATTTGCACGAAAGTAAAGTATTTTTGCTGCAAAATTATTGTTTTCAAAGTCGGTGAAAAAGTATCTTGCCTATAATCTCAATAAAATCAAACGAATTAAGAACATTCAAATGAGCGCCATTTGAACCAATGTGAGTCATTTTAATGCCACGCGAAGTGAGACATAAAAAAATGTAAATTTGACAGAAAATGTGCGTAGGTTCGTGCAAATTCGCTCTAAATTCACCGTTTCTTACACGGAAGAAATTGCAAAATTGAATGGAACAATTCAATTTTTTAGAAGAATTTGACTTCGGCGTGCTCATGTCTGGAGAAAAATGAGTGCACTTTTCAGTTTGGAACGCCCAACAGTCACCCAGTACCAATAGAAATACAATTCCTTACGGAAATTTTGCCACACTGCGTTCAGTTACGTAGCTAGGGGACAACGAATGGCTTCCTATAGTGAGAACTGTGCCCCCACATGTTGGCAACGCGAGAGGCAGATGCGGGATGCACCGTGCAGTTGTGAGAGTGTGCATAAATGATCAGATGATTATGAAACGTAATTATAACGGCGCGACCTTGACCGCCAAAGAGTTGAGGTCACCTTTAATTGCCTGCCGCCGACTTACACATCCCCCTCTAACGCCCCGTCCCCTCCCCCCTTCACCTAATAACCATTCAAGTCGCGGAAAGTGAGAAAGCGGGGACCAAACCGCGAATCCGGCGGCGCGGTGGGCAGGCGGGAGGACCTGGACCATTCGGTCGCTCCGCTTAAAAACGTCGCATAGTTTTTCGGATGTTGCCAAATTTATTTTCATTTAATGAAAGTTGCCTGGAAAACTTGCGCATTGACCCTTTGAGTTTTTCACAGACTTTTGGGCCGTCCATAAAACACGTCATGCTCTGAGGGTTGAGTGAGCGGACAGTTTGTTTTACAATGTGGAATGATAGAAACCCACGTCACAAATCTTGACGAAGGTGATAGGAATGGGAAGGGGGGGGGGGGGTGAAAAAATCTAAAATTTTGCGATAGGTATTTTATGAATGGCCCCTTTTGTCCCCAATGAGTCTGTTGTAAAATTTTTCCAGAGCGGAAAATGATACAGCAATCACGCTCAACGCATCAGGAATGTATGGTTAGTTAATTAGTTAGTTACTTAGTTATTATTGCGTATAGACATTTAGCTGCTAAGGCTGTGAAGTTAACTCCTAATTTCACAAGTATAGATAACTTCTTACCTCTCAAATATTTTACCGGTTGAAATTTGGCAAAGTTTGAGAAAGAATTCGGTGTTTTTCCTCAGCATGGCAGCGTTGTTTGTATCGCGGTTTTTTGACTTTAGAATTTTGAATTCCAAGCGCCAGTCAGTTTAGAGTGGAGTTTAGAGTCTTTACGTACCGTGCGAGTTTGACCCACATCCTTCCTGGTGTTCGCAGATTTCATTCCCTCGACACTTGGCATATTTGCACAGATGTTCCTGACACTTATATGTACTCATATGATTGATAAATATTTAACTTGCTTTCGCGTGCTGAGATTTTCTAAAAAAACTGCTCATCCTACACTCATGATTGCTGTAGCTTCTTCGAATTTTCGAGTTTTTTCATGATTCTGATGTGATATAAATTCAGATTATTTGATGAGACGACACGTTTTCATTTAAATATATTTTTGTATTCTTGATTCGAATTTTATGATAGACTGATTTAGTGTCTACGTTATGGTTCAAATGTTAACAAAAAATGAATTTGTTTCTAATTCGCGCCCTTTGCGCCATGGTGGTAAAGTCCAGTCGTCTCGAAAAGAATGTACCTTAAATCAACGAGACATTTCTTAACCCTTTATGGCATGAACTAATTTTAAATCTCAAATTCGGGGGGACACTAATCTATTTTGTAGTCCGCAAAAAGAACACAGAAGATATAACTTATTTATCAGAAATTTAAACGTTTGGGAGTCAGTTATTCAAAAAAAGAAGAACTAATACAAATTTGCAAAATCATGCCTCAGAGGAAAGATTCAATTTTTTAAAACCGCAAAAGCACGTTGTTACGAATTTGCCATTTTATGCCATTTCTTTTTACTCTAAATACTTGAATTCCAATGCGGCAAATATTCAATTGAAAGTTTCCACGGATTTGAATGGAAGTTTTTCTTAGGGCAGTAGTTAGATAATGTAAGAATTCGCTTAGGCAAGGACCGTGAAACCAGAAAACACTTACACCCCGGATCCGGAAATAGGATGAGGCCATGCTGTGATGTTCAGTGCGTGAGAGACGTATGATTGTCAGTCCTACATCCCCCCCCCCCCTCCGACCTTGAGTCCTGAAATGATGGGTGTGAACAAACTCGGGATCCATCATCCCTCAGCCCTCTCTCGTCAAACCTTTATTTTTAGCCCTGCTTTTTGGTGCGTCCGGAATCTTCTGTGTACTAAAAAAACGATCAGTTTCTTAACGAGAAAAACCAAGGGGGAAAAAAGGAGATTCGGAACAATTTAAACATTGTCTTCTTCCCGTAGTAATATTTTTGCGTACCTCGATTTTAGCACGAGCCTCAAAAAGTATGGACTTGTATGTAAATCAGGGCCCACGTAGACATTAAGATACGTCTTCTCGTCAAAGGAGCGACGATATTTCCGCCTCTTGCTCTAATGTGCGAAGGTAAAACGACGTGTATGCAATCGGACGTTGTCAAATTTCCTCGGTCAAATTGATAATTTTTCTTAAATTTTGGGATTATTCTCTTCGAATTTTTAGGAGAGTTCAATTCGCAGTTGATTACGGTGCACCTGAAACTTTCAAGGAAAAGTAATCAAATTTATTAAAAGGAAAGAATAACATCACTATATGCTGCCGTGCTAAGGAAGAACGCCGTGTGAACATTCGACAGTTGCGGGATTTCCCCGGATAAAACACGTATTTTTGAGGATGGAAATGCATATTTTTCCTTGAAATTTTCTGATGTTTCAGAGTAAATCCCGATTACAAATGTATGCAAATTTTGAAGAAAAATTTGCAATTTTCTTTGTAAATTCGTATTTGATTGAAGGAAACATGGCAATGTCTTTAGGCTCACACGGCGTTCTTCCCGGTAGTATACGAGGAAATGTGACGACATTTGAACGCTTACAACTCGTTCTTCTTTAGCACGATATTGCTCTCAATTTATTTTTTCGCTACGGCCATTTGACGAGGCAATAAACCGCACACTAACACCCTCAATCTAATAACAGTAATTCAAGACACGTTTCAATTTGAATACTCGCATGTCCTTCTGCTTGTGCTTAGCAGTTGAGTACACTAACCAAAAATCCAATTTGAATTTCTCGATAATCTGCTTGGAGTCGTATACGCTTCGTTTCAAATGACCCCCTCCTCTTACTTCGTATTACATTGGGCTACAGTGCTGCAGTAAGTAAGAACGCCGTATGAACCTTCAGGTGTTGCCAAGTTACGTCCGAAAAACCCGAATTCACTGGATAAATTGTGAATATTAATTTCCAAAATTTTCAGACAATTTTCTTCGCAATTTAATCGAAAGTATCTGACAATTTCAAGGAAAAAAATGCATGCATTTTTTCATAAATACATGTTTTATCAAGGGAAATTTGGCAGCTCTCGAATGTTCATACGACGTTCTTCCTTAGTTCGGCAATCGACTTTTTTTCAACCGGTCTCGTAGGTATTCCAAGTTACAGGATATAAATTTTAAGTACCCCTCTGTTTCTAAATATAGTTTTTGAATGGCATGTTGTAAGATGAACGTACGAAAGAATTTTGAGGTAATCACGCTTTCCACTTCATTAAGTCTCCCAAAAGAGCCTGACCCTGGGCGGAACTATGAACTTTTTATGGAGGGAGGGACAGAAAGGCACCTTGTGCGGAGCGGTAGTGACTTTACCTCACTGTCGGTCTGCCTTCAATTTTCAGTGTAGGCAACCCGAGCTCCCACGTGGTCGAATAGTTGTATCACTCTTAAATGGACCGAGTTCATCAGAAAGGAACCAACCCACATAAAGTTGAAACTGAAAATAAGAGGTTTGAAGTTTTATTCGTGCATAAAGCTCAATGTAGAAAATGAACTTTAACCCATCTTTTCACGAACTAATTTCTGTTTTTCAACTTTCAGTTTTTGGCAGGGGAAAATATACCACTATTGGAACTCAAAAACATTCTTACCTCAATTTTTTCGAAAATGTGGGATGGTTCCTCCCTATAATAAACTCAGTCCAAATGTCACGATTGCTCCAGGAAGAGAGCAAAAAAATTCCTCCGTGGAGCGGTCACTTTATACCTATCTATTTTTGTGTATCTTTTACGAGGCGTTTTGCTGCTTAACACATTGAAATCCCTGTCTGGGAAAATTCATATTTCTAAATTACTGTATTTGTGTATCGAAGTATTTTTATGATTGAAAATCAATTAAAAATAGGATGTCTACAAGTCTGGAATTTCTGGAAAGTCCGGAAATAGTACTGATTTTTCAAGGGCGGTCCGGTAATACTTGAAAAGTGCGGGAATTTAGCAAAGGTCCGGAATTTTTTTCATTTTTGTCGCAATTTGAGTGGGAAATTCCAATTTTTCAAATTTCTTCAATTGGAAGTACTGAAAAAGTACTGAATTTTTCTGTCGAGGAGGTACTGAATTTCTTGGGAATGTACTGAAAAAGTACTGTAAAAGTACTTATTTTTGGCCAGCCCGTTTTAGTAGACACCGTGAGAAATCAATACATAGATAAATCAATTCATAGATCAATAAATACCTGAATAAATAAACATAAATAATACATTTAAACATAAATTAAAATTGATTCACGTGCACCTACTTTCATTATCATCTGGTCTCAGGCCGAGGGGCCCCCGGGCCAGTGCGGCCCTGATGAAAAGATCAGGTAAAGGTTCTAATTTCTTCATAAAAATAGCCAATGCCTACGTTTTGCGTGTTAGTCTCGGTGGCGACCATGTGCGTTAATATCTGTGAGACTTGCCCTTTTACAAGGCAAGAACTATAATAGACAGTATCTCGCGTTAAGTTGCACAGGATATTACAATGTGGTTTTGCGGGTAGACAGGGAGAGGCCGAAAGATTGCTGGCCGCAGGGCCCGGTCAGTGGGAGCCGAGGAATGCAAGCACTTTCGAGCACAATGCAGTCAAGTGATGGTATTAAAAATTTAAAATGAAAATTGTTTGTTTGTGTTGTGCATTCACTCGGGACGCGTTTCCCGCCCTGGCGCCGCGCTGCCTCGCCTGCGGCCGTAGCTTTCGCCAACGCTGCCGCTTCAGCAATTAATATCGAATTTAACTGATGCATCTTTATAAAAAAAATTATTTGCTTTTTCCTTTTCTTCCTGTGACCCAACCACAGAGGTGTTAATGGTCATATTTGCTAAGGCACCGTTTCAGAGAAAAGTATCGTAATACACTACTACAGTAAATGTTCGTTAAGTCGAATGACGCTCATGACGGAAATTCGCTTAAGTCGAAATCGTCTTCGGTCCTGGAACGCTCCCATAAGGAACAATGTTTAAAACAGCGCCCTATAGTCGAATTAGTGATTTTTCGTGCCGAGTGAAAGCCACTTATGTCGAAATGTTTCTCGAAAAATCCGGACGCTTTTCGGATTTTTACGAGAAAAATCGCAAGAAATATGCAACGGTTTTGTGTCGGGGTTGGTACCAGCCTCTTCACTACACTGGAAAAAAAATATATTGGATCTAGAGTCCAGACTCTTGAAAACATTGACAAGAAAAAGGACTCTTGATTCAATCAGATTTAAGCTTAAATCTAAAGGAAATCAAACTAAGAGGCTTGGTTCTTGATTTAAGCAAAAATCCGATTGAATCAACAGTATTTTTCCTTGTCAATGTTTTCAAGAGTCTGGACTCTAGATCCAATGTGTTTTTTTCCAGTGCGAAATTTTCAAAGTGCGATATGTCGGTTAATATTCAACGTAGAAAGTTGCTGCTTGCACAGATTTAATTATTTGTAGCTGATCTGAAAGCATCGAGCATCAAAACACGATTCCGTGATCAGCGCAACTGACCCATTTATTGATGTAGTCCCAGGATCATACAGCAGCTCTCATTAGTTATCGAAAAATCCCGTTATAATCGTTCAACTTGGCAGCATTGTGTGCATCAGTTTCTTCGAACCAGCCAGGTCGCTACCGTGAATCGACTCTTTTCATCCAGTTTTCCTAAGTCCGTTGATCGGAATTGCAGGTAACCGGGATTGATCCGCCCGCCCGAGTTATTATGAATATATTAGTCGGAGTCAATTATGTGGACAGAAATCGAGCTGAAAATATGAATTTCCGAGAACGAAATTTCATCCATTATGGAGTGTTCGGAGGAAATGCGCTAGTTTATTAGTCCGCTCCCAGCCGGTTTTTTCCCATCTCCTCAGTTTTAATCAGGATCAAATTGGAGATCACGCTGTGATTTTTCTTCTTTTTTGTCGAACTCCGTGAGGTGAGAAGTCTCCAGTCAAGAATCAGCGAGGGATATCCGGACCCCCATGAGGCGCCGGTGTGTCATTTTCCCATTTCCATCTTGGAAAGTTCTGTCTTGGAGGAGAATTAAGAACGTTGCCAAATCCTGTATGCCACGGTCAAATAATACCGGAAAATGTCTGGGAATTTTCAAAAGTCAGGGAAAACCTGGAAACATCGGAGAAAATAGCAAAAATGTCAGGGGAAATGACGGGAGCATTAGGGAAAAATCGCCCGGGAAAATCTGACATTGTTGTTCAATTCACTGGGAAAAAAAACGCATTGGATCCAGAGTCCAGACTCTTAAAAACATCGACAAGAAAAAGTACTCTTGATTCAATCAGAATCTAGCTTAAATCAAGAACCAAGCCTCTTAATTTAAGCGGATTTCGTTTTGATTCAAGCGAAAATCCGATTGAATCAAGAGTATTTTTTCTTGTCAATGTTTTCAAGAGTCTGGACTCTAGATCCAATGTGTTTTTTTTTCCAGTGTTGTCAAGTAAGTTCACCGAAATGTGTCAGGGAAATGTCACGGACTTTAATTTTCCAAATTCTGTGCAACCCTGTTATCAGGTTTGCATTTTCATTCCTCCATTCCTAAACATAAACACTACACCCGCGGAAAATTGGCAACGTCTGTACACTCTTACGGTGTTGTGTCTCCGCGCAACAGGCTTACCCTCTCGTCTCGCGAGTCGATCACAATGACACTTGATTTGTCGTCAGCCTGTCCGTGGCACTTCCGCCCGGGTGTAATTACGCGAGACAAAAAGGGACTTGATAAGAATGCACACCGTGCAGTATTTTTAGAGACTGCAACTCCTTGCGATGCGCTTCCCGACTGCAACCCCTCCGGCGAGGGTACGGCCTTCTGTCTCACTTTCCGAAATGAAAGCCGCACCGAAAGAACTCTGTCGTGCTGAGGAAGAACGCCCTACGAGCCATTAGTCGTTGCCAAATTTCCTTTGACAAATCGCACATTTTCGGGAGAATTTGTGACAGTCTCAACTCCGATTTTTCAGCGGATTTTACTCGTAATTTTATCTCAAACGCCTGAAAGTTCCAAGGAAAAATATTCACAAATAGCCTAGAAAATGAATATTTTCTGGGAGGAAAATTGGCAACATTCAAATGCTCATACGGCGTTTTTACTTAGCACGGTAGCGCTCGCACCTCGCGCGACGCGGCGCACAGTGGATCGAGTCAATCCGAGAGGTCGGACATGAAATTTTTTACTAAAACTGAAAATTTTGACGTCTTTTTGGTCACATTTTAAACTTCAAGGGGTGCTTCCAGCAGAAAATTTTACGAGGAAACCAATGAAACCACTTTCAGAGCCTCAGAGTTGAGTGTAAATGGAGTTATAAGCGTTTAAAGTTTCCAAATTTTGTCCGACCTCTCCTATTGATTCGATCCAATGTGCGGCGGCGCGGCGGCCCCGAAAGTGAAAAAACAAACAGCGCTAATGCACAGCCCCATCGCTATCATCTCGGTAGAAATCCGTCTGCCTAGTCTCGTCGATCTTTAGACGTAAGGGCGTATCTCCTTTTCCAATTGAGCCGTGACAAGCATGGGGTCAAATGGATAGTAAGGTTCATCTTAAAATTCAGTCACGCCTTCATGTTCGAGGAGCGACCGTTTTCGTCAGCCTCCTTCCTACATCTTGCGAGGTGTGAGGGGAAGAGAACTCGACAAAATAACTGCATTTTCAAGTGACACACAGGAACAAAATATCGGAATATTCACTTTCAAACAACAGAAGGTGAATGGATGATGTCGAGTCCATCAGCCCTTATGGAAAAAAGAGAGGGTGTTCGCAAGTTGAGGATTTGTACCCACCGACGCCGTTGGGTACACACGAAAATCAGCTGAAGTCTTCGTACCTAGCCGCTTTTTCAATGTGTCCGGAAGGAAATTACATTCTTTACTTACTCGGACATACTTTTCAACAGTTGATGCAATCATGAAAGTGGTTCAAGTACTTGTCTTGGTATTAAGATAACTCTATTTAAAGGGCGTTACTAACATTACTCTCATAGAAACACACTCTAATAGGTATTATTAACCCAAAAAACACAAGACTTGGAACATGATCATAGCAGTTTTAGCACGACACAATTCAATTAGACGACATTTTGCAATTAGAAACCTCATTATCTGGCCCATCCATAAAATTTCCTCTGTACATACGAAAACTAATGTTTATAAACTGAGCCAGGTATTGTAGTTCACAATTGCAAAAAGTAATCCAATTAAACTTGAAATGTTTTAAACAAGAATTTACGCGGAAAAATCGATCTCAAATCTCATGGGGTTACAGACATTAATTGTGAGTTTATGCAGGTGAAAAGATTAAGCGAAAGTCGCGAACTTTTCAAGTAATAGCGGCCAATGCCTCTCAAAGCTGCAAAGAAGTATCTTGGATAGTTACACTATATCTCCGAGTGAATGATCTCTAAAACCCGAGAGAATCCTTATAGACGAAGATCCGCACAAAAAAATACCGTACCGATCGTAAGATAAGGGGGAGCACAATGGTTGACATTTTCGACCCATTTCTCGGCGAAGCCCATTGTGTTGACGGATTACAAAACGAGTGAATTCGCGGGGGTTGGTGGGGGAGGGGGAGGGGGGTTCGTAGCCGGCGCGGCGCTTTTTGAAGGTCACGGGAGTGCAAAATGCGGCCCAGATGAAGATCAGCCCGTCCTGACCTGGCCCCTGACCTCTCCCTCCGCCCTCGAACAATGTAAAACCTGGCCGAATCATAAAGTAGGTATTTATTACCGCTATTAACGAGCCCCGTATTAAAAATTGACGGGGGTCGTGCGCGAAGCGCTATTTGTTTTCATTGTTGATTCGCACAGTGCAGCGCGCACAAAAGCCTTTTTAGGTGTTTATACTCCCCCCCTCTCCTTTCCGTGGCTTGCACGGCGAGGGCCGCAAACGATTTTCCCCGGAGGTCCCGCTTCCTGGTCCCCGCCGTGCCATCTGCCGTCGGGCTGAGAGCCTCAGGACCACGTGCCCCACTCAAGGAGGCGGCGGCGCACAGTGGATCGAGTCACACTGAAAAGAAAATCTCGGTGTTTTTACTAAGATTAGAGTAAAATTACCAAGATTTCAGGGTTCTATTTGATCCCAGTTTTTTCTTGGTAACATTATCATTTATGGAATTGGTAATTTTACCGAGAAATCTCGGTAAAATTATTGAGCTTTCTCGGTAATTTTACTGGACCTTGGTAAAAACGCCGATATTTTTTATCGACTGTGGTAGAATTACCGAGATAAAATGGCAAAGTTACCGGGAATTGATTACCAATAAAAGTGGTAATCTTACCTGAAAAAAAAACAGTAAAAATACCGGTTTTTAGGTAAGCTTACTAGTCCGTCTTGGTAAAATTACCAATATTTGGTAAAAAAAGTGAGATGGTAAAAGTACCATCGGATCGTGGTAAAAACGCCGAGAATTTTTTTTCAGTGCAATCAGAAGGATCGGGCATGAAATTTTTCACAAAAAATGCCAATTTTGATGTCTGAATTGTCACATTTTAAATTTTAAGGGGTGAGTCTAATAGAAAAGAGCCTTGTTAAAAATGGGTCGAAATTCGCCCCTTTTTAGGCCCTCGATTTTGCAAACGGGACTTGCGCCAAATTGTTGCATATGATGCCCCAAGTCTCAGGTAAAAATTTCAGCTTGAGTTAAAAAGCGGTTTCGGAGATACAGGGGGGTGAAGTGGGGGAGTTGAGCGGCTGGCGTGCGCTCTTTCTGCGGCTGTTCCTCGCCAAATCTTCGTTTTGATGTCACCCATTACATGTTTTCTTATGCAATTTTTTGCGTACTTTCCATTTCTGACCTTAAAAATTACTTACAACCACTTTTCAAGGCGCTAGGGGGTGAAAATAGGGGTTGAACGGCTGGCGGCGCGCTCTTCCGCGGCTGTTCCTCGCCTAATCATCGTTTAGTTGTCACCCATTACATGTTTTTCTATGTAATTTTCCGCGTACTTTCCATTTCTGACCTTAAAAATTACTTACAACAACTTTTGAAGGCAATACGAGGTGAAGATGAGGGTTGAACGGCTGGCGGCGCGCTCTTTCCGCGGCTGTTCCTCGCCAAATCCTCGATTTGATGTCATCTATTACATGTTTTCTTATGTAATTTTCCACGTACTTTCCATTTCTGACCTCAAAAATTACTTAAAACCACTTTTCAAGGGGCTACGGATTTTTTCACGGTTTTTTTTTTTTTTTTTTTTTTTTTTTTTTTTT
>NW_017547292.1:2948552-2968850 GCF_001854935.1 Bemisia tabaci
TTTAGCGCATAAAAATGGAAAATTGGCAACGCTGTACAGCCCAAACGAGGTTTCACTTCAAGTTGAAATTTTTCCCGGAAGTTTGCCTTACCATAAGCTTTCGTTTGAGCCCTGTCCCGTTGACCAACTTGGGTATAATAGTCTGTTGAACCATGATGATTCAGTATTTCGTGAGTTTAGCGCATAAAAATGGAAAATTGGCAACGCTGTACAGCCTAAACGAGGTTTCACTTCAAGTTGAAACTTTTCCTGGAAGTTTGCCTTACCATAAGCTTTCGTTTGAGCCCTGTCCCGTTGACCAACTCGGGTATAATAGTCTGTTGAACCATGATGATTCAGTATTTCGTAAGTTTAGCGCATAAAAATGGAAAATTGGCAACGCTGTACAGCCTAAACGAGGTTTCACTTCAAGTTGAAACTTTTCCTGGAAATTTGCCTTACCATAAGCTTTCGTTTGAGCCCTGTCCCGTTGACCAACTCGGGTATAATAGTCTGTTGAACCATGATGATTCAGTATTTCGTGAGTTTAGTGCATAAAATTGGAAAATTGGCAACGCTGTACAGCTTAAACCAGGGGTCACTTCAAGTTGAAACTTTGCATGGAAGTTTGCCTTACCATAGGCTTTCATTTGAGCGCTGTCCGGTTGACCAACTCGGGTATAAAAAAAGGGGCTAAAAAACACCACTTTTTGGCGAGGCTCTTTAAAGTATAATCTACCGCTCGCGATAGCATTAGACGGAGGTGAGGAGCGTTAATAAGGGAATCGCCGAGAAGCGTTAATAAAGGAATCGCTTTTGGAACGACCCGTCGAATCGACTTACGCCCGACGTTTATGTGTTTATTTCGTTATTTATGGCGGAGAACACCGACGGGAAAAAAAGGGAAAAGTAAATACAACATACGGTGCGGGTAACCATTGAAATTAGCCGCATAAGACGGTGGAAGCATTCGTGGGCACGAATTACGGTGCTAAGTAGCTTCTGTACGCCGGAGATAACTTTCGTGACTAAACGACCCGAATCAATTATCAAGTGAGCCCTCAATGAAGTGGGGATTTATGCGTAGTAGGGCTCACCGAAGGATGTGCTTACCCTTTTTGGAGCGATAACGTGGGCCTAGCCCAATGATGGACCACTCGACCCCCGAGCCTGGGGACCGATCAATCACCGAGTCCGGTAAAAAACAACTTCGGACGCACGGATTAAAAGCCAGGTGTGATAGTAGTGACAGGAGGCTCCACGAAGGAGCCCCGCACGGCTAAGGGAAAACGCCGTATGAACCTTCAGACGTTGCCGTATTTTCCTGCGAAGAAAAACCGAACTTACTAGGAAAATTTTGAATATTTGTCTTCGAATTTTTCGGACAATTTTGTTCGCAATTTAATGTGATTCGATAAGCGCAAGTGGCGTGGTCGAACTGCCATGCGATATATCGCATCGATTACGTAAAAAATATCGGCAGATTTTAAATTTTTAGCGAGGAAAAGGACGATAGCCCCTGCGCATGAGCCTAAAGAATCATTCTAAACCCAAAAATCCGCAAAATTCAGAGAAATGAGAGCAGAATACTTTTTGGGAAAAAAACCTCGCATTCAATACAGAAATCGATAGCTGAATCGAATGCGAGGTTTTTTTCGACACACTATCTGCTTTCATTTTTCTGAATTTTGCCGATTTCTGGGTTCAGAACGATTCTTTGGCTCATGCGCAGGAGTTATCGTCGTTTTTTTGGCTAATGCAAAATCTGGTGAGATTTTAGACGTAATCAATGCGATATATCGCATGCCAGCTCGACCATGCCACTTGAGCTAGACGAATCACCTTAATCTGAAATATCTGAACGTTTCAAGGAAAAATACGCACGATTTCCCTCAAGAAAACGTGTTTCATCTGGGGAAATTTGGCAACTCCCGAATGTTCATATGGCGTTCTTCCTTAGCGCGGCAGCGTAGATTGGGGCGCGGTGATAAAGACTCTACCTTCGGGTTTGAGTTAGGTTGGAATTTCGGATCTGTGCGGACTATGATTAATTTTGCTTACTCTTTGGTGGAGGCTTTATAAACTGCGGGCCCGAGTGTCCTGCTCTGAGATAAAACGCACTCACACACGCACAACGGGTTCGCAATTTACGGCTCGAGTTGAGAATTTCGTCTCGGAGGGTGAACGGAGGGCTGAGGGAGGATGAGTTTTAAAAGGTCATATAGCTGAGATCGAAATAGTCTCTTCAAGCACTCAACTAATTTTAATGCGCACATACATTCAGAGAAAAGTTGTATTAAAAGTGAAGCACTCCTTCTTTTTGTCCTTGGTTTTCATTTTCATTGTGTCCATGTTTATTTTCAAAGTCGATAACTGTTCTGCTTTTTTATGAGGGTTAAGTAAATGCTACCGTTCATGGGAGAAGGGACTTAGTCTGCCGAGGAGCCGTACAGAAAATTGCATTTGCAGAAAAGGGTATTTTATGAACGTCCTTGCGTGTAAATAACACCGAAGCATGAGAACAGACCAAAGTTCTCGTAGTTTGAAATTTGGACTCCGAAAAACATCGTTTCGAGCATGAGCCATGAGCCATTACAAGGTAAAATGCAATTCTACACCTTCCATTCTTACATTAGGAATGCATCCATTCCAATTAGGAACTGCACGGTTTGAAATTTGCTTTTTGAAGTACTAGTAATTGTTTCCTGTCGTTTCCTTTTTCGGTATTAAGGACTGTCTGCACTGTCAAAATCTGGAAGTGAAATTCGGTGCCGGAGTCTACATAGCGCCCAAGCGAAATAGCATCATAATCGCGTATGATACTCCACAAAAAGAGTGGATTCCGTTGTTTAATTGCGAAAATCATTCCGCTAGGAGAATAGATTCCTCTCCGCATTCATACCACTCGGGGTGTTCGGATGCTACATTGACTCTCAACACAGATTTTCGTTGGAAAGAATTGGAAGATTTGGATTTTCAACAGTGTGAACAGAAATCAATATCCGGAAAAAGTATCCTTTAAACTCGTATCTACCGCAGAGGATCTTAGGTAGAAATGAAATATGATAGATGCTCTGCAGCCCATGACAAGATAAACAATAAAAAAACAACAATTTAAAAAGCGGGCAACAAGGCTAAAATTTCACATACACAAAACCAAAACGTTTCGGCTAAAAATTCAACCATCCTCAGTTGGATAAATCAAAATAAAAATAGTCAAAATCTAAAATAGTACCTGATAATAACAACATTACCAATTGAAAGGTACTTATCAGGTACTATTTTAGATTTTAACCATTTTTATTTTGATTTATCCATCTGAAGATGGCTGAATTTTCAGCCGAAACGTTTTGGTTTTGTGTATGTGAAATTTTAGCCTTGTTACCCGCTTTTTAAATTGTTTTTTTATTGTAGATCTTAGGTAGCTAAATAGAAATTATCGCGTCCATAATTTTTCACACTTAAACCGGGGTCCAAGCGTTAAAAAAAGGATAAACTACATTATTAAAATTGCACGCGATGAAGAAAGGTAATACACCGTTCATTAATGAGCATTAGCCCGCCTCCATAAAGTCGAGCGGGCAACCTTTACGATAGTCTGGCGGAATGTTGATGCTGACTGTTAAACCCAATCGACGACCTCGCATTCCACCGCTACGGCAACGTAATACGGGGGAAAAACTGCAGCCAGGCTCAAAGTTAGCGCAATTGCTGATGTCGCCTTTGCTCTGCAGCTGAAAATGTTGCAGCTCAGAGCTCTGCCCCGCAAGGAAAAACACCGTATGAACATCTGAGAGTTGTCAAATTTCCCCGAATAAACTGTGTACACTGGAAAAAAAAAAAACACATTGGATCTAGAGTCCAGACTCTTAAAAACATCGACAAGAAAAAGTACTCTTGATTCAATCAGAATGTAGCTTAAATCAAGAACCAAGCCTCTTAATTTAAGCGGATTTCGTTTTGATTCAAGCTAAAATCCGATTGAATAAAGAGTATTTTTTCTCTTGAATGTTTTCAAGAGTCTGGACTCTAGATCCAATGTGTTTTTTTTTTCCAGTGAATTCTTGAGGAAAATTATGCGCATTTTTCCTTGACATTTTCAGACATTTTAAGTTGAATTGCGAACAAAGTTTTCAGAAAAAATTGAAAAAAAAATATTCACAATTTTCCCAGCAAATTCAAGTTTTATCGACGAAAATATGGCAACGCCTCAAGGCGCATACGGCGTTCTTCCTTAGTACGGCAGAGTTCCACTCTCGCGCCTATTTTATGATCGGTCCTACTCATTACGAGATGAACGGCGGTGTGGGAAATGGGTGCAATTAAAAACACTTCGCTACTGTTTAAAGTCGTAATTATGGCAGTAAGTACTGATCAAGGCTCGCTGAGCAGCACGCTCGGGTGACTCCCTTAGCGTACACTATTGCTGAGTGGAAATTTGCAGTTTCAACTCGGACGGTTGTTCGAATACCTACCGAATATTGTAGAAGCAATGCAAAAAGGGAACTAATACACTTATTGGTCTGCCTTACGATGAAAACACTGTATCACTCGGAGGTAATTAAGCGGCCCTCCGTGATGGTATTTTGCATAATCAACTTTTTGAAGGCAATTCGGCATTTTAATAATGCACAAATGCTGCATTGCGACGTTTTCTTTCTGTTTCTGTTAACAATGGAACGCATGTCCTTTGAGCTTGAGTTTATGAGTTTCAAAATTAAAAACCTGAAACGATAATGATTCTCTCTTTATTCAAGCAACTCTATCCTAAATTCAGAACAATTGTATGAAAAATATTGTTTGCCAAGAATTTCAAGCTCATTGCACAGTCCACTAGCTAACTGATGGTAATATTTTATCTATCATGGATTTATGAACGTCAAACACTATGAATTATTAATTCCTTTTGTCTTGTGTTGCAGGTATGTAGTTCATGAGTTTAGGTGCCTGTAAAATAGTCTTAAAATCGTAGAGACTTTGACATTTTTATGAGGTGTTTTGTTGGGAAGTTCCGCTTTATGTATTTTTCGAATTTCACCTCTAAGCACGGTGCTAACAAAACTCTGTGGTGCATTTCTCGATTACTTCCGCATTGAGACTTCCTCTAAAGCATTCAGAGAGGGGAGAGCTTCGGGTTAGTTCATTGAGGAGAAGCTAGGTCAGTGTGCTTGAAGCAGAGCGTGTAGCAGTCTCGTGATGCGTAGGTGTGCCGACTACTGGCGTTAACATCTTGCCGCTTTCGAGTCCCGGAATTCACCCTCCAACCAGATGCAACAGGGCAGTGTTGCCGATCATAATTAATGATTTCTGGCCGGAAGTTCGTTCAAAAACGAAAGTATATCTCGTAAACACTTTCTATTAAAACTGAATATTCCGTGTGACTTGTGTATAATATCATCCCAAGTGTTCGGTTTGTCAAATCGAACTTTCAGCTCATGTAACTGGGGACATGAGTTGAAGTGAATTGATCGAAGAAGTTTGGTGACACAAAACCGGACGTTTGGTCATACGAACTGAAAGTTCTGTTCTGAACCGAATATAATTGGAGGAATAGCACGTTAAGTTCAAAGAACTTAACTTTTTTCAGAGATACAGTAATATTTGAAGACGTCGCATACTACTGAGCGTTATCTTCCCCAGGTGTACTGTATTTACCGTCAGAGACTGAAACTTCGATTTACCTGATGATTGCTGATAGCCAATAATCTTGGACATTTTGAGAGCTGAGATCAACGAGAAACTACCGCCAGTTTTCCCGTTCAAACCTTATAAAAAGAAACCTTAAAACTGTTTTTCTTTTTTTCTTTCTTCTTTTTTTTTTAAAGAAAAAGTCATGAAGCTCGCTTATGCCTTAACGTTGAAAGACCAGTTTCGGCCGTTCTCGTCGCTGAATACCAAACAGCATCCGCCAAAGTTTATACACCCGGAAAATTTATAATTTTTACGGTTTGATTAGAATATATTTACACAAGTTTTTAAATTTACTGAAAATTTTCTGCGTTGCCCTTCCAACGTTACCTTTACCCTTGTATTTAAAGAAATAATGGACTGAATTTTCCAGTTGACAGCTACAATTTCTGGCTCATTCGTAAAAAGACTCATCTGCACGGGAAACTACTGGTACATACGTTGTCTCTTAACTGCAAGCTCCTAATTGCAAAATTTAGTCAAAACGGAAACATATAATGGGAGTGCATTTTGCAATTAGGAACTAAAATTTTTGGCTCATCTTCAGAAACACTACAGTGCATAGGGAAACTAAGGGTACATACGTTGCATCTAAACTGAACCAGAAATTATAGTAGTTCCTAAATACAATATGTAGTTCAAACGTACCTACACCCGCGCGAGTAATCCGCACCCTCTATTGCACACGTCCTCCTCGAGTGAGGTAACTATTCGCAGCGCAAACAGGGCAAAACCAAAAGCATCCAGTACACATTTTCGGCTGTCGCTATTGCCACGCCGCAGTGTTGCGCCCGCATGAGTGGCTCGCCACATAAATCAATAAAAAAAGGGTAAGGGCAAATAAGTCAGCAGTAAACAAGGGGGCCCACTCCGCCGTGCCAAGGAAAAACGCCGAATGAACTTCGAGAGTTGCCAAATTTCCTCTGATAAAACATGTCTTTTTTAAGAAAAGTTACGCGTTTTTCTGCGTGATATTTTCAGATACTTTAGATTAAATTGCAAACAAAATCGTCCAAAAATTTGAACAGGGTTTCTAGCATCAGGAAAAATCGGAAAATATCAGGCATTTTGGCCGATCGGGAAAATCGGACATTTTATCAAGAATTTTTCTTACGCGAATCTCCTCAGCGGAGAAAGTCTTACTGCTTTTTGCCTACCGTGCCAGGAGTCGAGAAAAATCAGGAAAATATCAGGAATTTTCCAAATGAAAAGCTCAGGAATTTTATAAACAATATCAGGAAAAATCAGGAAAATATCAGGATTTTTCAAAATTAAAAAATACTAGACACCCTGTAGAAAAAACTATGCTAAAGTTTTCAAGATGAATTGGGTTTCATTGAGGGAAATATGGCAACGTCTGAAGGCGCATAAGGCGTTCTTCCTTAGCACGGCAGTTTATCCCTTGGTGAAGCGTGGTAGGCGCTAAAATCGACGGGGGAATGAGGGACCGCGCTATCGCCGACTGGATCGTTTTTTGGCTCGTGGCTGCCTGGTGTTGCGCTGACGAAAGACTAGCGCCAGCTGTCGCCGGGGCCTTCGGCCGCGGATTACGCACCTCGAGGGGGCCCCCGCCCCCGCCCCCTGGGGCCGCGTGAGCTTCTGATCCCCGAAAATGACGCATTCGTGCGGGAGTTCCCGAAATTTTCGCAATACGCTCCATTACTCATTTCCAGCGACAAAAAAGCGATTTGTTCGCGCGTGATTTATGGGAGGCTCGGCGATTTTGAGAAGAGGCGTGAGGAATCTCGGGTCGGTAGCGGATCACTAGACAGGGTTCAAAGTTTACAAGGGCGGCGCGATAAATTAAAACGCACACGTGCGAGACAATTTGAGAGGAGCTCTATTAAAACTTGACGTTTTCTAAAATAAAATCGCGTACACTGAGAAAAAAAAAGATCGCCGTAATCGAACTATTCCGGTAAATTGGGACCTACTTTTTTTTCGGTAAATACAAACAAATTTCTCGGTTCCAGGTTCAAAGTTTACAACACTGAAAAAAAAAACACATTGGATCTAGAGTCCAGACTCTTGAAAACATTGACAAGAAGAAGGACTCTTGATTCAATCGGATTTAAGCTTAAATCAAAAGGAAATCCGCTCAAATTAAGAGGCTTGGTTCTTGATTTCAGCTTAAATCTGATTGAATCAAGAGTGTTTTTTCTTGTCAATGTTTTTAAGAGTCTGGACTCTAGATCCAATGTGTTTTTTTTCCAGTGTTAAAGGAAGCGTTGGAAATGTACCAATTTACTTTTCGCTCCTCACAACTCAAAAATGCTAATTTCGCAGTCTTCCGACTCCATTCGATATTTCTTTAAGTGAACTGGGCACGGTTTCAGCTGAACGTTCGAAGGTTTCAGCAGCTTCTCCGTATAATACCAACCCAACACTTTCGTGTGCGTGACTCGGTAATTCACATAATTGTGCCGGCGTTAATATCATGAGAACTAATGCGTCGAACGGGCGAGAGCTACCGATGTTCGAAATCTTTTCGCCATCGCTCTCGAGATGGTAATTTAGCGCTGAAGGGTAAATGAGCCGCGAGGATATTTTCAACAGAAGCCGAGCTGCTCCCTTCATCTCTGCATTTCCATAATCGCAGTCGCTCTCAGTTACTTGCACGACTGATTTAGTGTGACGACACCATAAATATACAAATTTAAAACCTCCTCCTCTCGGACTTGAATGTTTATTCAGCCGTACCGCGTTTTGCTTTTTAGCTGACCCCCAGATCTAATTGAAATCTATGTAAATCTGAAAAATTACCCCACTCGTTAAATACGTCTTGAAAGGCGTGTTCGGGAGAAAATGCTGGGAGTTATCGAGACCCCCGACAGTTTTTAAAACGAATCCCGAATTACGAGATCGTAACATTCATGATGTTTGCAACCACCCGCCTCCGCCAATAGGATCCCTCCGTATCCTTTTTGTCTTCTTTATCTATCGTTTTGTCTACCGATTTCAGCTGTCAGCCGGCAGGGGTAATGGGCAAGCAGCAATCGATTGCCGCCTAACCGCAAGCTTTTAGTGACAAGTAGAACGAACTTCAGTTCATAATGGAGATGTTGCATGTGTGAGGAATTTGCGATTTGACTGTTGATCCTTTTGTAAAAGTTAGCGAGAAACACGATGGTGCCTCTGGTTTCCTCTGAAATCATCTCCCAAGCTCAAAAAAAGCTCTCAAGTTGAGGCCAAAATGGAGGGGATATCCCCCGCTATCCTGAGAATCCACCTCTACACTAAGAAAAACTCTCCATGCAAAGATATAGGGAGCAAATACATTGACAGTGTTTCCGTGTTTTCAGTTTTAGAGTCCCCAAAGAAAGTGGCAGCCCTGTCAATGTATTCGCTCCCTATCTTTGCATTGAGAGTTTGTCTTGATGTAGAGGTGGGCTCTCAGAATAGCGTGGGATATCCCCTCCATTTGGCCTCAACTTGAAAGCTTTTTTTGAGCTTTGGAGTTGATTTCAGAGAAAACCAGTGGCACCATCGTTTCTCTCCCGAACTTTTACATATAAACCAGTAGTCAAATCGCAAATTCCTCACACATGCAACATCTCCATTGCGTACAAAATTATCTGTAAAATTGGAGGAAAAATGTTTTACAAGTTTTACCAAGGAATTCGAGTTTTAGCAAAAGAAATTTGGCAACGCCTGAAGGTTCATACGGCGTTTTTCCGTAGCATGGAAACCCATAGGCAACCCCCGGCCCCGGCATAGGTTGGCTGCCCCTCTGGGCCCTAAGCGCTCCATGACCGAACCTCCAAAATTATCGACGTGTCTTCATTGTCTCCAAATCATAGAGTACATAGAGTCGTAATGTAAATGGGAGAGCTGGCGCCATGTTCTGCTCAATGAATTCCGAGCCCGGTGTGCGCCGAGTTCGGGTCGCTTTTTCGATACATTTTCGATCCAAAATGTCGGTGTGGAATATGTGGTAATTCCTATCTCCTTTGTTGTTGTTGTTGTCATCGGATGGCCGGGTACCCGTATATCGCAAACAATCGATTATGTATCGAAAAAGTGACCCGGCGTCACACAGGAGTCTCGGAATTCGGGACATGGAAAATGCTTAAAAGTGGCGCCAGCTCTCCCAATTACATTACGACTCTATGTACTCTATGCTCCAAATAGGCACTCTATACATGACTCCAACTCTGAGGACAACTAAGCCTGATTTAACGAACGATGCCCGGTCGAAATATGGCTATCCAGAAGTTGGAAACCACCCGGTGGACCTCGGATACCTTGCTCGGTGCGCGCTCCGCTGCATCGAAGAGCGGGGCCAATTTGTATCGGTGCCTCGGTGCGGTGGTGGCCTGTCCGAAGTGTCTACGTCGCGAGTCCTTAACCACGGCTCAATTTGAGCGCGGTCATGTAAAGTTGAATCCCGACAAGGCGCATAAACAAAAGGATTCGTCGGGCTGGATGAGCCGACCCTCCTCGGCGCAGTCCGCGGTGCGCGAGATCAGGACGGACTCGGAGTGATACAAGGGCGGGTCCACCCGGGAGCGCACCGGTGCCGGTCCAACGTGGATCCGGCATTTATTTATCTCGGAATTCCGAGGGAGGAGACGCGCGCTCGTACTCTTTATTGCCACCGCTTCCTCCGCTCGGCTGCCGGATTTTACTCACACGGAAAAAATGGATCGCTAATTTAACAATTAAATTGTTACAAATATGTCCGACATGTTTCGAATGTACATTCTGCAATTGTGGAAAGCTAATTTAACCACGGGAATGATACAATTAGCATTCTTTCATTGTAAAATCTGCATTGAAACTTGACGGACACTTGTTTTAACCACAAAATTGTTAAATCAGCAATTTTATTTTTTCCATACAGCTTTTCGCTGCATACTGTAACAAACGGTGTGTCTTGCAAGTCCGGATTTTCTGGAAAGTCCGGAAGTAGTACTGAGTTTTCAAGGACGGTCCGGAGGTACTGAAAATGTGCGGAAATTCTGCAAGGAGGTCCGGAGTTTGTTCATTTTTTCGTCATTTTTGTCGCAATTTGAGCGCGAAATATAAAATTTTTGAAATTTTTCAAATTTCAGCAAATGGAGGTACTGAAAAAGTACTGAATTTCTATTTCGAGGAGATACTTACTTTCTTAGGAATTTACCGAAAAAGTACTGACTTTTAGCCAACTTGTTTAAGTTGGTACCCTGAACGAGCCAGTTGGGGTAGGTGGGTCATGAAGTTTTTGACTTGGACTGTAAATTATAATGTTATTCTCGTTTAATTTTAAATTTTTAGGTGGTTCTTAAAAAAAAATTTACAATATACTGCATTGGGAGCACTTTTATCCCTGGGCAAGGGTAGGCAGAGTGTGTCCCTCCTTGCCCAGGTTAGGAATAGCGAATCACAGAAAATGCTTGGAGTCCCACTAGAATGTCTGTTTTCCCCTAATTTTTTCATTAAAGAACTTGAATGTTTCAGGATTTATACACAAAGCATTGCATGATTAACAATACTTACTTCCAATTATTTTAGCAAAGAACAAAAAAAAATCAGATTAACATTTTAAAAATAGGAATTTTTTTTAGGAGAAACCCGTATTATATCCGGGCGTAGGACCCGGAAAACGGCGTGCGAAGCCCGTATATTCACAAGCGGTGGGCTCAACAGGCTAAACGTACTTGTTTCGTATCAATAAAAATTTAAGCTTTTAAAGTTTTCGTATAATGATCGGGATCTCTCTCTGACTCGCTGCCTTGCAATTCATCCAGTGGAATGGAACATTATGAAGAAAAAGAAGCGTAACTTTTCTTGAACATGAATAATTAATTAGATTCAATTTGGCAGCTCAGCACATACTGCGTAGGTGAAGTTGATAACACGCCGTAGGCATTTTTGGCGTATGTTTTAGATTCGTGTCTGAGATAGTTAAATCCTTAAATTAGCAAAAATAATGTCATTGATCCCTATGCCAAGTTTGTTGGTCTAATGTAGGCGTTAATACCGCATTTGAAAAGTACTGGGAATATTACCCACCTCTGCCTTTCTCGAAGGGAGGATCTCAGGTCATGAATACGCACTGATTCTTTATTTAGTTACAGTGTCAATCACGTCTCATTCGTACTTTTACCGAAAATGCCTCAAGTAAGTAACTTACCATATAGGATCCGTACGCACGACATCTATGCTGCCGTGCTAAGGAAAAACACCGTATAAACCTTCAGGCGTTGCCAAATTTCCTTTCACAAAACGTGAATTTTCTGGGAAACTTATGAATATATTCCTCCCAATTTTCCAGATAATTTTGTTCGCAATTTCACCTGAAGATTCTGGAAATTTAAATGAAAAATATTCAGAACTTTCCTAAAAAATAAACATTTTATCGAAGTAAACTTGGCAACTCTCGAATGTTCATACGGCGTTCTTCCCTAGCACAGCAGTATGATACCACCGAGAAAGAATTGCAGTATGGATTTAAAATGATGAAAAGGTTAAAATGCACTGGAAAAAAAAACACATTGGATCTAGAGTCCAGACTATTGAAAACACTGACAAGAAAAAATACTCTTCACTCAATCGGATTTTTACTTGAATCAAAACGAAATCCGCTTAAAAAAGAAGCTTGGTTCTTGATTTAAGGTAGATTCTGATAGAATCAAGAGTACTTTTTCTTGTCGATGTTTTTAAGAGTCTGGACTCTAGATTTAATTTTTTTTTTTTTTTTTTTTTTTTNTTTTTTTTTTTTTTTTTTTTTTTGCCCAGTGTGGATTCTTATAATTACGGATTCAATATTAATTCCATTTCATTACGACGCTTTCGGAATGTGATTTAATGGCGTAGTTCCGATTTTTAATGCCCATCCCACGTTAGTTTATTGACGGAAATCCATATATTATTTCCCAATTCTAATGGGAGGAAAAATCCAAATTTTCCCAGAGACGTGACAAGGCATGGGCGTCATCCGCGTGGGGTTTCCACCGAATTTCGAACCCTGTTAAGATGACACGACGTTTCGGTCCCGGTGACTTGTCCCGCGACAAGACAAGGATCGAGTCATCATTACAGGTGTGCCGCATTTTTGAACCTCAAAATAAGAATAATATCCGAGAGAGAGGAAGTAAGAGTTACTTCTTCTCGGAGTCAACTACTGAGACTGACCAGGACGCCTTGCCAGCGTTTCCTAATCGACACGAAAATTCGTGAATTTCTCAGTTATGTATTTTATCGATATGTGTTCATCGGCATCGTCCATTTTTACAGGACAAATCCTCACACCGCGCGTGACACCATAATTTCCGAATGACAAATGTATTCAAATGAAAGAGATTCCAACTTGTCGCTCCCTGAGAAATACTATTAATTTAAACGAGGAGAGAAAAAAATGAGTAAATATCGTACGTGGTTTTAATGGGATTATCGTGTTTCCCCGACAAGCACAGCATGGCGTGGGTAATGTTTTGACCGAAGGGAAGGATCCTTCCCAAAAAACGCTCCGGATTAATTTATTGGTTCTTGAAAATTTAGCATCACAAAGGGCCAGCCACCGGTCAAGGAACCAGTAGCTCTTGTCTGATTTGCTCGTGTCCAATTGCTCAGGGCAGGAAGGGTAAAAAATGTCGTTATTTACGATTTCCTCAAGTTGGCAGCACTTTTTATCTGCATTTAAAGCCATTATAATAATCGATTTTAGGCGAGGCAGCATGTGTCAATACATATCGGTTGTTTTATATACATTGCTACCATTGCAAACCCAGTGCTACCATTTCAGCAGAGTCATGCATGAGACATTCTGGCGACTTCAAACTCGGTCTGTCATCCTCGTTCATATATTCAATTAGATACGATGGCCGTATACAAATATACTTGCAAGTTCGTAACCCTGAGTTTTGTACATGAATGAATATAAAACAATTGACCGTTTTTTTACTTAATAATGTATCGAAGTAAGGTCCTCATCTTAAGTCGATTATTTATAATGTATTTAAAGTTATTTATCCACGCTCAAAATGGAGCGATTTATCAGAAGGTATGCTCGGGCAGACTCCGATTTGTCCCTTAATTTTGAGTCTATATCGATTTTTGTAGACGGGGCTTCAATGGAGAAAACTGAAGTTCCCAAGCAGATACAATACATTTTAGAGACCCCACTGGAAAGAAAACCACATTGGATCTAGAGTCCAGACTCTTAAAAACATCGACAAGAAAAAGGACTCTTGATTCAATCAGATTTATGCTTAAATCAAGAACCAAGTCTCTTAATTTGAGCGGATTTCCTTTTGATTTAAGCTTACCTCTGATTGAATTAAGAGTCCTTTTTCTTGTCAATGTTTTCAAGAGTCATTGATTCTAGATCCAATGTGTTTCTTTCCAGTGTATTGTCTCTTTTCTCAACTTTTGAGATAAGCCTCTGATTGGGAATGAGTCATAGCTGAATTTGAACCAAGAGTTTTTCCGCGAGTGCAGAGGCCTCGCGCCAGCCGCGTTGCTCAATCAAACCGAGACGGGATTCGATGCCGCACTCGCTTGGCAGTGTTTCAAACCAATGGTGTGCATCGTTGCGAACCCCAACTGTAAATAAAAACCTCCCAACATCATTAAAGTGCGAAAACGGCGAGGATCATCGAAACTTGTCTACGCTGCCGCCACGCCGATTTCAAGTGTTTGTGCTTTGAACTTTCGCAAGTGCTTGGCGTTATACCGACAGTAACGTATTTATCTTTCCAATTATTGCCGTTAGCACTCTCGCGTTTAATTTCACCTGTCATACGTTCGCGAACTTTGTTTCGGATTAACTCCTCTTCCTCCGCGCGTTTTATTTTTACGCGACTCGCCGCTCTTAAGTCAAGCAAATTCCCCTCAAAATGTCTGTGAATTTATAGTTTTATACGCAGATGCGTCTTGAAATTCAGTGTCGATGGTAAAACTGAAAAACCACGGGAAACCTTTTGTATAAGCTCATAAAGAGTTTTCATCATTCTCGTAACACAGACCTTGAAGATTTTTTATGGTTTATTTATTATACACCTTTTTTTAAGTCAGTTGGATGAGGCTTTTTTCGATCTTTCAAAGAATTTCATATAGATTCTGTTTTTTGAAGCGAGGGAAAAACCAGTGGAGGGGGCTAAAGTCACAAAGTTCTGCAACAAAATATAAACCTCAAAGTTGATCTTTTGCTAGTATAATGCAATGCTGCAAAAGAATCGGTAGGAAGGACTTTTTAGCGCAATTTGAAGTCATGTTGGTTTCTATGAACGTCACGTAGGTAAATGACGTCAGCGGTTTCAGTGAAAGTCACGAAGGTATACGAGTGGCAAAACTGGTGATTTTATTCGTTGTTTATGATGACTCACATAAAATGTTTCTTATAGATAGGATGAGTAGCATAAACTTCGCTCGCGTATATCCACAATCAATAGGAAAATTAAATGATGAGGGAGAAATACTCGTGCACTCTATTAACACCGTGTATTACTATCGAGATTCAGGTTGAATGAGACTTTTTACCCTTATTAAGCTCCATTAAAAATAGTTGAACATTAGTACAATCACCAGTTAGGTTTCATTTGGTTCAACAAATAAACTAACTTTGCGGCAGCGCATAAAGTATCACGCAGAAATGAAGGCGGATCAAAACGGATCGCGCTGCAATGCGCAGGAGGGTATCACGCGACGAAAGTGCAGTTGCGCTGAGTTGAGAGGATTTCACTTTATAATCTTAGCTTTACATTTATCACAAAAGTTGAATTCCTGCATGTGAGCTCTCTTTGACAGCTCTAGGAGGGAACCGGTGTCACTTAAATTGTGAAAGTGGTTGATTAGACCGAACTAGAACGTTAACATTTTGGTATACTACAAGTGTGGAAAATACTGATAAAACTCTTGACATATTCTAATGTCGTAAAAATTACTAAATGGATTACTTGAGCATTGTTTATTAGTTTAAAACGTATACTATTCAACATTATTTTTACGAGTTTTATTAGTTTAGCTATACGTTCATTAACTCAATACATCTACTTAAGTCTAAGCTAATTATTTATTCAATCTAAAAAATATTTTACCCATAAGTTAGGTATGGAATTCGGAAGAACAACTTTTTTTCTCGTATTTCCCCTGCATTTCTATCATTCACTTATTGCTAATGTAGAACTGAAACTTATTTTGACTGCATGCGGTTCCCTCTAGTACTTTTAATTGACTGTTAGCTTCTTCTCTAGATATATTAAAAATCATAACAATCGCCAGTCCCATAGGAACTTACAAATACACTCATGCTTTGAGCCTCTCAAATTATCCATTCAACTAAGTCGATGTCACGTCGCATACACCAGGAATTCACCCTAGAATTTTGTCAATACCACGTGATGCGTGTTGAAGAAGCTGGTTGCCCTGCAGCCTGCAACCATGGATCACCTTCAGCCCTGCAGTTGCAAATACCGTACGGTTCATTAGAGCATTATTATTTCTCGATCGCCAGGAATTTATGACGGTGATAGGGAACTAATTACTCCCTTCAAACCGATACTTCGTGTCGTTAATCTCCTTGCGTGGCCAATAGGAATTCATAATTTGTGATCCACGCAAGTTTTACTGCAGTATTTACACTAGCAGCCCTGCCAATACTTGAATTTTATGATCCTTCAACCTGTACTGTTCAGCACCTGTTTACAGAACCTACGCGCAGCAGAAGTAGCTGTTCAGAGAGGTTTTTCCCCCTGTAATTTAGGTTTTCGATTTGACTGTTCTATCGTCATATTCACATTATACTTTTTACGGGGTGTTACTTGAACGAAATCTTACAAAGAAACTAATATAGGACTTCTCTTAAACTTCTACATTTGAAGGGCTTGGAGGACAAGGCGCATAAGTGCAGCTTTTGCTATTTCGAGAAATATATGTCAGAAGTTGTATAATTATATGGATCCTTATGGCGGAAAGAAAGCTCAAACTTGACTTTTTGACGCTTAAAAATTGGAATTCGGGAGCGAATTTTTCAGAAGCATACATTAAGACTAGTTTTACTTTAAATCATTAGTTCCTCAATTTTTTCAAAAACTGCACTTATGCGCCTTGTCTTCCAAGCCCCTCATTTTGCATTACGAAGATGTAAGCTGTTAAGGGGTGACTGTGTGAAGGAAGTCGGAAACTTAAAAAGCGGGAGAGTTTAAGAGTATTTCTACTAAGAAACACCCCATAAAATATATAACGTGACAATATAAGCATCAAAATGTATCCAAATGAAAAGGTCATTTCATAAACTGTCAGAGGTACAATTGAGTCGAGACGTGCGAAAACCGCTAATGTCCATTTTTCCAGTCTTCAGTTTTTTGAGTCGATAACACTTTTCGGAGTTGGATGCAACCACGAAAGTGGCGTTAATACTCGTCTCCGGGTTACCTTAATCCCAAAACGAGTCCTTCCATCACTCACTGCAAAAAAAAAAACTTATTGGATCTAGAGTCCAGACTCTTAAAAACATTGACAAGAAAAAGGACTCTTGATTCAATCAGATTCAAGCTTAAATCAAAAGGAAATCCGCTCAAATTAAGAGGCTTGGTTCTTGATTTAAGCTTAAATCTGATTGAATCAAGAGTATTTTTTCTTGTCGATGTTTTTAAGAGTCTGGACTCTAGATCCAATGTGGTTTTTTTTCCAGTGCTTTTGTGGTCGTATCAACTCTGTAAAAGTACTATCAACTCAAAAAAACTGAAGACTGGAAAAATGGACATTAGCGGTTTTCGCACGTCGGGATTCAATTCGTTGCTTCCAAATCTCTGAGGGTCATTTGAAGGAATTTGGAGAATCCTTAAAGAGAAAAGGGTGCTTTCATCGTTAAATAAAGGTTTCCGCCAAGAGGCTCCTTGGTCAATTTTCTCAAAGCTTACACATTTTTGCACCTTCTGCTCTATTCGGTAACGTGGCAGTAACGTTCAGTTGCCTTTTCTTCGCCGAGCCTCAAACTTATCGCCCCGGTCCGCACTCCGCAGTGCGACTCATTAACATGCTATCAAGCTCCAGTTGGTCGTCGTTAACTTTTCCGCAGCCCCGTTCGAGCTTGGCGCACGCACATTTCGTCGTCTCCCGGACAAAAAGTCGTAACTTCAATCCAAGATTGCAATATGAACTCAGAATCACAGACCTCCTACAAGAATACGACTGCGCGATGTATTCAAAGCAGGGTCTGAATTTAAGCATTATATTGCATTTCCCTGCATCAAAATTTCATGTATAGAGTACGATTTTAGAGATGTAACCGCGTTTTTAATTTTCGGATTTATATATGTACGTATCAGATTTCCCTGCATCAAAATTTCATGTATAGAGTACGATTGTAGAGATGAAAAAAACCATAAATCAACGATAAAGGAGATATCGCTTCGTGTGGCCATAATTGATCCGCATTTTGCAATTAGGAACTGTAATTTCCAGCTCATCCGTAAAAACGCGTAGGTTCTTAGGGAAACTAATGATACGTACGTCGTTTCTTTACTGAGGGGGAAAATGTATTTCTCAATTGGAGAATGCTTGGTTCTTACTTGAATCAAATTGTGCGGTAACCGTCGTCCTCGACCTTATAAAAATGTATCAAACCTTTTTTTAGTAGATACCGTATTTTTCACCTTAACGGATGTACCTACAGAATTTTACAGGAATTTAACGGCTCCAGCGCCCGGAACGAACGGAATGCCTGTATAGCCCGTAACTTTTATTTTCGGTGCAGTGAACTTTTCAGTTAGAAACTCTTATTATTTTTAAAAAGAAATGCAACGTTGACATGTAGTTACGTTGTTCTGTGTTGAAAACGAGGATTTGTCACAGGCCTCGGCCGGACCCTCGTCCCTCGTCCCCGTTCTCGGTCCGAATGGGTCCCTCGAATGCATTGATAAGCCCGGCTCGCTTAGTTACTTCCTTGTTTTACATACTAGATTAGATTAGATACTCTTAAGAGTCCCCATTGCAGAACCCTCGTGCGTGCTCAGACGTCTAGTGCCGTTTCCAGGCGGAAGGAATTCCGCCTCCCGGCCGACGCGACGTAACGGCATAACTCGATTTTTACGTGAGCTCTGGCAGGCGTCGAATTCTACGGATGACGAAGGTGAACTTCAAGTGAAGTTGCGCTTTTTTTCATCCTTCATGCGTTTCTGGGGAGAGAAGTAGGGGCTTTCTAATGGAGAATTTCGAGGTCTGCGTTGTCGTGATAAGAAAGAACGCCGTATGAGCCTTCAGACGTTGCTAAGTTTCCTTCGATAAAAACCATATATATTTACCAGGAAAATTATGAGTATTATCCCCCATCATTTTCAGACAATTCTGTACCCAATTTAATCCAAAATGTCTGAACATTTCCAGGAAAAATATGCATGAATGTTGTCAAAATATATGTTTTATCTAGGGAAGTTTGGCAACTCTCGAATGTTCATACGGCGTTCTTCCTTAGCACAGCAGTGCAGGAGTTTACTCGAGTCACCGACCTCGCAGCGTTCGACACTACCATGCTTCCAAGGTTTCTGGCAGTCTGGAAAATCTGGATGGCCAAGGAGTTTATAGCGACGTGAGGAAGTCAGGAGAAATCAGGGGATTTATAGGAAAAGTCGAAGAATTTTTGCGAGCAGCGTCAATCAGAAGTCAGCGTCAATGTTGAAAGGAAAAAATCAAAGTGGAAGTTTATTTCCAAGGTCAGGGAATTTGAAAAGCTTTCATAGTTAGGGAATCAGAAAATGATTAAATTAGGAACATTCCGTCAGAAATAGTACGGTATTGGTTGAATTTTTGATTTGGGCATCCAAAAGTCATCGTTGTTTGAGATAGAGAATCTAATATAACTTATCAAAATAGCTCTAAGGTGTACTTAACGAAAACCGCAAACCCGTTTTAACGTAAGTGGAGACATCGAGGTTACGTTTACGCAGACATTTCCGTAGAATTAGACTTTAACATAGTAGAATTACCCTTCATCCGTTTTCCTCCGCCAAAACCCCTGCTTTCTAAGCAGATTCGTGGAGGAGGCATATCAAAATCTTATACGCAATGGTCTCAATGAACTAGCGTGGGATCCTCATGAATAAGTCGTCGAGGAAAGTAAACTAGAAGACAGGATCAGCGGAGGAAGGACAAACACTCAGAAGCACTTGACTCACACAAAAGGCGGTGAATAAAAACACAGAGCTTTGACACGACGTCGTTGCACCCGGTGGTCAAATATTTAAGGCTGCATGACGCGTAGAATCTCCGGTTGGAGTGCGCATCATCCACAGAACCCGAGATGCTGTGTACATGCGTACTTCAATACGTACCTGTCTTTAAATTCTCATGCATTGTCATGAAGATAAGATTAATATTGAATCAACGTAAAAGAAAATTGATGGAGAAAGTCGGAAAACATTATAGCGACTTGCTACGTTACAGTTTTCTTCACTGAAAAAAATGAGTTAGCGTCAGATGACTAAAAATGGTTTCTGTACACTAACTCATATTGTGTGATTTGGACACACATGATTTTTGGTTTCTGTACACTAACCACTATTAGTGCTGGGAACTAATTCCGCTACTCTAATTCGCATTCGGTAGGGTTGGGTCAACCTAACCTCAAAACTGAGAGAGGAGAAAACGGCTTAGCGAATGATAACTGGACAATACTTTCAGGAAAAGAAGATTTCTTAAAAGATGAGAGGT
>NW_017547292.1:2976554-2989845 GCF_001854935.1 Bemisia tabaci
GCGCAGAAAAATCGCTATAACTCACGAACGAATCGTTTCCCCAAGATCAAACAAAGTGTGGTAGATGCAAAATTTTATGGAGAATCACCTCAACAGGTTTTTATTCACGTAGCAACGATTCCAAAGAGAGGAGAGACGAAAAACGAAAAAAAGTCGAACCCTCAAAATTGAAAAAATCGATTTATGACCGCGATAAATTACGCAACCTTGCAAACAGCATTAATATTCTTGTAGAGAATATTTTTTGACGTTTTTTAGCGCAAACCGCAACACTTACACTCAAACCGTTCGCGAGATATCGATTTTTAAAGTTTTAAAAAAATTGCAACTTTGCCCCCCTGCCCCCTCCCCCCTAATTATCCGAGGGGGCTGAAATTTTGCCCAAGCATCGGGGACACTTAGTACAACATCTGAGAAAAGTTTGAGCCAAATCCAGGGGGGGGGCCAAAATCGGCGTTTTTGGAACAACCTCTTTCAAAACGAAGCAATTCCTCGGAACCTGGCCAATTTGCAAATGTCGATACATCACCTCATTTTGAACCTCCATTTCAGTCGTGGAAACCCAGCTTAAAGCCGAGTCGACACCTGAAACTGGCAACGGCCCAACTGCACCGGCACCGGGTCTCGGACTAATCTATAAGACAAACTAATTAGAAATTGAAAAGCAGCCGCTCTGACTCGGCTCGGGTCGTCTGCCGGATCGAATTTGAATAGAAGCATGTGATCAGTGATGTAAATCATTTTTCTGCGTGTCCCTCCAACGTTTCGTTTCGAGCCTCTCGCACGAGTGCCACCATTTGAATAAGTTCCTCGTTTTCATCCGTGGCTGGCGCCTCGGGCCTCGAAAGGGGATCCACTCCGTTGCTCGGGTCCATTCTTGTGCCTCGTTCCTTGGTTGCCTGGTCATAGACGAATGGAGAATTTGCATGGAAATGTCTAATTGCTTCACCTGAAAGTGCTTAAAAAGCTGATTTCACAGTATTTTCTATAATTTTTTTAATAAATTTTCTTATAATTTCTGCCCAATACCTCAAAGGTCTTTCAAAGGATGGTCCTTAAAACATTAGTTAATTTTTTCAAACAGAAATAAAGAGAAGAATGGAGAATTTGCACACAAAAATTTTATTGCTTCATCTGAGAGTGCCTAATGAGGTGAGTTCGCAGTATTTTTCATAATTGTTTTCTGATATGGGAAATAGTATAAAAATAGATTTAAAAGTGAGAAAATGCACCGCCTAATTACGTCATCTGACGGCATTTCTCATTTAAACACACGTATTTTAGCAGATTAGATCATTTTGTCATATCTTCTCCAATATTTTTTCAATTCATGAACCAAGGGTGTCCTCGTGTTCAGTTCACTCAGCAGTTTCCACTCAAACAAGAAATTCACCAAACAGAGACCTGCAAATTCTCTATTGTTGCAAATCAAAACTGGTGGATACACAATTTGAGATATCCTGCACCATATCAACTTAAGCGATGTGATCGATAAATTGAGGTCAACGTTATTTTTTGCCTAATGATTGATGGATATCGGGATAGTGATTTGCTAGGCGAGTTTTTGCAAATCAGAATGGATTGCTGAACTGCTGAACCCATTGCTCAATTTAACGGTCATCAGCCGTGGACTTAAAAAAGTAACCTCTGCACTCTAAGACTCTCCAATTTAAATGAGTTAATTTCTGAGATAAGATAAATTTATTCAAAATGTATAAAACATAAAAGAAAAAACAACATTATATTGCCCGGAAAATTAGGATACCCCACTATTCTGCCTGATCAGACGTAACATTAATACAAATTATAATAATACAAAAAAAAAGTAATAAAATAAAACGGTAACATAAATTAAAAATTTTCGACTTTAAATCGTCCCATTTCGCTCTCCGAGACTCCTGTATTTAAAGAACAAGATTTCTACACTTTCAGCCCAAAACATCGCGCAGCAAGAGCTTCAACAGTCTCAACGGGAAAAGTCAATCATAATTTTAAAAATATCCACGAAACTTTTGAACAAACTTAACATTAAATTCCAACATTTTTTAACGTCCGTTTTTCCTACCATTTGGCAACCGAACTCCCGCCTGCATTCGGACTCCATTAATGACGATGGGGTCATTCGATTGCGGCGAGAAACAATGCAGCGTTCGCGGCTCCATGTTTAAGAGATGAAAAATGATGTTCATTATAGTCATTCGAGAATAAAAAAACACGCGACACAGTCTCAGTGGACAATAAATAATGACGCACTCAAGTTTAATCGCAACATTTACACAAATTTACGTAAATTTTAGGAAAGATTTCCACTCAATTAAAGAACCGTTCCCTTAGACTCAACATACAAGGCTGAGGGCAAAAAGTGGCTCACAAAAATGAAAAAAGTGCAAGGTCATTGAGATTCATCCAAATAATTCAATGAAATATTAGAATTAAAAACCAACAGCATAATAGAACCCAGTAAAAACTGCGAATCACTTAAAGCTGTTTTAGTCGAATAATCACGCGGTCTTAGTCAGCAATAAAAAATGAACATGTCGTAAGGATTTAAAAAAATATAAAAAGGAGATCACAAGTGCGCACCAAAGAGAGAATTAGAACCATGAAGCGGATGGCTGTCGTTTTTTTTTTTGACAAGATATTCATCTGCAAAAGCTCTCCTCAGGTTGGTCCAGCGATCGTAGAGCTTTCCTCTAGCTTTGTGGATGGCTGTGGTTTTTTTGACAAGATATTCATCTGCAAAAGCTCTCCTCAGGTTGGTCCAGCGATCGTAGAGCTTTCCTCCAGCTTTGTGGATGGCTGTCGTTTTTTTTTGACAAGATCTTTATCTACAAATGTTCTCCTTAGGTTGGTCCAGCGATCGTAGAGCTTTCCTCTAGCTTTGTGGATGGCTGTGGTTTTTTTGACAAGATCTTCATCCACAAAAGTTCTCCTCAGGTTGGTCCAGCGATCGTAGAGCTTTCCTCTAGCTTTGTGGATGGCTGTGGTTTTTTTGACAAGATTTTCATCCACAAAAGTTCTCCTCAGGTTGGTCCAGCGATCGTAGAGCTTTCCTCTAGCTTTGTGGATGGCTGTGGTTTTTTTGACAAGATCTTCATCCACAAAAGTTCTCCTCAGGTTGGTCCAGCGATCGTAGAGCTCTCCTCTAGCTTTGTGGATGGCTGTCGTTTTTTTGACAAGATCTTCATCTACAAAACTTCTCCTTAGGTTGGTCCAGCGATCGCAGAGCTTTCCTCTAGCTTTGTGCACATGGTTGCTTATATCCCTACATCGAACGACATATTTAGTAGGTAGATTCTATCGCGCATGGAAACAGGACACGAATAGCCTTAGCAAGCTGAGTGAAGCGTGCAGGGAAAATCTTCTCCCATTGATCATCAAACAATTCTTCGTCGATTCAGACTTTAGAAATCGACGGTGAAACTACCAAACCACGTATCTCGGTTTGCGACGTCGCAGACTTCCTGTCATACTTTATTTTTTAAATGAAAAGCTACTTAACGTCCAGTCTTGAAAATTTCCGTGATTTTTCCTCTTCGTGCGGAGAAAATTCTGTGAAAATTTCAAGGAATGATATGGATTTGGTCTACTTCAAAAAAATAAAATGTGAGCGGAGATTTTTAAACACCGCAAACGAGATACGTGGTTTGGTAGTTTCACCGTCGAAATAGTAAATCGCAACGTATGTATGAGCCGCTTTTACGGCGCGCTATATAGAGCGCTCCGCGACGCCTACCCGCCACAGGAATCTGTCATGGTAGAGCGATCCTCCGGAAGCTGGCATCTCTCCGTTTCTTCACGGATGTCCTCTACCCACCGTTTGGCTGGACGCCCTCTATAAAACAAAAACAACAACAACAACATAATTACACCATTACACATTTTGTAAATAGATCTTACAGCACTAGGGTTTTACATTTTCAATATGTATAACTCGCCATTTTGCAGTATTAACGCAAATCGTCACCCCCGCGGAAGCTCCAAGTAGTCCGAAATCCCTAATATACACGGAAAAAACAAGACTAGTGTTGAGCACTACTGGCCGTTTAGTGGGGAGTAGTTGAGGGCTGGCGTCTAAGCGCTGTACAGCTCAACACCGGAAGGCAGTGCAGGTGGGCACTGAACATGAGTAGTGCTAATCAGATGCCGCGAGACGTAGTTGCGCTTAACAGGTGTAAATTCACCCACGAGACGTCGGAGTCACGATAGCCTGGTGGTAACGCGCTGGTCTTCCACCGGCGCAACCCGAGTTCGATCCCAGGCGGAGACGTTTCATATTTTACGCTCGCTCCAAAGTCACTTTAGGGCTTGACACTACTTCTTCCTTAGTGACCCAGCCTCGAGCTGTTTAGTGCCCAGCACTCCTCTGACTTGCTGGCTCCATTTGACCTAACCCTCGTTAGTGCCCAGCACTAACATGTAGGTCCCAACCCTAAACTCGTTTTTTCCGTGTAAATTAACTGCCAAGATTTCGGTTCAGGGATCTCTCCTCGGCTCTGAGATGTGAGTCTGAGGGAGATAGCGAAGGGAGGCCAGCGCTGCGTACCTGTTGTACTGTGGGTTGCATTTTTACTGGCACAGGACCTCGACTGACTGTCTTCGCAACACGGATGCTCGGGTGCCGTGTAAGTGGTCCCCCCTAACCCNGGGGGGGGGGGGGGGGGGGCTGGTGGTGGGACACGCAGTGAAGCGTGAGCAGGCTGATTAGCAGTCTGCATGGCTTCGGAGGCAGACTCATCGCGTTGGACGATCCCACTCATCCCAGTCAACAAGCGGCTCACAGTGGGTCGAGTCGATTAGAGAGGTCAGACATGAAATTTTTAACTATAACTGCAAATTTTGAAGTTGATTTCGTCGCATTTTAAATTTTAAGGGACGTCTTCGGAAGAAAATAGCCCGAGGAATTTAATGGGCTCACTCTTCGAACCTCAAAATTGTGTATAAACGGAGATATAACCTCTTAAAGTTTCCTAATTTTGTCCGACCTGAGATCGGCGACCTCTCCTATTGACTTGATCCACTGTGTATCGCTTGGTCGGGAAGCTTTTTTTAACTAAAACTGCAAATTTTGAAGTTTATTTCGACACATTTTAAATTTTAAGGGATGTCTTCGGAAGAAAATTGCACGAGGAATTTAATGGACCCACTTTTAGAACCTCAAAATTGTGTATAAACGGAGTTAAAAGCGTTCGAAGTTTCGAGATTTTGTCCGACCTCTCCTTTTGACTCGACCCACTGTGCGGCTGCGGCATCTGAACCAATTAAATATTCATTCATATTGCAGTTCAGGTGGTCTCTCTCGTCGCCCTCCTCGCCCTTACGTTACCACCGGCACTTTCTGTCATCGCCAGGTATATCCACGAAGGAAAGTCTCGTATCAGGAACGGTAGCGTCTCTGTAGATTTCTCTGCACAGCAGGGTGCAGGCACATGCCTTGTTAAAATTTTGGAGTTAAATTCTGCGCCGGAGTCTATATGGACCACATTTTGCAATAAGGAACCACTATCTCTGGCGCTTCCATAAAAGCACCTTTCTGCATGGGGAAAACCAATAGCATTTATGTTGTTTCTAAAATCAGCCAAAAATAGTGGTTCCTTATTGCAAAATGTGGTCCATATAGCGCCCAAGACCCCAATGGATATGAATGCGGAGAGGAATCTGTACGCCCTAAGGTGTGACTTACACTACTACGGAGCGATTCAGGAATAGAATTTCTCTCCAAAATTTTTAACAGTGAGTGTTGGCAATGGATCGGTTTTTTTATTTATCATTTTTATTTTAATAGTTAAAAGAAGATACACTGGAAAAAACACACTGGATCTAGAGTCCAGACTCTTAAAAACATCGACAAGAAAAAATACTCTCGATTCAATCAGATTTAAGCTTAAATCAAGAACCAAGCCTCTTAAAATGAGCGGATTTCCTTTTGATTTACGCTTAAATCTGATTGAATCAAGAGTATTTTTTCTTGTCGATGTTTTCAGGAGTCTGGACTCTAGATCCAATGTGTTTTTTTCCAGTGTATATACAAGGGCCCCAAAACATATAACGCAATTAATTGCTCAGTATAAAAATATGGGTCTTGATCCCAACTAAGATACACACACAACAACAAAAAATACACCATACAAACAAAATACACTGCACAAAAAAATACACCACACACACCAAAAAAAATTAACAAATTTTGGTCGAGTTCGCCCAATAGTATTGTGTCTACCGTAGGCCTGATAACGTTTCTTTCTTTTTTGAACACGTGTTGGGGAATAGCTTTACTCCAACGTGTTTGGGAGTGAAGCATGTTTTTAATATTGTATATCTATTATCGATCATGAAGACTTGAACTTGCGAACAGAAAAATAGAGCCACCTTTGAGATTTCTTGGTCCTGTACCTGATTCTGGGAGGGTCCAACATAATTTACCACATAGTAAGATTTCCCTGAATAGATAACTATCACTTGCCGGAAGAGACTTTCTGGCCTGCCTAGAAAATTAAAGGCGAAATGGAAATGTGTGTTACAACCTTTGCATAATCCTGCTTGCTCCAAAGCAGTTAGAAAAACGTCACTGACAGCTGGACGGATATTGTGATTCTTGCCCATAGGAGCAAGAGCGCAGGGTTGCATCCGAAAATGATCCGTACAATGTTCTGATTTTCCAATTCAGTCCAAAAAAAAATTTCCCGTTTTTTTCATAATTTTTGAGAGAAACGATCGATCTGGAATAAAATTATAGTAGGTAAGAAATTAAATAAAATTCTTTCATGAGAAACACTGAAACTGACTGGTGATATTTATGTGTGGTCAGTAAACTAATTTTGTCAGTATCTCTTCAATTTAAGTGATTTTTTGAGAAGGCTCCTGAATATTCCGGATTTCCTCCGATCAAGGGCAACCCTGCATCCACCTTAGATTCGAGCGAATGTCCCCTGTTACAACGCCAAAACTTTTAAAGTTTAAACAGAGAATGCGTTTTACAAGATCGAGCTTATCGAGCTTTTACAAGATCGTAGTTTATTATTTCAGAGAATTTCATACCTTCCCGTCTGCAATAACAATTTGAACGAATGATTTTACATCTTCCCACCTTATGACGCACCGACGAAATCGAGGCAGTGCAGTTGGGACCCGAATCACAGCTGCCGGTTTACCACGAAAAATTTCCATTACCATATCAAACTATTCAGGAAATCGACGGTTTATCCCGATATCTAGCACCATCGCTCGGTGGGTATACCGTATCGCTTGCCTATTTATTGCGGTTCTCTTCCGGTGCGCGGAAGTCGAACCTCGGATCGCGCATAAAATATGCACACAATCCGAGACCAAGCCCCTCTCACGTCACCCCCAAGCTCCTCNGATGCTCAGCTCCACCCCCTACCTTAGGCTCATTTGCTACGATTCTCAACTTTACTTTTAAGTCTCGATGGAAGGATCGACTATCGACCCGTAATTCCATTAGGACTCCGCCCTTCAATTTCTTGCGGATTTGCACTCGCAGGCGGATATCGACGGAACGCCTTTTGTTGCTCGGTCTTCGCACCGTCGCATAAAGACATAAATCTTCATCGGAGATGCTGGAACGCAAATTGAATCCTTTTCACCGCACTCCTCGCGCGAGCCGCGGGTTGGAGTTGGAAGCTCTCCTCGCGGCGAAACGAAGGTGGGTGGAAACGTGGATGCTCATCAGATGTGATTTCCTCGGTAGTGACTGTAAAATGAACGTATTTCTGCCGAAAGGAACTATGTGCATTATGAAGTGAGCCCCTTTATTTATATATTATCATGGGTTTCAGGGTTCATGCCTTAGTGCACAAAGTTCCGTTTGGTAGAAATACGTCCAAATGTCTTTCGGGACTAATAACGATCTTGGAGGATCTGAGGTATTCGGACGATCAAATTCGATTAGGAGCTTCCTGGCAAATGCTAAACGGGTTGGGGGATATGGTGATTGTTTCGCATCGCACCCTATATTCCATCAGCGCGATTTGAATCGAACTTACCTTGGTAACGGAAAGCTTCAGATCGTTCCTGATTTTTGAACAGAAAATCGTTTCATGATAGTTTATTAGAATTCTAGGTCTGAATGTACATATATCTCAAAATACCTTACAGGTTATTTTAAAATTACATGGGGAAGAATAATAAAAACGTTATGAATTTTGAATAATCAAATTTAAGAAAAATACTTGTGTTTTTCAATTTCGTCTTTCTGAATATTAATAAATTCAGACTACTCTTTTAAATCATGCAAAGCTTGATTCACAAAGGAAATTTCCATTTTTGCAGTTATTTTATGTCAGTTCTGACCAGTCGCATCGACTAAATTATTTAAAGCACGTTTTTGACTCTCTCGGATCGTAATTTCTAAAATTTCCGTACGCGTTAAAGTATATTAGTTGTCGGTTGCTTTTTTTACTCACTGGAAAAAAAAACTCATTGAATTTAGAGTGCATACTCTTGAAAACATTGACAAGAAAAGATACTCTTGATTCAATCGGATTTTTGCTTGAATCAAAACAAAATCCACTTAAATTAAGAGGCTTGGTTCTTGATTTAAGCTAGATTCTGATTGAATCAAGAGTTTTTTTTCTTGTCGATGTGTTTAAGAGTGTGAACTCTAGATTCAATGTGTCTTTTTTTTTTCAGTGCTGTGTAGATCTTCACAACTTAACTGTTTGCCTCGGAATTTGACAATATGCCCGATTGTACCATTATCCTGAGACCATAACCTCGTCGGTAGGTAATGAGTCAGGCGCGACGGGCATAGAATTGTTTTTTGATTATTTTTCTGGTACCGAAACGGAAATTTTCGTAAAAGTGCTCGCCCGTCGCTCTCGGTACATCGCACGACGCGACGTCCACCTCAGCCGCGAGCAATGATAAATGGTTGCCGATGTGAAGGTTGGTAATGAAGGCGTTAGCTGCGGTGGCCGATGGTTTGTCGTCGGTCGGTGGCATGGCGGTCGTCGGTCGTGGCGTCGGTCGTGCCTCACAGAGCGCGGCGAAGAGGAGTCTGTTTCCGGTCCATCCTCGACGTCCGTCGCTGACCCGACGCCCGACGCCACAGCGGCACATCCACGCCGACGCACTAGCCCGTTGTCGCTTTGAATCACTCGATTCAATCCTGATTTTGTCCCCTCTTCCTTTTCTGGCCAGGATGAGAATTTTCGGAAGGGGTCATCCTGGAATATGAGAAAGAATCCGTCATAGAAGAATGTCGCATTACAGAGCGCCACTGGAAAAAAAAACACATTGGATCTAGAGTCCAGACTCTTAAAAACATCGACAAGAAAAAGTACTCTTGATTCAATCAGAATCTAGCTTAAATCAAGAACCGAGCCTTCTAATTTAAGCGGATTTCGTTTTGATTCAAGCAAAAATCCGATTGAATCAAGAGTAATTTTTCTTTTCAATGTTTGCAAGAGGCTGGACTCTAGATCCAATGTGTTTTTTTTCCAGAGGCGATTTAACCAAAATTCTGGGTGGCGGGCTGTCTGAAAGTCTGGGAAAATCAGGGAATTTCTGGCGACCAGGAGACGTCAGGGAATTCATACAAAGTCAAGAAATTCAATGTGTTAAGGGTGAGATTTTTCCTGGGGGGAAATCCTGGAATAAGAGGAAGAAACCGCCGTGGCAGAACGTCGTATTACAGATCGATTCAACGAAAATTCAAGGTTGCGGGCTCTCCGAAATTCCGAAGAAGTCAGAGAATTTGTGTCGACCAAGAAAAGACAGGGAAAGTCAAAGAATTTAATGCGTTTAACTTTTAGCAGAAGTGAGTGTAATTTGAAGGATAAAATTTAAAGTGGAAGTTTTATTTAAATGTGAGGGAAAAGCAAAAAATAGTCCGGGGAAAGTCAGGTAATTTGAAGATGAAGAAATTATGGCAACCCTGAATTTGTTCTTTAAACATTGGAATATTCTTTTAGTGGTGAAAGGGCGTAAAGGAAAGAAAGTCGTAACCGCCGAAATTTAACTCTTGCTATAACTTGAAAAAAAAAAAAAACTTGATTTCTCTGGTGGTTCTCTCTATTATTTCTCTTTGTACAATAAATCAGGAATTTAAACACCATTTTTAATAAGAGCATGGAGAGATTGGGTAAGAAATAAGAAAATTTAGCATTTTGGTGGATTCGTCCTGTGCTATTAGAATTGGCTCGGAATTTACGCCGTTTTTTCGCTAGAACAGCTATTCAAATGTTTAAAAAAATTAAATAGCATTTACAGTGAAATTTGCAAAGGCAAACTTTGTTAGCATAGCTCGGTTGTACGATCCGAAGTAGATTATCCGGGTTCAACTGAAATCGATGAAATACTTGAACTGCTGCAAGCAACTATTTCTACTCTTGAGCCGCTCAGATTGCCTACCAGCTTATTGAAGGCAAACTAGTGAGAAAAAGTGCGGACAATTTTGAGAGAATTAATTAAGTTGGCACTACGCAAGAAATGTAAAAGGAATTCTTATTGAATTTACCGAATTGATCGGAGTTACTTTGCCTGTTTCTTCTTGTAAGTTTTTTAAGTAAACCTAGTCAGTTTCACCCTCTTTTTAGTAGAAACGAGAATCTTGAACTGCAAAAAGTTCACTTTATGAAAGCGAAGGCGTACGAACAATCGGTATGGAATTTAGAAATTAGGGTGGTGTGGAGGCCGTGGGGCATACCTGTCGTGGGGCCGCCCGATAATTCCTCTCAAAATCACGCTTTGAAGTTTTCAATTTACACTTTGGATTGGCACTGAAGCATGTATAGGGGCTATTCTTAGAACGGACAGTTTTCTGATTATATGAGAGGAAAAGTATTATTTGTGAGGGCAACTCTTTAACAGCTCCTACATTACCCAATGGAACAATAGATCATTCTAAAACATTTGTAACGACAGCAGCCAGAATGTGTTTCTCTGCATTTTTGATCGAAACAAATAATACAAGCTTTTTTAGTCCTCAATTCCCCAATTTAATGTTTACCTGTGTTGTTTTTGTTTCAGGTGAGACGGCTAAAAAACGGAAACATGTTCTTTTTCTCTCCTCCGAGGGGTAAGATAATACTTATCACATAACTTTAAAACGAAGAGGCCACCCTTTGCCGGTCCGTTTAGTATCGTACTTTTTTTCATTTTGTAATAAAATCACCTCACAAGAAGAAAAAAGTATCTAGTCGCGTGGCAACCCTATAAATCCGACTTCGCGAAGAATATGAAATGATGCGAATATGGGTAAGATTAATTGTATGCCTATTCCTACAATTAAATCCTGTCCCTACACACAATGTGGGGTCCCGATTACTTGCGATCAACACGGCTTGAAAACTCCTCGAATCCCAGACAATTTTCTCGCGGCACCAATTGAAAAGGAAAAGCGAGACCAACGCACCATTTACATGATATATCTTCGGGGAAGAAATTGACTTTCACCCCTCTTCATCCGGCATTCGCTGTCTTTGATAAATCGTCCCGTTAATAGGCGATACGGATGGAAGGAAGGTCTGGAGCGACAACTCCCCGCCCGACTTTTATTTCCTGCCCTGGCGAGTGTGGAGAGGATAGAGCCACCGTCTTATTTTTTTTCCGCTGTGAGAAAAAAAAGCGAGCGTCCTCGCACATTTTTTCGCCGGTTGTGTGAAGCCGGGCGTGGCGCGATCGTCTAAGGATCCGGCTCGGAGCATCAGTGCATCGCCACCGTTTCCTCTACGTGTGCACACAGCGATACACCCTCTCTTTGACCTACTTTTGTCCGAGGGACAAAAAATATGGTGTTGAGGTTTCCTCCCCGGCGCGCGGCCCGACGCGACACCCAAGTGCGAAAGGAACACGACCTGTATACGCAATTCTGGCGAATTCGTTCCCATGATGAAGCATTTAGAGATGAAACCTTATGTGAGCTAGCCCGGATTAAATGTTTCGAGATGAGGGATTCGTCACCCTCTGCCCTTGAACGGGTCCGGTAAAAATAAGTCGCATGTTTGTCGTACGCTGCCGTGCTAATAAGGAAGAACGCCGTATGAACATTCGAGAGTTGCTAAATTTCACTTGATAGAATTTGTATTGTTGACGACATTCATGCCTATGTTTCCTTGAAATTTTGAGGTATTTTAGATTAAAATGCGTACAAAATGGTCCGAAAATTTTGGAAAATAATATTCAGAATTTTTCCAGTAAAATCGGTCTTTATCGGAGGAAACTTGGCAACGTCTGAAGGCTCTTACGGTGTCTTTCCTTAGCACGTACGGTGGACGAATAATTGAGGGGCTTGGAGGCAAAGTGACTGGATCTGTGAAAAGGGACTTCATCTTCCGGCCGAAAATGTTTCTTAATTTTCCGCAAACACTTGAAGCCCCTGTTAAAAATGTCCCATGTGTCCGCATGAAAATTTCATGGGGGCCCATGAGAATTTCATGGGGGCTCATGTGAATTTCATGGGGACTCATGGGTGCCCATGGGTAGGATTGGGGTGCCCATGGGCAGGACCGGGGTGCCCATGGGCAGGACCGGGGTGCCCATGGGCAGGACCGGGGTGCCCATGGGGAGGATCGGGGTGCCCATGAGGAGGACCGGGGTGCCCATGAGGAGGACCGCGGTGCCCATGAGGAGGACCGGGGTGCTCATGGGGAGGACCGTGGTGCCCATGGGGACCCGGGGTGCCCGTGGGGAAGACTTGGGCGTCCGTGAGCAAGACCGGGTCGCCCGTGGGGAAGTGTGGGTGCCCAGGAAAGGTGAAAGCTTATAGTTAATTCTGCATCACTTGGTACAAAGAACACCCGAGAAAACTTTAAAAATTATACTACCCTTTGAGAGCCACTTATTTAAATAAGTTATAGCGATCTCAATAAAATATATATTAAGTTGAGAGTTTGAGAAAAACAAAGTTAAAGTTTGCCAGTCGGTGCAGCTGTTGGAGGTTAATAGAAAAAATCATTTCAAACGCTTATTATAAAATGTACATTACTTGCGTATAATCTAAAATTATTACTTCTCTTGTATTATTAATTGAAATGACCTTAATCCCAAGTAGCGCAGTGCAACGAAAATATTGAAATTAAAGAGCAAAATCATTTCAATAAAATTGTAATTTTCTTACCATCAAATCGCAATTTTTACATCATTTAGTCGATTTATGACGATTTCAAACAATCAATAAAATGAGCTCCATGTGTTAAAAAAATGAATATGCAGTGCAGTAAAAAATTGCAATTACTGATCATTTTAATTTTATTGCAATGCGTTTCAATAAATGGGGCCCCTTCAAATGTGAACTTGGCAACATACACAACATATACTCAGTGCGGAATTG
>NW_017547292.1:2998706-3052264 GCF_001854935.1 Bemisia tabaci
GAAGCAGTTAAGGAAGAAACATCAGAAGCAGTTAATAAAGAAACATTGGAAGCCGTTCAGGAAGAAAGCTAAGTAGGAAAGTTGGGTACTTTAGCGACTACTCTTTTGTACGTATCAAACTTTAGTTTCTTAAAATAGTTCATAGCACCCAACATAGGTGATGTTCTCCACAAGAAAAGATTTTTCAAATATTATAATACCTATTAAATTTTAATAATTTTGTAAAAGAAGTTTCCAATTTCATTTTGCTGTACTTTTTTATAATACATTTCATAGAAATTTCAACATGATTCCTTTCATTTTAAACTAAAAAAAAAAATTTGACGTATTTTTGCCAATAGGAACTATGTGCATTAAGACATAAGCCCTGAGACCCATAAGACTTATTGCATAACAGAGCTCACGTCATAATGCACCTAGTTTTGTTTGGCAGAAATACATCCAAATGTCCATAGGGGCACATGTTGAATTGGCCTCTGCGGGAATCGCACTTCTCATGATACCCCATGAAAATTGTTGTCTCTCTGGAGAACCGTGGTTTTTCATAGGCCTGAATTTCATGTGCCCCCATGGGGATACGTCATTCCCATATGCCCCCATGGGGAGACCTCGTTCCCATGGGCCCCCATGGGGAGATCTCGTTCCCATGGGCCCTCATGGGGAGACCTTGTTCCCATGGGCCCCCATGGGGAGACCCCATTCCCATGTGCACCCCTGAGTAATTCGCGTCCCAAATTACCATGTGCCCCCATGGGAATTTTTCTGGATATTGCACATGGGACATTTTTAACAGGGGCACGTTTCTCCTTGGAATTTCAGGACTAATATTCCCTCCAATTTTTGAGAACGAGGGTCAAACTTGTGCCAGTATATTCACATTTTCTTCTTCCATGGATTTGTAAAACAATACAACATACACTCTAAAATGTGTCAGGGAATTAATGTCAGGAAATTTCATTTTCTAAATTCTGTGGCAGCCCCGAGTTGGAATTTGAGCGCAATAGCGCTCTTTCGGAAAGGAGAGAAATTGCCGGAAGAGCATGGTTCGATTAATAAAGGGCGTGTTATGGACGACTGCAATGCAACGCTTTGGCCTAAATACTTGCTTTGCGAGGCATAAACCGCAACTCTGTTGTTCTCGGCGGGTTCATGGAACATCGTGCTGCGCCTGGATGTTTAACAACTTAATTAGCCTTCCCACGTCCAGTTTCACCGCCTCTTCATTTTCATCGAACTTGCGATATCCCCGCCATGAGCGAGGATCACCGGTTTACATTTAAATGTTCCCTCGCAACTCATTTTCAGTGCATGGTAGTGTTGTTGATTTTTGCAAAAATCGATCGAATCGAAAGTGAAAATTTTTGTCCGAAAAATCGATTATTCGCATAAAAAACACGCCCAAAAAAATCGATTTTCAAGAAAATTGCCCTGAATAAAAAAATCGATTTTTAGGATGAGTATTGTGCCGTTCGTTTTTCTTAAATTGTCGCCTCACTGAGCGTTGAGTTTCATTGTCCTTAAATTGGAGCAATTTCGATGGCTTCCTTTAGTTTCGAAGAATAATGTAGGCTTGTTTCTTCTTCAATTATTATTCAAGAGTAAAATTTTTGTTCGTGTAAAATCGAAAAATTTCGATTTGTGAGTAAAAAATCAATTTAGCTGCAAAATCGCGTGCCAAAAATCGATTTTTAATCGAATATTTTGTGCGCAAATTCGATATCTTCAGAAAATCGAAAAAAAATCAACAACCCTAGTACATGGTTTAATAATACAAGAACTAGCGAAGTTCGACCAAAATTCAACGCATTTAGCGTGTACTTTGGCACCGAACTTATTCAAGCTTAAATCGATAAAATTTTGGCCCATGGCGAGGGGTATCCCTCGAAAGTGAGGGTTGAAGGGCACGGCGCATAAGTGCAGTTTTCGATATTACGAGAAATACTTGTTTGAAGTTCCGAAATTACATGAATCCGTACAGCAAAAAAAGTTCACACTTTTGGATGCAATATATTGGAATTTAGGGGCGAATTTTTCACAGAATATGCATATAGACTAGTTTTACGTGAAGTCATTAATATATAAATTTTTTAAGAAATCTTCTTTGTTTACATCGGATGACCGGGTACCCGTGTATCGAAATAAATCAATCATGTATCGAAAAAGTGGCCCGGCGTCACACAGGTATCTCAGAATTCGGGACCTAGAAAATGCATGAAAGTGGCGCCAGCTCTCCCACTTACATTCCGATTCTATGTACTCTATGTCCAAGCCCCTCGTTAGACCTTGCCACGTGTTAGACCTCCTTAAGATCAAACCTATACAGCACAGCAATAGTTCAAACCTCTTCTTGGAAATTTTATCCTTGGCGGGGCCGTTTCCTTTCGGATGAATTCAGACCACATGATGGCTTCAAAATCATTAATACGACAAGCGACAGCATATCTCGTAGCACCTATGAAGTTGACAACGCCGACAGCCCAACCGCGTAACACCGGTCACCCAGTTACAAGCCACACAGAGACAAATCCTCCCAGTTCTCTACTTAGATGATCACAGTCATTATTCAAAGCGAGCAAAACGCTAATTGCACCGATCGAACCAGCTCGATAATTTTTAGTGCTCCACAGGCTCTTTCCGCGCTGTAAGCGGTAGCTGCACGTATAATTTGGTTAGCCTGAGCCTAATCAGCGTCCATTAGACTCATTTTATTGCGTTTTCAGTGAATGTTACGTAACGAGAGCGTCACAATCCGGGAGGGAAGAGGGTATTAAAATCGAGAGTGCTCGCGGAAAGTAGTCATGCTGCGGTCGTCCCAGCGCAGCGGATCGAATATCGAGTATCGAGTAACCTTGATCGATATAAAGCGTTGCTAAGATAGAGATTCATCGATCTGGATCATTCGATACCGAGTCTAAAATCGACCTGCGGAGCGGTAAAGAATTAGTAATAAGGCTGATGTGGTCAGCGCGCCGATTTTATTGTCCATCGTGAAGCTCTAATGGACTCGGATCTGATGAGGGAACTTCTTTCCGATACTCAAACGGAGACAATGTTTTTCTCCAAGGATGGTAAAGTAAAACGAAGTGCTCAGGAACAACAGTCCAGGAGCATTGTGGTTTTTGATGGTTCTATTGAATTCTTCGGAAATTGGATTTAATGGAGCTGTTGCACAACTCGTTGCTCATCTGACGCAAGGACGTATCTCTACTTCCAATGGAGATGTTCATGTGTGAGGAATTTGCGATTTGACTGTTGATTCTTATGTATCTTATCCAAAGTTTGCGAGAAACATGATGTGGCCACTGGTTTTCTCTGAAATTAACTCCCAAGTTCAAAAAAAGCTCTCAAGTTGAGGCCAAAATGAAGGAGATATCCCACGCTATTCTGAGAGTCTATCTCTACATCAAAAGAAACTTTCCATGCAAAGATAGGGTGTGCCAACTCCCTGCAGGGCTTTGGGAGGATAGGGACTTTGGCGGCTAGGTGTCACAGAGCTCCAGAGAGCGCTATAAAAGCGGCTTTATATGTATCTAATCCATACAGAGTGCAGTCATTTCAAAATCATGGGTTGAAAAACGCTAACTTTCCGAGTTTGAATATTAGAGCCAAACGCAACAGCCAGCGTGAAACGCGTGCTAGCGCTTGCAAGACTGTAGAAATCTACTTCACCCATTGCGCGTACTCTACGATGCGGACGGCGCGCAATGCTTGAAGTATCCTTGGCGTGTGCGCGCAATGTGTGAAGTATCCTCGCACTCTTGTAGGCGTTCCGCGCTGTGCACTATTGTATTTGGATGTATTATTTAAATTCACGTAGTCTGCGTCTTTCAACTCATGATTTTGAAATTTTTGTACACTCTACTTGGATTATTGTCATTTAAAATGATGGTGAGAACATTTTTATTTTTTATATCTTTTTAAGATTTTTAAATTTTCGAAAAGTACCGAATTCGGTAACCTCGCGCCACTATTTTCCCCGCTTAAATATATTCATAAACGGCACCCTCCAGAAAAGATGCAGAAAGTTCCTAGCCTTCCCATGTTTCAAATCGAGACCACCCCCTCCCCTTTTATAACCACTCTTGTTTTCTCAGAAATCTCAAAAACATGAATGATTGCCGTAATTTTGCGAAAACCTAGTGAATTTTACCGCGATTCTAAGAAAAACACGTAATTTTCATCGCTATTCTGCATACAAAGCGCGATTCCTACGACGCTGAGTAATTTGAAACCTTTTCTTTCCATTTTCACTGGCGACCAACCTCGAACCGCCCTGTCGCACAGTGGATCGAGTCATCAGTGAAAGAGGGCGGGCATGAAATTTTTGTCTAAAACTGAAAATTTTGACGTTTATTTCGTCAAATTTTAAATTCTAAGGAGTGCTTCAAGAAGAAAATTTTACGAGGAAACCAACGGAACCACTTTTAGATCCTCAAAATTGTGTATAAGCGGAGATATAAGCTCTTAAAGTTTCCTAATTTTGTCCGACCTGAGATCGGTGACCTCTCCTATTGACTCACTGAAAAAAAAAACACACTGGTAAAAAAAACACATTGGATCTAGAGTCCAGACTCTTGAAAACATTGACAAGAAAAAATACTCTTGATTCAATCGGATTTTTGCTTGAATCAAAACGAAATCCGCTTAAATTAAGAGGCTTGGTTCTTGATTTAAGCTAGATTCTGATTGAATCAAGAGTACCTTTTCTTGTCGATGTTTTTAAGAGTCTGGACTTTAGATCCAATGTGGTTTTTTTTTTCCAGTGCTTGATCCACTGTGTGTCGCTTGGTCGGGAAGCTTTCGCACCTCCAGATCGTGCGAACACCCGCCCTGAGTTGGACACTGAAGGCGAAGGGTCGGATCGTCGCCCTCGGCGAGGCGTCGCGACGCGTCGGACGTCGGCGTCGGGACGCCCATCCCCCGACGACCTTGCCCTCGGTGACCGCGGACGCGGGACAGGAAGAGAGGCGGTGCGGTGCGGTGCGTTGGCGGACGGCGGAGTGCGAGGTGTGATGTGCGAAACCCGTTATTTTCAGCGGCAAATTGCTTTCTTTATCAACGGGCTCATTTTTCGCCGTCCTCTCGTTAGCGCGTCGAGTTTCGCGCCCCCGAGCCCCCGGCCCAGCCGGACACGATTACAGGGGAGCTCGTTATTCATGGTCCCTCGGGCCGGATGCTTTCTCAGGGACGATCCCCTTGAACAAAATCCCGCCATTTCGTTGTGTCCTAGCGAGGAGGACATCCTTACTCTGCCGAGCTAAGGAAAAATGTCGTATGAATGGTCGAGTGTTGCCGGTGTATCTCAAGTGCATTTCCCCCTTTAAATTGGTTTTCAGATGTTTTTCTGCAATTTAATGAAAGTCAAAACGAAGATGAAAAATGTAAGATGCGGAAAGGACAATTCAGGGCTGAGCTCTAATACTTTAGCACGGTGTCTACAAGTCCGGAATTTCCGGAAAGTCTGGAAATAGTGAAGGGCGGTCCGGAAGTACTGAAAAAGTACGGGAATTCCGTAAGGGGGTCCAGAATGTATTTCATATTTTTGTCAGTTCTGTCGTAATTTGAGCGAGAAATACAAATTTTTGAAATTTTTCGAATTTCGTAAATTGGAGGTACCTAAAAAGTACTGAATTTCACTGTTGAGGATGTACCGAATTTCTTGGGAATGTATACTGAATAGTACGTTGCATAGTGTAACAAGCCAGTTCAGGTAGGTCGGCAGGGATTTTCGGTTAGAAATGCCCAATAGTTGTTTTAGTAAAACTATAATTCTCAAGTCAAAATGTTGCAATTTTAAAATTGATTTATATCCTTTGGTCATCTGGAAACGGCGGATTCGGGGTACCGTTCTGCCAAAAATATTCGTAGAACTGTAATTCCACCCAAGCACAAGGTTTGAGACAGGTTATGGATAACTTTTAGATTTCTGAGATGACGTAATTCATTGACGGTCCCTCGGGTAATAACAAAGCGTGAGGTAAGGGTGCATTGCGCAAGATCTCATCAGATTCGTAAGACGGCTCATAATGCGATAAACTGAGGGTGCACACTGACTTAAGCGTAAACAAAATCTCGGCGGGAGATATGGCGCTTGCGAATAGATATAGCGCCGAGCACGCCTATGATGCTTTGCTAAGGAAAAACGTCCTATGAGCCTTCGAGCATTGCCAATTGTCCTTTCATGAAATACGAAATTCCTGGATTGGGTCAGTTGAGCTAGTCAAAAAAACGTATTTTGATTTTTTCAAGTTTATAGATCAGTAAAAAAAATGTAAGATCTGCCCAGCGGGCTGATTATGGACATCGATGATGATAGACAAAGAAGGCGTTGGGAACATGGAGCAAGCATATTTGTCGAAACGGGTAGTTGTCATATAGACTAAGGGGGAAATGGCGGACTAAACACAGTACCTCCCGCGGGTTTCCGTTAGTCAGTCTATTATTTACCTCCTTTTTCCATTGCAACCACCCGCTTCCACTAATAGGATTGCTTCGTTTTCAGTGTCTTCTTTGTCTATAGCTTTGTCTATCAACTTTCACAATTAGCCCGCAGACACCTAGGCCTTGTCTCCACGAGCCGTTTCACGAGATTTGTCCCGGGGAAAAATCCCAATTATGAAGTTGGGAAAAATATTGAGTTAATCAATATTTTTCCCAGTACCAAGTATGGTACTTGTACCCCTAGGACCCACTGAAAGAAGAAGAAGAAGTGAAAACGAATTGTGCGATATTTTGTTCATTACTACATTGTTCATGTTTGTTTAGTTAAAATAATGTGTCTAATTGTCAATTGAGTGCAATTATTATTTTAATCCGGGTTAAATACTCGACTTTAACTAATTTATCTTCCCGCTCAAACTAGTTGCAGGACTGTATGAGCCCCGTCCCGTGGAGACGGTAACTGGGAAAAATCCCAGATGTTTCACTCCTGCGATTCGAACTTGGGACAAATCCCATGAAAACGTCCCGTGGAGACAAGGCCTTATAAGTTTCTGTGTTCAGTATGAACAGAGATATCGTCCTTCGAAAAACACCGTGTGCGATGTTATCCACCGCAGTAGTATGGTTTCCTCTACCTTGGAGTCATCCAGTAGTGACACACATATTCGCACTGATTGCTTGGCATGAAACAAGGATGAATCAATGTGGAAAGAACCATGATATGCACCACCGTGGTGGATTCCAGGGAGGAATCGCCTTTATATCAGAATATTCACTTCGGGGAAATTTGGCAACCTTCGAGCGTTGATACGGTGTTGTTCCTCAACACTGCAGCGTGCCGGAGGGCGGTAAGGATTGGATGAAATACACGAGCTGTTATCGCGGCACAATACAAAGCCACAGGACTTCCAGTTGGAGTATTGTATCACTGCCAGTGCAATTGTTGAGTTTGAGCCGCTAATTAATCGGATGCTAAGGTTGGAATCTCGCTGCTCCGAGTGCTATGATCATGATCGACTCGAGGCTTTATACCAAGTCGTGTTCATAATCGGTCCCAAGTCCGCGTGCTCAAGTATCGTCTCGGTGTTGCCGCAGAAAACGTCAGCTTAAAAAACTATTAAATAACCGCATTTATTCTGCCGTGCTAAAGAAGAACGCCGTGTGATCATTCGAGAGCTGCCATATTTCCTTGGATAAAATGTTTATTTTTGAGGAAATGATGAATGTTTTTCCTTGAAATTTTCAGAAACTTTAGATCACATTACAAGCAAAATTACCTGAGAAATTGACAGAAAAATGTTCAAAAATTTTCCTGAAAATTAGTGATTTGCTAGAGGAACTTTGGCAACACCTGCAGGCTCATACGGCGTTTTTCCTTAGCACGGCAGCTTTCATAATCAGCAGATGGATGGGAAAGAATGACCGTATCAGAGAGCTCTGTATTGCCTCGTATACTGCCATGTTAAGGAAAAACGCCGTATAAGCCTTCAGGCGTTTATTTTTCTAGGAAAAAATTAATGACAGAGCTTTCGGATAGGTTAGTTATAATTGAATTGAAGAACTACGTGCACAATCTTTGCGGCATTCGGAGTCTACATGCCCTTTTACCGAAGAAGTAATCAATTTCTGAGAGTGTTTTAAGCGAAGCTACCGACTAGTATCAAACCAAACCTAAACCTAAAGCGGAAAACGTCCTTACCGAATGTTGAAAAAAGTCTTGTTGACAAGCCACTCTAATTGGCTTCCACGAGTTCCTCAGATGGCGCTTTTGGCCTCTCATCGATCCACCTCTTTTGAAGTGCAGATAATAAAATACGAAAATTATTATTTTTGTAAGACCTAACATTCTGCGACACACTTGGTATCTTTATCGAATCCCATCTCTCATGACGCAATCGTTGGATGCGAAGATTGAATCCGAATGCATGTGCACGGTGAAGCGTGTTGCATCCGCTGATGCAGCACCACAGCCGAGCCGGCTCCTGTCTCCAGAGAAATATTTACGATTCACAGCGAAGACCCAGGAAAAACGCCGTAAGAACGTTTCAATGTTGCCAGAACTCTGCCAATAAAAGATGGATCCATCGGGAATTTTGTGGCTAATTTTTCTCAAATTTTGTCGAGAATTTACTCTCAATTTCCTTAAATATGTTTAATTAATGTGAGGAAATATATCCATAACTCTCCCCCGAAAAGAAGTATTTTATCGGTGAGAAATTAGGCAACACTCAGAAGCACATACGGCGTTCATCCTCAGGACGGCAGAGCACGCTTTGCTTTGGTGGGATGCCACGGCATGGCGCTCAGCAGCGAAGCGTGAATGATCGATTATCGATATTTCCCGATTTGATGCTACTGTAAAGGATCGATTATCAAGGTGCTCGTTTGGAACACCCTGTTAATCGATCATTTTCTATAGGTTTAAATGGCAGATCAATCGATGTATCGAAAAGCATGCGGCGCCGCTGATGGCGCTAGAGCCGGCGAGACGGAAACTTAATAGTTTCCTTTGTACAGCATCTCATTCCTTCGCCGATCACGTGCTACCGCGCGCGTGCGCAGCTGTCCGCCATCCGTCGACGCCATTGGTGGGTGTTCTCGTCGAAAAGGACTTAAAGCTCCTCTTTTCTGTTCGGTTTAAAGTCTACTTTTTCTGACAAACTGACAACATAGATATGGCTAGGCTGCGACCGAATGGCCGCATCGCGTGACGATCCGTCGATTTTGACCCCTTTGTCGGTCGTTCAAAAGCGCTTTCGAATGATCCACCAGTGCTTTCCTGCGATTGAGAAAAAATCCCGTTTTGCATACCAAAATAATGATTCATCTCTGAGGCGTGCAATATTGCAACCGCAGCTTGACGCGTTGATTCGTGACTGTCTTGGTGGTGTTGATTCGACGATATTTTTTACTTTCAATGGATAACCCGAAAATTCGCCTTCAAATGAAAGGCTAGACCACATAGCATTACCTCTGAGCACGAATAGTTATCTTTTTTTCGTCTAAATGATCTACACTTTACCGGGAAACGGGTCAGTTGCACTGGACGCAGAACTGTGTTTTGATGATTGATTCGTGTAGGTTAGTTAATATTATTGTAGATTAGTTTATATCTGGAAATCCGCGAATTTTCCTCTGCTAAATTAAGAATTAACTTTAGAGCCAATTAATTTGTTCATTTCAGTTTATCCGAAATTTAATCCAGTTTGTTTGAAAATATCAAGGAAGAATACTCTTGGGTTTTCCTTAAATTCCTCGCTAAATACGTGATATTTTGGTGAAATTCGAATGCAGAAGCAGCGTTTTCCCTCCAGCATGGCAGAATTTTCCACCAGTTCGAACGGCTTAAACCTGAAGAGGCGATTATCATCTAAAACTCAACACGGAGAAAAAAACTTCGTGCGTGGGACCCGATGTTGAGGTCATATGGATCTCCGAAGTTTTCGGACCACGTATCTAAATTAAACGTATAAATCATTAGCAATAGAGAAGGAGAGGTAGAATAATATATACATAAAGTAATATAGTTATTAATATTTAAGTGCTGATATAAAACAGCACTTAAATATACTAAATCTATAATTAAAAAAGATATTAATTATTAGCAATAGAGAAGGAGAGGTAGAATAATATATATATTAATCATTAGCAATAGAGAAGGAGAGGTAGAATAATAATATGGTTTGTCCAGCTGCCGAAATTCAGGTCAGACATCTGAAGCACTGCCATTTATACCGGAGAGTTTGGGTCACACATCTGAACCAACCCGTAAAGATAGAAAAAGGTAAGAACAGCGTTTAAACATTAAACCGTTTGAAGAGTGGCTCATAACATACGCATATATGTAAATATTCGTGAAATATAAGGGCATCGAGGTTGCGGGGTCATAATGAACGGCACAATCGCGCCGTTACAGTCGTGGTTTTGAAAACTTTATTAAACGTTGCCGTTGACAGCTCAATTTCGCAATGCTCATTCGAACAAACTAACTAACTAGTATGTTTATATGCGAGGGTCTGTGAATGAGTATTTATCGTCTCTTTGTGTGTAATCTCTCCAAGGCACCGTTTCCGCAGGGTCATTCTTGGCGCAGACGCTTCCAGAGATCCTTGTCCCGCCGCGGAATGTATACGACCCAGTGATATCAATGATATCATGCAATGCAACAGTTGCTCGGTGACCACTGGGTCAATTACTGCATTCGCGTATTCTCTCTTGCATATAGGAGTTAATTAGCCGACCAAGACAAGTAAAACTTACAAACGTCGCTCCTCTAACGTAAGGGCGTATCTCAATTTCCATCTGAGCCCTGTTCTCCGTACTATTACATGCTTTCCAGGGCTCAAGGGAAAATGGAGATGTTGCATGTGTGAGGAATTTGCGATTTGACTGTTGATTCTTAGGCAAAAGTTCGCGAGAAACAAGATGGTACCACTGGTTTGCTCCGAAAGCAACTTCCAAGTTAAAAAAAAACTGTCAAGTTGAGGCCAAAATGGAGGAGATATCCCACGCTATCCTGAGAGTCCACCTCTACATCAAGACAAACTCTCCATGCAAAAATAGGGAGCAAATATATTAGCAGGGTTGCCGTGTTTTCAGTTTTGGAGTCCCCCAATAAAGTGGCAGCCCTGTCAATGTATTTGCTCCCTATCTTTGCATGAAGAGTTTGTCTTGATGTAGAGGTGGACTCTCGGGATAGCGTGGGATATCCTCTCCATTTTGGTTTCAAATTAAGAGCTGTTTTTGAGCTTGGGAGTTGATTTAAAAAAAAAAACCAGTGGCACCATCGTGTTTCTCGCGAACTTTTACATATGAATCTATAGTCAAATCGCAAATTCCTCATACTTGCAATATCTCCATTCGTCTGATTTTTGCATGAGATAAGAAGAAAAGTCGGTGAAGTTTTCAATTGGGAATTCTCAAAATTCTCCTCGCAAAAGTGCAATTTGTGCGGGATAATGTAGCAACATTGGAATGGAGTTACGGTCTCTTGCGAGAAAAATGACGATTTGTGCCTTCTGCTGGTTCGGCAACAGTATGTTCCTAGCATTTTAGCCACGGTGATATTTCTTTTTCTTGACAGATTCATTGCGAATCAGTGGCTTGAAGGACATGGCGTATAAGTACAGTTTTTGCTATTTTAAGAAGCACTTGTCAAATGTTTCAAAATTGTACGTGGAGCCTCATGGTAGAAAGGAAGCTGAAACTCATTTTTTGAATAATAAAATTTGAGTTTTCGCAGTGAATTTTTGACAGAATATATTGAAAGACTAGTCTTAGATAAAATCATTAATATCTCATCTCAATTTTTTAAGAAACTGCATTAATGCGAGGCAGAGGGAAGTCGCATAAGTTATTCAGTCTCCCTTCATTACGAGTAGTAATCAAATTACTCTTTCGTTAGTTATTGGTCGGCAAATAACTAAAGTCAGGATGACTTTTAGTCACCGTCTACAAATTGAACTGTCAGTGTAAACCAAGCACTCTGCTATATCTTTTCTTGGCAAATACCTTTGAATGCCGAGAACAGTCTTCCGACATTATTACTTTGTCCCATATTTTTTAGTTCCGTCATTATTTTATCGGTAACCCCATCCAATCCTCAGTCGAAACGTTCGAGAGTGGATATTACTCATTTCCTTCATTTTTTCTCAACAATGGGAGAAGTCTTTCAATACGGTGGTTTATTGATTTTGAGGACAATCGCAAGACAATGCATTGATTTCAATCTTACCGCAGAGAGGAGTAGAAAGAGGAGAGGCAGGGAGTGAAATAAAAGCCGCAATGAGTTCTTTCGTCGAATTGAATTGTATGCTTTCCACAGAGAAACGTGCTTCCTCTGATTTTCAGACTCCCAGACCGAAAGCCTCGTGGAAAAATCTCCTTCAGCTGGCGTAATGAAACATTGTTCCTAAGGAAATTGAATGAACCCAGAAAAACACATATCAAATAAAAGAATCGAGATTCACGATTAAAATCCAAGAATCCAGAGGGAAGGTAATGATATACCTCCATGTGGTAAATTTGAAAATAATCATAAAAATGCACTTCTGATGTGCTTTATTGCACTCTTCAGAAATTAGACGTGAAATCATTTAATTATCGTGCATATTCAATTTTTTACGACGCGATGTCATGAAGAGCCCTCAACTTTCAAGACTGACACGACAAAAGCAATTTCTTAGAAAAATACCTTTATAGCGCGAAAAATCACATTTTCTTAAATTGGGTTACTCCTGGGGTTGGACTCCTGGCGGGTTACGTTCTACCGTGGGAAAAAAAAATTTAATACTTCCCGCCAAAAATTCCGGCCTCTTCCGAAAATAATACAGTTATGATATGATAGTATATTCGGTTGTGTTTATAGGAATTCTATTTAATTCAGAAAATATTTCAGTTGATTTAAGAGGAATTTCGTCTGCATAATTTTTCAATGGAAGTTGTTCATTGGACTGCATTTTGCAATTTCGAGCTGTAAATTCTGGCACATCTGAAAAAACACGTATGTACGTAGGGAAACTAATGGCCTATACGTTCTTTTTAAACCAGGCCAGAATTTATAGTTCCAAATTGCAAAATGCAGTCAAATTGTTTAAAGAGATTTTTCTCTCTTTAATGACTCCTTAACTTTCAGACGTATAAGTCAACATTCATTTTCTCTTAATTTGACCTCCCTCATTTAAACGCACGTAAAACAATCGATGTGCAATGCTTATCTTAACTGGCTGCCTAACCTAAAATCGATTGTTTATAATAGATTTGAATGGAGGAAAATTGCAAGAATCGCTTTTGGATGACACGAAGGAACTCGAGACTAAGAACACCACAGGAATCTGAAAATGAAAAGTTATCCAAAAGCGTTAATATCTTGGCACAAAGGCCGAGATCCCAGAGGCCTTCGGGTCAACCACAACCAACAACACGTGTGTTCGCATGTAGTAAAAGGTCTCTTGGGGTGATCAAACATTCACACGAATGTGCGAAAAAGGTGTGACGTGCTTAATAAACAGCAACTTCTTGCAAACTACACGCTCGGCAGTTTAATGAGGATGAGGCGCTTTCGATCAAAACATACAGAGTAATCATTGCCATGTTGCTAAGATTCTACATTTTCATGTTCTTTTTTTTCGCATTGACGCTCTTCACTGAAAGGAACAGATTTTCCACTTTGGCCGCACTATTTCGTTCTCGGAAGTTACTTTTGGTTCAGTAGCTACCGTGATCATGGTTCATGTTACCGAACTCCTGGAACAAACGTTCCACGCTACCGAACTTACAAATATTTTGTCGTGCGAAGCAGGTGAAAGTTTGGTTCAAGAAGTGATCGTTAAAAAAGATGAATTGATAACACTAAATGGTAATATTCTTACTTTATCACACTGATACCTAACGGCTGATGGTGACAGCTGCTGTGCGTCATACGAAATTTTTCACTGCTCGCTTTTTGCAAAAGTCTTGCAGAATAAATATGAAAAGTATTATCATATATTTCAGGTGCGTCTCCGTTATGGTGGAATGACAAATGGTGCGTCTCGATTTGCTGGATATTAAAGTAAGACGTCGCGTCGGCGACGTGTGACGTTCCGCACCATAACCGATGTTGATCATATAGTAAGGAGACAGGGCAGATGATAAGTCAAACTTGAATTTGTCACATTTCTCGCCAAATGAAATTTTCATTCCGTCAATAACGTCAGTTTTGATTTATGAAGCCTCGGGTTGAGTACAATCCGGGGATACGTATGTTCGTTTTAAGGTCGTTGTATGTTCGTGTTTCATAAAGAAAAAGAAAAAAAGTTGGTGTTGTACTTCCATTAACTTATTTGACGTTGTACACATTCTGAATTGGTGCTGTACACCAACTAGGTAGAGCTAAGCGAAACGGTCACATCTACGTTACATTATTCCAATATGTCATCACCTATTTAATTTATTTGGAACTTGGAAATCTACCAAAATCCTCACTCGAAAATCACCGCAATTTTTCTCGCCCTACTGAGGTTGTTTCCATGAATGCAATGTTGGTTGGTTTCCTTCAAAAAATCGGACCGCTTGGTTCCACAGTTTTGCTATCCTGACATTCTCCCTGGGTTTTCATGGCAATATTAAAACCAATCTCAATCTTATATAGATCTTACATTTTCTCATAATAAATCGAATATTTCAAGGTTTCTGCAATGAAGCTTCCTCAGTTCTTGTACACGCATTCCCTTTTCTACTTTTTATGTAAGTTATTTAATTTTTTTTTTTTTCATTTTCTCCAACAAAGTAATTTTCAGGAAATTTTGTTCGCGATTGCAGTGTCAGTTCTGCCTGAAACTACTTCGAGTTTCAGAGCAAGTAATCTCCGAGAGAAACCACTCAACGCTTAAGGCCCGGTTGAAACTTCGAGGAGTCAAGACTCTCGGGGAAAGTTTGTTGCACTCATTGTAATTATTATATGTTCAACCTTTTCTTTACCCGGGCGTGACGAGAGGGTGGGCACCGCAAACTTACCCTGAACGAAGAAGCCTTTACAAGAGCTCTAACGATCGTTCGTCCGTAACGGTTTCCTTTAATGGCAAAAGTCTGAAGAAGAATAAGAAGAGCACTTGCGTCCTCTTTATATTTTATTGCGAGGTTTAACTTTTTACCGCTCTCTAAAGCTCTCCAAGGCTTTCTGATCTCTGCTTATTGCTCAAGGTCTATCTCACATCTTTTTTTTAATTTTCATTCATTCCAAGTTTCGCCACAGGTTATTCGGGTCCATAAGTCCATCACTCTTTTAAAGAATGAATACTTGTGATTTCGGAGACTTAAGTTACCCCTAATCCCTTACTGCCGTGCTAAGGAAGAACGGCGTATCAACATTCGAGAGTTACCAAATTTCCTTCGATAAAATGTTTATTTTTGAGGGAAGTTATGAATATTTTTCTTTGAAATTTTCAGACACTTTAGATCAAATTACGAACAAAATTATCTGAAAAATTGGCAAAAAATATTCAAAAATTGTCCTGAATTTTAGTGATTTGCCAGAGGAAATTTGGCAACGCCTGAAGGCTCATACGGCGTTTTTCCTTAGCACGGCAGCTTAACTGCGTATGTTTCAACTGTGTAATTCAAATACATTAAGTCCCTTGCCGAAAATTAAGTTAACTTGGCTAATTTGGTGGAATACCTCATTGTGAACTGTGAAGGTTTTTTTTTATTTTAACTTTCATCGATAACTAGACTACAAGGTATTAATTTTTTTTTTCTGTATCACTAAAAGTTCTGAAAGTTCTAAAGTTTCTAAGAAAGAGACTTTAATATAATTTTGAGAGAGTTCCTCTGCGCCCAGGATTCTATTCGATAACTTAAAGTGAATATAATTGGATTTAATATTCACAATAATATAAAGATAGGCATCTTTTACACGAGCGACTATCCATCGTTCGCTTTTGCTCACTTCCTAGTAAATATGTTTTATTACAAATGAAGAAAAAAACACTAACCCGAAACCTGTATGTAACAAGGTGGAGAAATGGTGCTGGGTCCAGACCATTTCGTGGGGAAATTAAAGCCAAGAAGTTCCAAAAATTAAAATTATAGTCAAAAATAATTTTTTGAACTCTAACACTCTCCCTCCTCAGTTTCGTACTGGTGCGCATTAGAGTTCAAAAAATTATTTTTGACTCTAATTTTAATTTTTGGAACTTCTTGGCTTTGATTTCCCCACGAAATGGTGTGGACCCAGCACCATTTTTCCACCTTGTTTTATTACATTAACATCGGTCTGACCGCTTTTGTGTAATAAAGGTTAAAAAGTTTTTTTTTTTTTTTTTTTTTTTTTTTTAACCCGAGAGAGCTTCTAATTATTGGATTCCAATAACCGGAGACTCTTTTTGTCTACTCTTTATTTTATCACTTGCAAATGGATTAAAAACAATTTTTACTTTCTACCGAAATTAAATTTTCTAAAAACAAAAAACTCGTTTATATTTTGCATTAAAATATCACAATTGCGATAAAAGCTCTCACAAAAACTTAAGCACCTTTGTATATCCGTTTTTAAAGTCTAGTCGAACGGTGTTTCGCAACCGCGGCTTCCAATGATAGAGGCATCCACTGCAACGGCAGACGCGAGTTGCTATCGGGGCAATAAATTAACGCATCTGAGTGAGTGGTGAGGCGAGCTCACAATTAAACGCGCGGATTCAAAATTCGAAGTCAAATGGCATCGCGCTCGTTTGTTTTAAGCCACGCGAGCACTGACGTGCGAAGGAATAAAGTCGTATGAGCATGCTGGCGTTGCCAGATTTTTTCTGATAAAATACTACACTGGAAAAAAAAACACATTGGATCTAGAGTCCAGACTCTCAAAAACATCTACAAGAAAAGTACTCTTGATTCAATCAGAATCTAGCTTAAATGAAGAACCAAGCCTCTTAATTTAAGCGGATTTCATTCTGATTCAAGCAAAAATCCGATTGAATCAAGAGTATTTTTTCTTGTCAATGTTTCAAAAGAGTCTAGACTCTAGATCCAATGTGTTTGTTTTTCCTGTGTAATTTCCTGAATTTTTGGATTATTTTCCCTTGAAATTATGGACGTATTTTTCTCGCAATTTAATCTAGCAATTTCATATATTTCATGGAAAAATAATCACATCTCTAAAATTGATGTTCAGAGTGTCTTCGGGTGTAGCAAATCAACCGGGAATCGCGGGGGATTTTCATTATGTAAGGAAAATCAAGGAAATTACCGGAAGATTGAAAAATCTTAAAACTAGAATTTTGAAAAATTAGCGTTGTCTTCTTGATTAACCTCACGGAAAAAAAGGGTAGTCGACACAACCAGCGGCTGGTTAAAAATGCGCCAGCTGCCGTGCGGTAGTTACGATAACTACTGCGTTGGAGGTCACAACTAACCCGATAGTTACATCAACAACCTGTTTTATCAAAGGAAATTTGGCAACGTCTGCTGGCTCATACGGCGTTTTTCCTCAGCACGGCATCATAGTGTGGCAGAGTGGAGAATTGCAGCTGGAAAGTCGGATTGGATGTTAACGGATGATCAGAGTCTGAGATGTGGCGCGCGAATGGAGCAGGGTGTTGCTCGACGCTCGCGCGGCCATAAATCAGGCGATACGCATTGTTTTGACGCGAACGCCCGCCCGGACCCGAGTGAGGGAGCAGTCGCACAGTGGATCGGGTCAATCAGAGAGGTCGGACACGAAATTTTCGACTATAGCTGCAAGTTTTGATGTTTATTTCGTCGCATTTTAAAATTTCGGTGGTGCTTTCGGAAGCAAATTTCACGTGGAAACCAATGGAGCCACTTTTACAGGGTGTCTACACTGGAAAAAAAAAAAAACACATCTAGATCTAGAGCCCAGACTCTTAAAAACATCGACAAGTAAAAGTACTATTGATTCAATCAGAATCTAGCTTAAATCAAGAACCAAGCTTCTTAATTTAAGTGGATTGCGTTTTGATTCAAGCAAAAATCCAATCGAATCATGAGAATTGTTTCTTGTCAATGTTTTCAAGAGTCTGGACTCAAGATCCAATGTGTTTTTTTTCCAGTATACAAGTCCGGAATTTCCGAAAAGTCTGGAAATAGTACTACTTTTTTAAGGACGGTCCGAAGGTACTGAAAAAGTGCGGAAATTCCGCAAAAAGGTCCGAAATTTTTTGTCATTTTTGTTGCAATTTCAAATTTTTGAAAATTTTCTAATCTCGTCAAATGGAGGCACTGAAAAAGTACGGAATTTTTCTGTTTGAGGAGGTACTGAATTTCTTCAGAATGTACTAAAAAAGTACCGTAAAAGCACTTTTTTTAGACCAGCCTGTTTCAGTAGACACCCTGCCCTGCTTTTATAACCTCAAGTTTTGTATGGACGGAGCCATAAGCTTGCGAAGTTTTCGAATTTTGTCCGACCTTTCCTACCGACTCGGTCCACTGTGCGTCGCACGCTTAAATATTCCGCGCATCCTTCCTCGAGTTGCGTCATAACGCCAAAAGCCGGTGCCGTTAAGGAGCTTTAAGCAATGAGCCCCAGCCCCATAAATCCTCTCGAAAAATTCGAAGGAAAAAGTTTCCGACAAACGAGGGTAAATCTGAAAAAAAGAGACTCGTTAAATAAGCTGAAAAAAGTCCGATGATACTGAACTGTTCCAGGGGTGTAAAACCTACAGCTAATGTTACATGATCAAACCCTGCTATCGATGTATTAAGGTCAACCCTGCCGTGATGAGGAGGAACGCTGTATGAATTTTTGAGAGTTGCCATATTTTCTTTTTTAAAATGTTCATTTTTTAGGAAAGTAATGAATATTTTTCTTTGAAATTTTTAGGACTTTTCGATGAAATTGCGAGCAAAATTATCTGAAAAATCAGAAGATAATTACTCATAAGTTTACAAGGAAATTCGTGTTTTATCAAAGGAAATTTGGGAGCGTTTGGAGGTTCATACGGCGTTCTTCCTAAGCACGACAGAGTTGCTGTGATTGGTTCAATTCCTTTGATAAGCCAATCACAACATCCGACCTTGATATTTTCATAGGGCGGTTTGATCGTGTGAGATTAGCTTATGTCTGTTCGGTGCGCATGAATTAGGTACTCGGATTTCTAATTGTTATACAATGTAATGGAATCAATATCGATGGGTTTTCAAATTCTTAATCTCGGTCTGCGACGTAGACTTTCTGTTGTACCATACTTTTTACCTGGAGAACTACTGAAAGTCAATTCTTAAAAACTTTCTGATTTTTCTGAAAACACCTAAGTTGTTAGTTTTTTTTGGCTCTGAATATATTTCATTCTGGCAGTCGAATAGTCAGTGAAAATTGCCCTTATATAATTCGATATCCTTCGAGAAAAGGGTACGTAATACACTACATTTAAAGTTATCACGTGGACGTATTCTTGTTAAAGCCGTCTACTCAATATTTTTCAAAAATAAGGGTGAGACTCTTATATCCAACAGGACTAATCCGGTTAGTGGTGAAATTATTCATTCTCTTACACCCGAAGAATAACTTCTTTAAAAATTGTGAGTTCATAGCCCCACGGGACGTCGCGTCGTGTTTGAATAGTTATCGCTACGATTTCTTAAACGATTTTTCAAATCATGCTTATCGGAGACTCCAGAGAGATAATTTTTAAATGCTGAAAAGAAGTTACCGAGACGTTTTGTTAGTTTATAAATAGCTGAGTATGCGTCATCAAGTGTAAATTGGATTGAAACAAGGCCACTCGATTTAATTTCGTAAGACGAAGCAACGGAAGAGTATATTTTGAACCAGGGGTAAAATATGGGCTCGGGCCTCCGTTTACGCATTCATCACATGAAAGTTCAAGGGATCGCTGATGCAGTTGCGCAGCGTGCTGCCGTGCTAAGGAAAAACGCCGAATGAACCATCAGACGTTGCCGTATTTCCTTCAATAAAACCTCAATTTACCGGGAAAATCCCGAATCTTCCTCTTCAGTTTTTCAGACAATGTTGTTCGCAATTTCGTCTAAAATATCCGTTAATCTCAAGGAAAAATACGCATGATCCTCCTCAAAAATACATGTTTTATCCAGGGCAATTTGGCAACTCTCGTATGTTCATACGGCGTTCCTTCTTAGCACGGCAGCGCGGGGGTGTGAGATTTTAGACATCAACCGTCAAATGAACTATAATTAAATTTCCGACGATTCGCGAGTCTGACATTGAGCACACTGAGAATGTAGAATGTTTTGCTCCGTAGCGAACACACCAAAACTGAAATCTATTCGCGCTGAAATTATTTTGAACCGAATCTCTTTTCGTTCAAATAGTTTACGTTGACTCTGGAGGTGAAAATAAAAAGATTTAACCAACATTAACGGAAAAATCGGGTTATTGACATGCTGGCATTTCATGCGGTAAAATTTGAAGTAATCTCGTATAACGCCAGGTACAAGATAGCGGGCTCCAAAAATAACGAGTCATACATCTAGGAGTGAGCGTGCCGTCTCATCATGATGATACCACTATTCGACCACTTGGGAGTGTGTGTTGCCTACACTATAAATTGAAGGCGAACCGACATGACGCTAAAGTAACCTTTCGGTAGAGTTACTTTCGGACGTCAACGCGTAAATAACCGATGACCGGTACTTCTCGATGCTTCGTCTTGAAATCTTAACAGCGCTTTTTCCCTGCATATTTTTTTCACCGTACAGTATTCGTATTTGAGGGCTTTGGGAGGATTGGGGACTTTGGCGGCTAGGGGTCGCAGAGCGCCGAAGAGCGCTATAAAAGCGGCTTTAGACATACACACAGTGTGCGTTTTATTATCTTTGCACTAATTTCATGTATTTTTTTATTTATGTTTCAGGTATACACTGTTCCTATTATAAATGCTGTTTCCAACGCAATTATTCGGTGAGTCACACTTCTATCAGCAAAAATTGATTACCCTCAAAAGCAACGGAGAGTCACACCGACCAGAGATCATCCATCTATTTTACACTGCTGTCTTCTTTATGGTGTAAAATTTAGTGTGCGGAATCAACACTCAAATACGCGTAAGCATGACTCATGATCAAAGAGTTAAGCGACTGATTAAGCAGCCCTAACTTAATTTCCCACCACTCACATATATTGCAAAGTGTTTACTCTGACATTAAACAGTCTTTACCATGCGAATTTTCTTTGATTTCATGTTCTGCGGGTCGTTCATCAATCATCATTAAAAATAACGTCGACCTCTGAATTTAAATTTTGCCTCTCTGTATTAAAGTTCTTAGAGTTTTATTGCAGGAACTCCAAAAGGATGCGTCCCATTAAGGAGGGTATTTTGGCCCTAACTTTGGTCGAAATTTGAAACGGCTTAGAATAATGTCATGTATGGTCAAATCGACTCTTAATCATCTACCCTGTGAGAACTTGTTCTTTTTTTGAGGTGTTTTTGAAAGGTTTTTGCCTGATTTACTAGCGCAAAGTAGTAAAGTTTTCAGTTTTCTCGAATAATTGCTTATTTTCGGTCCTAAATTAGATTGGTTATGTATGAGCACAAGCGACTATCACTTTCATATTTGAATATGTTAATCGTTCGTACACCCATTACAACACATTTAAAGGAAAAAGTGGTAGTCGCTTGTGTTCTTACATAAACAATCTAATTTAGGACCAAAGATGAGCAATTATTCGAGAAAACTGCAAAACTTTACTACTTTGCACTGGTAAATCAGGCAAAAACCTTTCAAAAGCAACTCAAATAAGGACAATGTTCTCACAGTGTAGATGATTAAGAGTCAATTTGACCATACATGACATTATTCTGAGCTGTTTCAAGTTTCGCCCAAAGTTAGGGCAAAAATACCCTCCTTAATGGGACACATCTTTTATTAGATCAGTACAGATCAGTATGTATCATAGTGGATCAGTCATCACCAGGCAAATCCTAGCGACCACTCCCGAAAATAACGTCCAAAATATAGTGACGATAGCATCGCGGGGTCTCGATAAAACATTTTCTCTAGGTCAGGCCCTAGCTCTCAAAGCAAGCAAGCGGCGAATCCCAGCAATTAAAGCAAAAAGTCGCTCGCGCAATCGCAAACGGAGGAGGGTTCTCAAGTACCTACTCCAGTCGCGAATAAATGAAGTCCGCTAAATCTATTAACCAGATTCGTTGGTTTAGAGGGCGGGGCCAGTTCATTAGCTCGGCGAAGATGGAGATCTGGATTTAATATGTAATCAAGCTACTTAACTTGAAGTGCAGCTCGCGGCGTGTCCGCTATCCTCGGATCCCCGACCGATTAGGATTGTTTTTCAGGGTTCGGTTTGATTGATCGCCAAGATGAAATGTTTAGTGTAATTGTCCGTCTTCGTCTACTCGAGCATCGCGCCCCGATCCTGCGGCGCGGCGCGTGTTCAGCCTTAATTTTTGACTCGTTGATTGGATCTAATAGGTCGGAGAAACTGGGGCAACACTCGGATTGTTATTTCGAGAGCAAACACGAAATACACCCGCCATCCTCGCCAATTCCTGTTTAATTAATTTTCGCCGACCTCCCGTGGTCTGTTGATTGTAGGCGTTTGTTATGTACCTTCGCGGTAATGAAAAACGCTGTATGAACTTTCCAGCGTTGTCGAATTTCGTTCGGTAAATCACGAATCTCCTGGAAATTAGTGTTTAAATTAGTGCTTTTTCTCTTTAAGTTTTCCGTACACTGGAAAAAAACACACTGGATCTAGAGTCCAGACTCTTGAAAACATTGACAAGAAAAAATACTCTTGATTCAATCGGATTTTTGCTTGAATCAAAACGAAATCCGCCTAAATTAAGAAGCTTGGTTCTTGATTTCAGCTAGACTCTGATCGAATCAAGAGTACTTTTTCTTGTCGATGTTTTTAAGAGTCTGGACTCTAGATCCAGTGTGTTTTTTTTTTTTCTCAGTGTAGAGTCTACTTCGTAGTTCAATTAAGTGTGTGAGGAAGAATTTGCATAACTTTTTGCAGAGATGAAAATGTCATTGAGGGAAATTTGAACCGAGTTCAGCAGAAAGGAGCCAACTCACATCAAATTGAAACTGAGAAAAAGAGGTTCGAAGTTTTAATCCTCCATAAGACTTCAGGGTACACGGAAACAATAGGGTAGTCGACACAACCAGCGGCTAGTTAAAAATTGCGCTAAAAACAACCACGGATGTTGATGTAACTACCGGGTTAGTTGTCGCCTCCACCGCGGTAGTTATCGTAACTACCGCTTGGTAGCTGGCGCATGTTTAACCAGCCGCTGGTTGTGTAGACTACACTGGAAAAAAAAAACATTGGATCTAGAGTCCAGACTCTTAAAAACATTGACAAGACAAAGTACTCTTGATTCAATCAGAATCTACCTTAAATCGAGAACCAAGCCTCCCAATTTAAGCGGATTTCGTTTTGATTCAAGCAAAAATCCGATTGAATCAAGAGTATTTTTTCTTGTCAATGTTTTCAGGAGTCTGGACTCTAGATCCAATGTGTTTTTTTCCCAGTGTACCCTATTTGTTTCCGTGTAACTTCAAGGCTATGCTTTGAAAAGAAGCTAATTAGAAAAAAGCGTGCTATCGGACTTAGGCACTTCTTGGGGCCTTGCTCCCGTCGCACAACCAAATCATAGACAAAATGAAAACTATGTAGTAAAATCTAATTCAAAAAATAAGTTTATTATAGACCAATAAAGTGATCAGTTCACTACATTTTTGCAGTATAGAATATCCTTGAAATTGTGAAATCGATTGATCAACTGTTTGATCATCAGCTATATTATCAGGTGAATTTAAGCGTTGACTTGCAAAAGTATCATATACACTACAGTGGCGTGGCGTGAATTGCGATGTATCGATTGTTCTGCCATTTAAACGTATGATAAAGAATCGATTATTTAGGCGTTCGCTGCGGACACCCTGTTTATCGATCCTTTTCCATAGGTTTAAATGGCATAACAATCGATTTATCGCAAAGCACGCCACGCCACTGATACACGACAATAAGGAAAATACACTTGAGGGACTTGGAGGACAAAGCGCATACGTGCAGTTTTTGAATACATTGAGGTATCAACGATTTCAATGAAAACCATACGTAATGCAAATTCCGTGAGAAGTTTACTCCCTTATTCCAATTTTTATGTATCAGAAAGTCATTTGAACTTTCTTTCTGCCATCAAGATAAATGTAATTTCGAAACTTCAAACACGTATCTCTCAAAATAGCAAAAACTATACTTATGCGCCTCGTCTTCCAAGCCCCTCACATGTATATCAGCGGGCTGATTATTGAAACTGATGGACAAAGCGATGGACAAAGAAGACATAGGGAGTATGGAGCGATCCTTTTGGTTGATATGGTTGGTTCTTATATACTAAGGAAGAAACTGATGGACTAACTGTCGGGTCTTTAGTGGGTTCCCGTTAGTTAGTCCATTACCTACCTCCTATGTCCATTGCCACCACCTGCTTCCACCAATAGGATCCCTCCAAATCCCTTTTGTCGTCTTTGTCTACAGCTTTGTCTATAAGTTTCAATAATCGGCCCGCAGTGCGGTGTCTCTAAAGGACATTGTCTCCAATGTCAGCTCATGGAAAAGAATCCCCCTATAAACTTGATACCGCGTATTCTGAAAACATCGCCTCCTCAAGTAGCCGTAAATCGCGAAGGCTGGTAAGGCAGAATGAAACACAGTTTCCGTTGAGGACTAACGTTGACATTACTCGTAGTTAATTTCACCACTCGTTCAATTTCCAAGTTACAAACGGTTATTGCCACCGCAAGTTCCTGAAACGGGACCAAAAGCGCAAGGATCTGGACTCAATCCAAGAGCCTGGTTTTAATGATCGAGACCTGGAACGGAAATCAAGAGCGGTGAATGAGCACAGGTTGACCCTCGTAGCCCTTGGTAACAGTCAAGGATCGGGAAATAAATTTCATTTTTTCATCGAGAAAGTGAAATAAATTATGCGTCTAAAATAGTATCACCGGGTGTACGCAACAATTTTCATTTTTTTGTTTCAACCGCCGCCCAGCCGCCCCCAGCCCGCCTTCCCAGTTGTCGATAAATACACGTTTGCTTGAGCGTAAATTGATTTCGGAACCAGGGCCGGATTTACCTACTTGCCGCCCATGGGCCACCTTTATTTCTCCGCCCCCTTCTCATTCGTTTTGAAACATCAATAGATCGTATTCGACAGTGGTTAGATGTATCGTTTGGTTCAAAACAATAGAACATAACCTCAAACAAAAATTTCAGGATTTAATTTGGAAAAACTGAAAATGATAAAATTCCTAACAATTACACTTTTCATTGCCATTTGGTACTCGAGAGAATAAAAATGCGATCACATAAGACCCGTTACCTCAGATTGCTAAATTGAATTTTGAGGCTGTGGTTACATATTGAACCAATCGATATCAATATAATCTCACCTGTGTGATCTGTCGAATACGATCTATAAAAACCATCAAGTGAACGTGCCGGTGAGGGAGTGGTGTTTGAGACACGTTTACTCGTGTTGTGCACATTTTTTTAGAAAGCCCTGTCAACACTAACAAAAGTTCAGTTCCGTAAATCCATCCCTGTTTGGACAAGGCCTTCCATTTATAAAAAACGAACGAAAAAATCATGAAAGAAAAAATATAAATGTGGTTAATAATTTTAACTTCCGCCGCTGCGCCGACCGCACTGTGTTGGCGCAATGCGTGAAGTGTTCATGCAGTCTTGTAGGCGCTATGTGTTTCATGCCGGCTGCCGCGCCGCTCCGTTCCAGGTCAAATTGCGTGTTTGGTTTCTCTCTTAACTCGACTAATCAAAGGTGTTGTCTCTTGTATCACCGAAAGACGACAAAATTAGAAATTATTGTACTTTTACTCTCAGGAAATGAGAGGTTTTGTCGCCTTTTCTCGTTTGTAATTTATTTTCTGAATCCGATTTTTTTCTGTCTTCTTTTGATACCTACATTCAAAAAGATTGCAAAATTTGCCGCCCCCTACATTTTGCCGCCATGGGCCGCGGCCCATGTGGCCACCCCCGTAATCCGGCCTTGTTCGGAACCCAAAATAGTAGAAGGCAGCTTAGCCGGATCTGGTGAAAATGTGTTTAAGTCTGTGATTAACTACGTTTTTCTGTGAAAGCTATCAATTAAACAGTTAAGTTTACCGGTAGTTACCATTTTGGGAACAATTTGTAACCGTGCCATATGCTGTTGAAAAATCAATCAGTCACTACACCTAACGCTGGAAAAATGCCAAAAATTATTTTTTTTAAAGAATTTAAACAAAATATCTTTGAAATAAAGGACACTTGTTTTTCACTGAAAATATGTTATGAATGAAAGATATTTCAATCATGAAAATTATTTTTTCTCTTAATTCAAAGAAAATTAAATTTGTAATCGATGATAAAGTTACTTTTTTGCACTACAGCAACTCACTTGAATCAAAGGAAATTTCTTTTACTCAAGAAAACATTTCTGAAAACTATAACAAATTATTTCCACCTTGAGATATTGTTCATTTAATCAAAGAGAAATATTTTCTAATTTTAGAAAAAAAATATTTTTAAACAATTTTTTCTATAGTTTAGATACGTTTTACGCTTTGGTATTGTTTTGCATGTCAAATGCAATACGTTCCGCATTACGTCAAAAATTGCGCTTTTCATCAATTGATAATTGTGAATTTTGGCAATAATTACCTTAAAACATTTTCATTTAAATTATAATTCACGTCGATCCTACTTTGTTACATTCTGAAGAAACACAAACTCTTGATTTCTGTTACCTCCTTTCACTGAGGAAGATAAAAAAGAAGAAAAAACCGAACAACCACGCGCATCGAGAGCTTCTGACGATGCAAAGGAGTCAATAAAACTATTTTTATCGCCAGTCATCAAACTAATAAAAATTGTACACAAAATGGACCATTTTACTGTTTGATTGCCACTAAAATGCGCTCGAATTGACCGCAACCCGCAAATCCGAATGTACGATCTCCGCATAAGGAGAGATTTAAGTATGATTCATCCATTCATTATAGTAATCGAATGTTTATTGAGTTACCGTAAATATCTCGGGTTCGGAGCAGCAACACTCGGGTACGTTTATTACATGGAAAAAAGCACCAGCTTTCAATCAGAGTAGAAATTGTGTTTTCCCAAGCGCGCCTCCTCTGCTTCACAACCCTTCAAAATTACATGGTTGCCCCCCGTGATTCTTCAATTTTCCTCCCCGTCCATCCTTTCCGGCGACAGCGGAACAACTCCGAGACAACAGTCCCGCCACCACGCCGCGCGCCGTGCTTTGAAAAAACGCCGTATGATTATTCAAAGGTTGCCAAATCGCTTCTGAATTATAGTTAATCTAGAGCCGACTCATGAATATTTCTCTTTATGGTGGATCTTCGGCACTTTTAAGAACGATGCTGTTATCGATCGATCGATCAGTCGATATTTATTAGGGTGTCTACAAGTCGGGAATTTCCGGAAAGTCCGGAAATGGTACTGAGTTTTTAAGGGCGGTCCGGAAGTACTGAAAATGTGCGGAAATCCCGAAAGAAGGTCCGGAATTTTTTTCATTTTTTTGTCATTTTTGTCGAATTTTAAGCAAAAAATTCAAATCTTTGAAATTTGTCGAATTTCGTCAATTGGAGGTACTGAAACAGTACCGACTTTCTTGGGAATGTACTGAAAAAGCACTGATTTTTGGCCACCCTATTTTAGTAGACACCCTGGACGACTCATGCATATTTCTCTGTATGGTGACACACATTTTTAAAATTGGGCAGTGTTGCTAGTGCACTCGAGGAAAACTAACCCGAGTGATCGGTTCTCACGAACACTTTTTTCCGGACGTCCGGCAATCTCGACGAACAATTAGGTTTTCAATTTCCCCGGTGCGAGAATCAACGGCGGTGGAGACTCCACCAGTCAACATTTTGATGAATGGTGCGATCCGGATCATAGTTATTACGTTGACGCTGATGTCTGTCTTTAGCGGAGTGCGCGCGGAGCAGCGAGGGTATTTCCTATCCTTTAGCGTAAATCGGACCAAGGTGTGCTACGGTGATTGAAACTTTATATGGACTCGTGTTTTAATGCATGCAAGTGTCACGCTGTAGAGGTGTGTCTGTTCCGGTGCACATACCGTCGGTTCTCTCCATGGAGAGGATGGAGGATATTTATCTTGGACAATGATTAGTTTACACCAATGATGACATTTTTACGTAGAGGAATGTCCGATTATTTAATGGGTGCTAAATCAGTGCGTTGTTTCACGCCTTATTCTTTATTGGAAGGCTGAAAAATTATAGGAATTGAAAAGGTAAGGCATTTCAAACCATCACCGGCACGCTCTGTAGAAAAGAAGAAAAGAGGTTTCTGTGAAAAAGTGACAAAACTCGAATTACATGATGCGTTCGACCGAACAGCCTTGTTTCCATCCCTAAGATTCTCAAATAGCTCGTAAACGCACAATTTCCGCGTTTTGTGGGTTTTAAACTCACAAGTGAAGGATGTCGATTCGCATGATGCGTTCGACCGAACAGCCGTGTTTCCATCCCTAAGAATCTCAAAAAGCACGTAAACGCACATATTCAGCGCTTTGTTAGTTTTAAACTCACAAGTGAAAGATCTCACATCGCACGATGCAATTGACCGAGGAGCCTTGCTTGCACCACTAGGAATCTCCGAAAGCACAAAAACGCACAATTTCCGTGCTTTGTGTGTTTTAAACTCACAAGTGAAAGATCTCGAATGGCACGATGCGATTGCGCGAATAGCCTTGCTTGCACCACTAGAAATCTCCAAAATCACGTAAACACACATCTTCCACGCTTTGTGTGTTTTAAACTTATAAGTGAAAAATCTCGAATTGCATACGATGCGATTGACCGAATAGCCGTGTTTGCAACCTTAGGAATCTCCAAAAGCTCGTAAACACACATCTTCCGCGCTTTGTGTGTTTTAAACTTATAAGTGAAAAATCTCGAATTGCATACGATGCGATTGACCGAATAGCCGTGTTTGCAACCTTAGGAATCTCCAAAAGCTCGTAAACACACATCTTCCGCGCTTCGTGTGTTTTAAACTCACAAGTGAAAGATCTCGAATCCCACGATGCGATTGACCGAATAGCCGTTTTTGCAACCCTACGAATCTCCAAAAGCTCGTAAACACATAATTTCCTTGCTTTTCCAGTTTTAAACTCACAAGTGACAAATCTCGAATCACATGATGCTTTCGACTTATACGGTCTAATAGTCGTTTTTGCACCCCTAAGAATCTCCAAAAGCACAAAAACGCACAATTTCCGCGCTTTGTGAGTTATAAACTCACAAGTGAAGTATGTCGATTCGCATGGTGCGTTCGACCGAACTGCCATGTTTGAACCCATAATAAACTCAAATGCACGTAAACGTACAACTGGAGGTACTGAAAAAGTACGGAATTTTTCTGTTGGAGGAGGTACTGAAGTTCTTTAGAATGTACTGTAAAAGAACTTATTTTTGACCAGCCTGTTTTAGTAGACACCCTGAGTTGCAACGTTTTTATTGAGGGTGGCTGAGAGCACTTGCCTGATTTCTCGATCTTTCCGTTAGCCTTACAAAAGTAGCATTACCTCTGATCAGCCGAAGCAGTCGGCACACACAGTTGAACAAAATGTACTCACCCTCCTTGTCACATGGGAAGTTGAGCTCAACCGTACATTCCTCTGACAAGTGACTGTATCGCCAGAGGAAACCCACGATTGAGTTCAACTTCCTACATAACGTGGAAAGAGTGAACCCACCAATTCTTCTTCCCTTTGCGGATGCCTTTCTGCCGAACGGAAGTACGTGCGTTATGGCGTGAGCTCCGTTATACATATATCCTTATGGGTCTCAAGGCTCAAGTCTTAATGCACATAGTTCCGTTAGGTAGATATACGTCCATTTATCCTGACACGACTTGCGGCTAATTCCAGGTTAGTCGGAGAGAGGATTTTGCGCTCACAGTGGTTGAAGACGGGGGAAAAATTCTGCGGCGGTGGATGAGGCGGTGGACTGTGGGTGAAACTATATTATAATCCACTTAGCCGGGTCCCGAGCGTGGAGGCGTGAATAACGCTTAAACAAAATAATAAATTGATAATTGGAGCCGGGTCGCCGCACGGCGCAGACGCAACGCGGATTAGCGCTATTTAAGTCGATTACGTCGGCGAGACGCGAGGCGACGCGACGTGGGGACTTAACCACCGGTTGCAAAGTTTTCCGCACTGGGAAAAAAACACATTGGATCTAGAGTCCAGACTCTTAAAAACATTGACAAGAAGAAATACTCTTGATTCAATCAGATTTTCGCTTAAATCAAAAGGAAATCCGCTCAAATTAAGAAGCTTTGGTTCTAGATTTAAGCTTAAATCCGATTGAATCAAGAGTATTTTTTCTTGTCGATGTTTTTAAGAGTTTGGACTCTAGATCCAATGTGTTTTTTTTTTCCAGTGCACGATTTCAGACTATCGCTTTTAGTCCGAAGGTTTCAGTAGTCTCTCCGTAACACCAACTCAAGTGAACAGTCTGGCAAAGCGGCGCGAGCAACAATAAGAAAGAGAGCGTTATTTTTATCGAGAGTGGACTTTTGGCGATTTCGAAAGTCATTCTCTCACCAAAAATTTAGTCTAATGAGCAAGAAATGTATGAAAACGCCATTTGTTGCGTATTTTCCGAAAATAAAATCCAAACACATTCTACTGCAGCCCCACTGCATCATCCATTAAAATATCAAAGCTATCGCTCAATCGTTCAGGATGAGTCTGTAAGTTAAAGTTGAATCAGTGAGAACGAAAACACACCAACTCGGTAACCTGAAAATGCTCAATCTTCATTGAAGACAGTAAATTTTTATGAAGATCATTGAATCAGCGCATTTGTTCCAACTTGCATCTGTAAAGTATCCTTCAGTACTTGTCTTTCGGCACGAAAAATCTTTTTCTTAGACTAACATCTATCTTCACCTTCCGTGCAGTTTTGTGCCTGCCTTGATTATTTTCATTTTTTCGATTTGGTGTGTTTTCGTTCTCACTGATTCAGTTGACCGTGTTTTTATTGTGGCTTCTGATTATTATGTCTTGCGATTTTCCGAAAGTTTGTAGGAAAAAGAGCAGTTTTGATCCTATACGCCTCGTATTCAGTCAGACGTATTGTGATATTCGCTGGTAAATTTGACACACCCCATCGGGATCAGTGTGTGGGAGAGGAAGGCCAGCGCGCTGCTCGAGTGCGAAGCTTGGACATGACTCCGAGTGATGTAGCATAATAATTGTGCAGTCGCCTCGTCGAGGCATCTGCATCTCGCAAGGTGCAATCCGCCACGAGATCACACTGTCAACGTCCCCTCATCTCACGTGCTCCGACGCCTTTCAAATCCATACCCAAGGCCGCCAATTTTCTCTTGAGCTGTACAGAAATATCCCAGGAAAAAATGAGTATTCATAGTCGTTTCTTGAAAACTCCTTTTTTGGGACGGCCCACATAGTTTACAATGTGATCAGGTATCTCGTTAACAACACAATGCTCGATATTTTAATTGCATCTTCCCTGTTGTGTAACAAAGTTATTCCGAAAACAGTGTTCGAAACTCACCCTCGAGTTTTAGGAGCCATTCGGCGCATCAAGCTCGATTTTTAGGCGCCATTGAAGATTTTTTAGGGGCTAAATTGACTTTTTGCCTATACATTACGACGCATTTAGTGAAAATATAGACACAAGATGTTTTTGTAACAGAATTAGTAAGTACATGTAACTTGGAGACGACAGAAGCACTTAGAATGAAATCGTGAGGAATATAAAAAGCTTTCACTTGTAGTGCTAACAATTCTGAGTTTTTTCAATGCAAATAGATTTGGATCTCTTTCTGTATGTGACTTCCTGTGAAAATCCAGATTTTCAAGGGCCACGTTGGCGCAGAGCCTTCAATTTTTAGGCGCCATGGCCGATTTTTTAGGCACATTTGGCGCGTTGGCGCCTGTGAGTTTCGAACACTGTTCCGAAAATATAAAGGATGAGTATTTGCAGAGAAATATTGTGTGAGAAAGATTTGCAAAATGGCCAAAATCTGGATTGGAGCTACGGTGTTTTCCTTGTGGATAGCGATGTTTTTCCCCCCATTTCTCGAATTGGTAAAAATGTAGTCACTCGGTTCTTTGGTTTTCAACTGCAGATGAAGGCACTCTAACTCAATCCCTCTATTCCGAATGGGACGTGGACGAATAAGAAATCGCATAATTTATAGGGCACGGCATCCTAATTTTTAAATTCGCAGTACTCGTTCGAATTCTCAGTACTTTATAATTAGCTGCGGAGTGATTTAAACAGAATTCCTAATGGAAATCCTCGTCCAAGAGAGGTCCGGTGTGCACTTAGCGGTTGCATCTTACTCGGCCGCACAAACCTCCCAGCCGCGAGGCGCGAATAATCGATTCTCGATGTTTCCCCATTCGAAGCTGTGCTAAAGAATCGATTGTTAAGGTGTTCGTTGCGAACACCCTGTTTATTGATCCTTTTCCGTGGGTTTAAATGACAGATCAATCGATGTATCGCAAAGCGCGCTGGAAGCTCCACTCTCGGCAGTCGGGGCAATCACTCAAATTTATTATTCAGTTTGAGCCGTACTCGCGACTNGGGGGGGGGGGGGGGGGGGGCTGCGGCCTGGCCCAGACCACGCAACACGAGCAATGCCGCACTAGCATGGCAATTCTGCCGTGCTAAGGAAGAACGCCGTATGAACATTCGAGAGTTGCCAAATTTCTCTCGATATAATAAGTATTTTCGACGACATTTATGCACAATTTTCCCTGAAATTTTCATATATATTAGATTGTTTTGCGTACAAAATTCGTCTGGAAATTTTGAAAAAATAAACATTCACAATTTTCCCGTTAAATTCGGTCTTTATCGAAGGGAACTTGGCAACGTCTGAAGGCTCTTACGGTGTTTTTCCTTAACACGGCAGGATTCCATTCATTATGCACCGCGGTCGCGCCGGGGGTTTCTCCGCCTTGAGAGTGCAATGTGCATAGCTGCATTCGTTTCTCGCGCTGTTTTCGGGATGCAACCCGTCCGACACGCCTCACTGCAATAGCGCGCTCGAGAATAGCCGATCTCTCGCGGGTTTCGCATCGAGATGGGTTGTTTTTCGATCTTCGAGAGAACGGTTCGGGCAACACGCGTGGCAGGCGTCAACGCCCACACCAAGCTGTGCACTGTTATGCATTCCGGCCGCGGATTGCGGATGTTTATTCGCGTGATTATATTTCATAGCGAGCAATGAACTGGTCTACATTTTGCAGTAAGGCGCTACTATTCTGCCGTGATAGCGAAGAGAGCAGTAAGTGTATGCTTGGATGAACCTCGAGACACCTAAAAGCATGTGCTAACCATGTCTCATAGAGAAATCAGGGTGTCTAAAAGTTCGGAATTTCCGGAGAGTCCGAAAATAGTACTGATTTTTTAAGGGCGGTCCGGAAGTACTGTAAAAGTGCAAAAATTCCACAAGAAGGTCCGGATTTTTTTAAAATTTTTTGTCTTTTTTGTCGCAATTTTAAATTTTTGAAACTTTTCTAATTTCGTCACATGGAGGCACTGAAAAAGTACGGAATTTTTCTGTTGGAGGAGGTACTGATTTTCTCAAGAATGTACTGAAAAAGTACTTATTTTTGGCCAGCCTGCTTTTAGTAGGCACCCCGGATTTTCTGGAAAGTCCGAAAATAGTACTGATTTTTTAAGGACGGTCCGGAGGTACTGAAAATGTGCGGAAATTCAGCAAGAAGGTCCGGAGTTTGTTCATTTTTTTCGCCATTTTTGTCGCAATTCGAGCGAGAAATTCAAATTTTTGAAATTTTTCGAATTTCGTCAATTAGAGGTACTGAAAATGTACTGAATTTTTCTGTTGAAGAGGTATTGAATTGCTACGGAATGTACTGAAAAAGTACTGATTTTGGCCAGCCTGTTTTAGTAGACACCCTGGAAATGCAGTTACAGCTCTCTTCGCTATCACGGCAGTATTTCCGGCTTATTTTAGAAACAACGTTTTGCGCTTTTTGGTGTCCCTATGCAGATCGGTGATTTCATAAATGATCCAGAAATAATGTTTTCTGATTGCAATATATAGTACACCAGTTGTCCGTAGTCTTATTAATATGTTGCATTTATGTGAAACAAGTCTACCTGCATTGGGAGTTTCGGAAAATGATATCGTCATTGGACATTGTCGCATTTACGTGGGCATCTGTAACTGAAAATCGGACTAATTTTCTCTGATTAGATACTTGAATCAATAAAATTTCGAACGGTAATCACAAAGTCATATTCTTGTAGAAATTGATTTGTCTCTTGCTTAGAATGAAGTCACCCCTTTGCGGCTGAAAAGCGACGATTAGAAGTTTTACATCGGTCGAAAGCTCAACATTCGATTTATCGACCCAGTTCCAAAATATTTGCCTCTCCAACAAATGTTCTTCGTAGTCTCAAATCCCTTCTCCTACAAACTGTCACAAATTACGTATTTACCAGAAGGAGAAACGTAGGTCTATTTTAAGAATGCAAACGTGACTGTAACAATCAAATTTTTACAAGAATGATTAAGGAATTGCTGTCCAAAATTTTGCTGATTTATGCTTGTGATCAGCGGAAAAACCGGGGAAAATTTTCAGGCAGAAGCGCTCAACAGTTTTCTAGTAATATACAATCTTCAAGTTGAAACTTCTCGACGTTGAAGTGTAGTTACATTGCTTGGTTGAATTTAGAATATTTTTGGTCCAAGAAACGTCGAATTTATCAATCCAGTAGGCGAAATTTTCGAGCCAAAATAGATTCCTGTTGTGGGTGCACTCATACCAACGCACTTTGCAATTCATATGAATTAAACCCGAGTCCGACAATGCCCTGTCGTTTAAATCATGGCTTGACAAATTACCAACGGTTGCTTTCGAAAATAAATAAAGTTGTTTCGCTGGCATGCTTTCTCGCCGCGACACTACGGCTACGTGTGTGTTCACTGTTTACGTGGGTGAGAGGGCCTCGGCTCGACTGTCAAAACTCTTCGATGATAAATACTCCTGCACTAAGGAAAAACGCCGTACCAACAATTTGACGTTGTCAGATTTCTGCCCCTGCTTGCAAATTTGCTAGAAAACTGATGAATGGTCTGATTGCCTTGCATGAGTGATTAAGGCCATGCCAAGGTATGAAATAATATAAAAATTCGACTGATAAAGGTACGTGAAGCACAAGGCGGCAATAGACTGATTTAGTGGCTACGTCATTCTTGTAATTTTGATTTTGGAACTATCGGTTTGCGATAGGTGCAATACTCGACATAATCGATTTGTGGAAGGTTCAAATTATAACCTCTTGTCTAAAGTGTTTGTGACGTAATAGTGTTAATTTTTCACAATTTGGTCATTAACGAGTCATCAATCAATCAATCGATTAATTAATCAATCAATCAATCGATTACGTATTCAATCAATCAATCAATCAATGGCTCATCCAACAAGAGAAATTGCGATAACAAGAAACACCAGGTCACATTAAACCACTACGGCGCAAATATACGACAAGGTTAACCTGCTTACAATAAAATTGAACCATCGGAACTTCGATTTGAAGCTATGATTTAGCTACTAAATCAATCCATAGATCTTGCTCTGTTCGGAAGCATCATCAGCTCACCGCTGTTTTGCCGAAAATGAGGTCATGCTATTAATACTCACTGATTAATCTTCCTTGACAAATCTTGTTTTTTTACTATCAGCAGGGCCGGATTAAGGGGGTGGCCACATGGGCCGCGGCCCATGTCGGCAAATTTTGCAATTTTCTTAAATGTAGGTATAAAAAAATCGGATTCAGAAAAAAAAATGTATCAATGAGAAAAAGGGACACAATCTCTCTTTCCTGAGAGTATAGTAATTTCTAATTTTGTCGTTTTTCGGTGATACAAGAAACAGCGTCTTTAATTTGTCGAGTTAAGAGAGGAACTAAACACGCAATTTGGCCTGGAGCTCAGCACAGAGAGGAATGATGACGAGGACTTGAGATGAAAAGGACAAGCCCTCGGCACGGCGGTCGACATGTAACACATATTAGCGCCTACAAGACCTCATGAATACTTCACGCATTGCGTCAAACACTGTGCGCCTGCTGTCATGAGCGGTTGGCGTGAAACGCATAGCGCCTACAAGACTGCAGGAATTCTTCACGCATTGCGCCAAACACAGTGGAATCAGCCAGGCGCGGCGCGACGCAGCGGCGGAAGTTAAAGTTATTGAACCACATTATTATGTTTGTTCTTTTATAATTTTTTTGTTCATTTCTTATAAATGGAGGATCTTATTATCCACACAGAGATATGTTTACGAAACTTAACTTTCCCGATAAGTTCCGTGAAATTTTGCTAGTAGTGTTGACAGGGCCTCCGCAGAAAACGTATCCAACACGAGTAGGTAAACGCGTCTTATGCACCCCTACTCCTCCGGCACATTCACTTGATGGTTTTTATTGATGTTTCAAAACGAATAAGAAGGGGGCGGCAAAATACAGGCGGCCCATGGGCGGCAAGTAGGTAAATCCGGCCCTGAATAACAGATGAATTCCACTGTTTAAGCGGCGTCATTATTGAAGTTTGCTTGAATTAGATGGATCAAATTCTAAATAAAATGGGGGAAAATATTAAAATTTAATACAAATAAATTTTGAATAAAATTTGATTGTTGCTGCTCTTTTCAGTAACACGGGCAAACAGGGGGTTGATTATTAAAATTGCCAGACAAAGAAGACTCAAGGAAAATGGAACGGAACACTCCTACGGTGGAGACGGGTTGTTGCAATAACAAAGGGGTACGTCAAGAGACCTCATAAATAGTCCACGATTTCCCCCCGTCAGTCTAAAAGCTCAACAATGGAAAAAAAAAAACACTTTGGATCTAGAGTCCAGACTCTTAAAAACATGGACAAGAAAAAGTACTCTTGATTCAATCAGAATTTAGCTTAAATCAAGAACCAAGCCTCTTAATTTAAGCGGATCTCGTTTTGATTCAAGCCAAAATCCGATTGAATCATGAGTATTTTTTCTAGTCAATGTTTTCAAGAGTCTGGACTCTAGATCCAATGTGTTTTTTTTCCCCAGTGATCCTTTTTCAACCATTAAGATCACTCAAATTTCCTTCTACATCCTTTTTTTATTGAGCTGTCTATTAATTTCATTAATCAGTCCGCAGCTTTGAAAAGTTGTTTGAACAGCACAACGTCCTCATCTCTAAATGGGTCACTTGACCAATTTACATCAACTCACCTTCATGGGATACGCGGGCGATTGTCCTATGAATCAGTCGTCTTCAAAAGGGTAAGGGTCCATTCTTCGATGAGTCTCGATTAGCATGTCCTCTTATGCAAGCCAAGGCTCATGAAAAAATGGACTCGTTCCCCTTTGAAAAGAGCCGATTCCTATGGGAGCGGCGGAGGATTTCTCATGCAAATCAGCCGGTGCATACAGGAGGGCCGTAAAAACTCCCGTCAAAGAGACCGCTAATTGTCTGCACCGCGGGACGACCTTGACTCGCGGCTTAGCAGTTAGCACGTGCGATATCCCATCGTAAATGGCACCTGGTAGAACACTAAACGGCGATTTAGTTCGGTGGTTCTTTTCCCGCCAACACCGGCCACCCGCCGGGCGTTCGCGGAGCCTTTGAATCGAAGCGCGTCCCAGTTCCATTCACTTCCGATACATGCGACGTTGTCAGAATGTAGGATGAAGTCTCAGAGACCAGAGTCCCTCCACTGTCCTCTTGGCGACAGACGGAAGGAAGCTTTTAGAGTCGGGGATTCAACAGTTCCTTTTGGAAAATTGGACGTATTTCTGTCAAACGGAACTAAGCGCCAATTTGAGTTCCTTTTGAGGAATTTAGAATGCCGGATAGCGCGTTCTGTCAAACGGAACTAAGCGCCATGAAAAAGCATTGCGAGTATAGGACGGAATGAGCCCGACGCCCGGTTGCGCCGCCAATCCAAGCCCACCTCTACCTTCCTCACCCTATGGTGGTTAGTTCCGTTTGACAGAAATACGTCCAATTAGAAGGGAGCAACAGTCATCACTCTTTTTTCGGCTGTTGACCTACCTACATGGTGGATGATGCGCTTGGGGTGACGTCATGAGCCAAACAAGTTTCCCGAACTTCTGCTTGTTTGCAAAACGAAACTGCCAACACGTTTTCAAACATCAACCATGTAGGTAAGTCAACAGTTAAGTGTTGAAGTCCCGAAAGTAAAAGCTTCCACCATAGCGGAGTTACGAGTAGAGGGTCTCTTGTCTCTGTGAAATCTCCATGTTTTATATTTGCACTTTATCTTGTAAGAAGGAACTAGAGTGTCTATAGGGAGAGCATGGACGGGTCGGAAATTTTGAGTTTAGGCCATGGAGCTTTTAGGGCCATAAATGGCAGCCAACCTATGAATTCAAATCATTCAGAGTGATTCATTATTATAATTGGACGTAATTCTGCTACACGGAACCAATCGGCATAAGGGGAAGAAGGGGGAGGGNGGGGGGGGGGGGGGCTGTGTTGGATTGGCGAGGACTGCGGACCGCTGAGCTCACTCCGTCCTATTCTCGCAATGCCTTTTCATGCCGCTTCCTTCCGTTTGATAAAACACACAATCCGGGATTCTAAATTCCTGAAAATGAATTGAAATTGGCGCTCAACTCCGTTCAACAGAAATACGTCCAATGGCTGCAACTCATCGTTACATATTACAAAAAAATTTCGTCAACCTTCTGTTATAATCGATCTCACTTCTTCTTTTTGTGGGGAATTATTTTAGCTGCGGACGTTACAGCCCATGCCTGAAACTGTGCGTAAGTGAGTCTATTTATTAGGAAACAATTCCATTTTTTGTAGCACTAGATAATTAGCATTAATCTCTTGCGCGCTGCAAATTTTCGTTGAAAAGTATCGCGTATACATTTCAAGATACACGCTAAAAAAGGCCGTTGCGGACGTCACAAGAAAGCGTTAAACGTTAGTTCTAACTTTGAGACTTGCACGCCGCTTCGTACAATAGAGTGAGAGTGGGAAAAAACATACACAAAAGTTTTCAACTTTGAAAGCTTCATTTTTTCGTTAATTTGAAACGTGGAGCTTTCAAAATGGTATGGGTTGTTTTTACGTTGAATTTACTTTAAGTGGCGCTCAATAAAATTTCTAATGTGACGAAATATTCATCAAAATTTGCAGTTCCAGTCAAACATTTTATGTGCGACCTCTCCGATTTGCTAGTTCCACTGTGCGCTAGGGCTGGGTTACACTACCGCCATCTCTCGGTCGCCTGAGGAACGAGAAGGCGGAGATGCACGATAAGTTGTATTCTGAAAACTGAAGGCGTTTTTTGATCGGTACTATTCGCACGGGCTCACTGCTCCCGACAACACCTAGCAGAATATCCGATAAATAGGTGGCATTTTTGCTGAAAAGGCCTTAAATGTCTTTTCGGAATCAGGAAGTCAGGAACCTTTTACCGTCGACTCATCACCGCATTCAGAACTACCATCTTGTTGAGCATATTTTTCGCCTTATCTTTCCTTTGTTAAGTGTATCTTTTCCTCGATAAATACCTGGTCACACGGCGAAAAATATTATGAATTGACCCGGCACCACGAATGTTTTTTGAGATAGTTAGAATTTCCTTCACGTCAAAGGTATATCAATAAACTCGAGGAGAATTTCAGTCCTCATGAGAAGAATTTCAGCGTTGGAAATATTCATTCGGCGCTTCTTTTGATTCAAAACGGAGATTTTCTTTGTGCTCTAGCTCTCGGAAGGTGATGATGTTTTTATTTCTTTGAATATAATACTCTGTAGTTTGAAGATACAGAAACTTAACTTTTAGAAAAACAAAAACCTCAAAACGATTATCATGAGTTCAGTTTTTCTGATTGTACACATAATTGTGTCCAGTCACTGGGAGATGCCCGAACGATTTCAGGTATTACAATGGAAAGTACAATTTATTCTGAAAGTAATTTTATCTTTTAAGTTTCTTCTTCTGTTACATTTTACAAACATTAAAGCATCGGCAAGTAGAGCGTACGGTTTTTTGGTAATAAAATAAACGAATAACAGTGAAAAAGATTATACTGAGTGTTGAACTCAGTCAACCAATGACATCGTTCCATTTTAGTCTATTTGAACGACAAACAAATCTCTCAAAAACAGTATTGTAAACAGGCTCCAAGATTTCAGCAAAAAAACTGGGGCCGAAGTTTGTCGGTCCTTCCACACATAAGTGCGGTGCAACATCTATCGATGAGTCCAAACCGTACCACCGGCCAATCAGAAGCGCTGAGCTGGACTTCAATGCAGTCGAGACTCGCCCTAAGTATATTTAAGTGGAATAAAAGGACCAACAAAATTTGGCCCCCGGGAAAGTTCTGACAAAACTCCCCATCCTTTTAACACAATGAGTTCATTTTTCCCGGAACAGCCTGAAGCTACAAATAACAAATGGCAATCTAACCGTTTTTAAATGCCTTTTGAAGATGCATGTCTAAATCCGCAGAAATCTTTTTGTGGGGAAAATTGTGTTTTTATGTAGAGAAACCATGGCATGAGTTTGAAATGGACGTGTTTCTGCCAAACAGAACTACACTGGAAAAAAAAAACACATTGGATCTAGAGTCCAGATTCATAAAAACATCGACAAGAAAAAATACTCTTGATTCAATCGGATTTTTGCTTAAATGAAGAACCCAGCCTCTTAATTTGAGCGGATTTCCTTTTGATTTAAGCAAAAATCTGATTGGATCAAGAGTATCTTTTCTTGTCAATGTCTTCTAGAGTTTGGACTCTAGATACGATCTGTTTTTTTTTTCCCAGTGTATGTGCATTAGGACATGAGCCTTAAGACCCATAAGAATATATGCATAACAGGGCTCACGTCATAATGCACATAGTTCCGTTTGGCAGAAATACGTCCAAATGAACTACGAAGCCCCCAGAGAGGAGTTCGCCCCCTCGAGAATTCAGTGGCGTATAGATATCGGTATCAAAGCGTTTCGCAGGCGCATATCAAGGCGATTCAATCGTACTCATGTCAGAATGTTCTCGCTCGGTCTCACAATAAATTCGCGTTAAAGTTATTCTGTCCGAGAGTGAATATGCATAATCAGGCGCATTTTGAATTATTTTCAGAAGGTATGAGTCTTCGAGATCCTTGAGATTTTGTGCACGGAAACACATTTCTTCCTATATATTTTACGTAAGCAAGTAAGCGTGCATTATTAATGAAATTAAGTGTATTAATTTTTACTCACGGTGATCGAAGAATTCAAAAGCGCATCATGCCCCGCAATTCAAAACCGACTCAAAAGAGACTCAAAACAGACTCTCGAGAGCAATCTTTAGTTAAATAATTGAATTTTATAATATTTTTAGTGTTGTAACGTGTAGCGGCTCCTTCAGAAACGTCTTTTGATCCACATATTTGATTATCCGTTATTATCAAATTGTAATCATTGCAGGGTGTTAGTCGGGCCCAGTCAGTTGTGTTTTCCAAAAAGGGTGTTTTCAAGTCGTACAGGTCAGATGAAGTTACCAACGTAGAGAAGAGAATTATTAGGCAACGTGATCAGACGCTTGGTTATGGTTGTTGCTGCCTGCAAGTATTTCCTAAAACTTAGGAATCTCCCAAGTTTTCAAGGGTCCTCCTGACTGTTTTAAGCTTCAGGCGTCATGCATTATGCGTTATGTTCATGATTTCATGTTATTTTTCAAAATTTTGATTGCAGAATTGACTGTAGAACACTGGAAACAAAAAACACATCGGATCTAGAGTCCAAACTCTTAAAAACATTGACAAGAAAAAATACTCTTGATTCAATCAAATTTAAGCTTAAATCAAAAGGAAATCCTCTCAAATTAAGAGGCTTGGTTCTTGATTTAAGCAAAAGTCCGATTGAATCATGAGTATTTTTTCTTGTCGATGTTTTTAAGAGTCTGGACTCTAGATCCAATGTGTTTTTTTTTCCAGTGAAGTAACGATCAATCTGAAAATGAGCAGCTTATGAAGTCAAATTTTCACGTGGCAGTTTTTCGAAATACATAAAAAATTGTGCGATTTCACTCGTGTTACACTTTCCAGTTGAAAAAAGTGCGTATAGTCAATTTTTTAAAGAAAATTGGACTCATAACTGATACTATTTGACAACCTTAAAGATTCGATTTCTCCTGATTAACTGATACCAAACACACCGCGCTAGCTGGATCGTCCGTTTTATGAGGTGATGTGCACTCCCTGAAAGACGCGGTGCGGCGCTCTGGTCTTCGCAGGAACGAAGGAACGGATCTGTCAAGAACTGGTCCGGCCGTCAGTAGATTTTATTATTTTTATTCTCCCTTCAAGGACCACCGGCCGGTTAAAGTCACGTTTTATCTGACGCCTTAACGTAATGTATCAATAAAGGTAGTCCGTAGATCAGAGTTGAGACTGGGCCGCGTCCTGGCTGTGGGTTCAAATCGCGCAATAGAAAAAAAAAATACATTGGATCTAGAGTCCAGGCTGCTCTTGAAAACATTGACAAGAAAAAGGACTCTCGATTTAATCAGATTTAAGCTTAAATCAAAAGGAAATCCGCTCAAATTAAGAGGTTTGGTTCTTGATTTAAGCTTAAATCTGATAGTATCAAGAGTATTTTTTCTTGTCGATGTTTTTAAGAGTCTGGACTCTAGATCCATTGTGTTTTTTTTTCCAGTGCGTGTAAAAATAAGTTTTATCTATCGAGTAGTATCGAGGGAGATTTCAAAGTATTGATAATTTTTCTTAGTCGCCTTTCCTTCCTACTTTCCGGAATATTCTGCTAATAAAGTAGAAAAATGAAGGAAGTTTCCAAGGAAAGTTTTCAAATCAGCGGCGTGGCGTGCTTTGCGATATATCGATTGATCTGCCATATATACCTATGGCAAAGGTTCGATTAACAGGGTGTTCGCAGCGAACGCCCTCATAATCGATTCTTAATAGCATAGCTTCAAATGGGGTAATCGATAGTCGATTATTCACGCCTCCCCACTTTTTCAAATGAAAAAATGAAGTATGACAGGAAGTCTACAACGTTGCAAACGGAGATACGTGGTTTCGTTATTCGGCCATCGCTATTTTGTCTGTACTGCCGTGCTAAGGAAGAACGCCGTATGAACATTCGAGACTTCGCTGAAAAAAAAATTCTCGGTGTATTTACTAAGAAAAGGGTAAAATTACCAAGAATTCAGGGTTCTATTTGATCCCAGTTTTTTCTTGGTAAAATTACCATTTATGGAATTGGTAATTTTACCGAGAAATCTCGGTAAAATTGTTGAACTTTCACGGTAATTTTACAGGACCGTGGTAAAAACGCCAATATTTTTTATCGACTGTGGTAGAATTGCCGAGATAAAATGGCAAAGTTACCGTGAATTGATTACCAATGAAAGTGGTATTCTTACCTGAAAAAAAAAAAAGTAAGAATACCGATTTTTAGGTAAGCGTTCCAGTCTGTCTTGGTAAAATTACCAATCATTGGTAAAAAAAAAATGAGATGTTAAAGGTACCAACGGACATTGGTAAAACGCCGAAAATTTTTTTTCAGTGTTGCCAAATTTATTCTTTGAAAATATTTCTTTTTGAAGAAAGTTACGTATATTTTTCCTCGAAATTTTCAGACTTTTTAGATCAAACTACGAACTAAATCCTGAGGATAAATACTCACGGATTTTCCTGAAAATTCGTAATTTGTCGAGGGAAATTTGGCAACGCCCGATGGCTTATACGGCGTTCTTCCTCAGCACCGCAGTGTAGTGGCTTTTCAACTTCGAGCAGTGAACACCCACGCAAAATCGCCGAGAAAACAAATGAACCAATTTAATTACGTCGGGCGATCCGAAGTATTTTCAGAATGCGTGCGTGAGGAGAAAGGGTTCTGGTGGGCAGGGGCCCGAGGCAGTCTGGCCGCCGCCGTGGGAGCGGGGGGCGACGAGCGACTCCCGGTGAAGGGGGAGCCCCAGGGGCAGGGGGGGGGGGGGGCACAAGTAGTCGGTCGTGCAAATGAAAAACACTCCATCTTTGGAATAAAGTCGGTGAAATTAGCGGCGTGTGCATTGTAGTCTGGGCCGGAGTCGAAGTCGAGAGCGGGTTGGTCCAGCGGCATCGGAAGAGTGGAGAGTTGGGACTTCTAAATACGCTCATTAAGCGCGAGGAGGTGAAGAAAAAATTAATGGGATCATTAATACGGTGGCGGTGTTCGAGTCGGACGGGAGTTCTGCCGTGCTAAGGAAGAACGCCGTATGAACATTTGAGAGTTGCAAAATTTCCTTCGATAAAATATTTATTCATGAGGAAAATTATGAATATTTTTCCTTGGAATTTTCAGACGTTTTAGATCAAAATAGAAACAATATTCTCCAAAAAATTGGAAGAAGAACATTCATAAGTTTACCTGGGGATTCGTGATTTATCGAAGAAAATTTGGCAACGCCTGATGATCATTAGTCTTTTTTCCATAGCACGGCGGAACTCTGCCGTGCTAAGGAGAAACGCCGTATGAACCTTCAGGCGTCGCCAAATCTACTTTGATAAAACACGAATTTCCTGGTAAACTTATGAATATTTTTCTTCCAATTTTTTGGAGGATATTGTTTTTATTTTGATCTAAAGTTTCTGAAAATTTCAAGGAAAATTATCCATAATTTTCCTCGTAAATAAATATTTATCGAAGGAAATTTGGCAACTCTCAAATGTTCGTACGGCGTTCTTCCGTAGCACGGCAGAGTTGTGGATTGTGGACGTTCGGCGGGGATTCCGCTGCAACCCGCACCGCAACGGGGCTGGGTGCAGTGACGCACAGTGGACCGAGTCAATGGGGGAGGTCGGACAACATTTTGAAACTTTAAAAGCTTATACAGTAAAAGGTCGTTAAGACGAAAAATGAAGGGACCGAAAAAAATTTCGTCATAAGCGGCTTTTCGTCTTAACCGTTCTCCGCTTAAGACGAAATTTTTCGGCATAAGCGGCAACTGCGCTTAAGACGAACTTTTTCGGCACATAAAATGACGTGGACGATACAGTTTTCAACAGCCTCCAAAATTTGGAAGCAGTTTAAAAATCCGGACAGCTTTCAAATTCTACACAAACTAAAATTAAAGATTATTTTAAGTGAATGACTTTTTGAAAGATTATTATCTATCAATTTTAAATTTTTAAATTTTATACAATACAAAATCCAAATTTTTAATATTTTTAAAATTCGCAAATCGGTTTATCGTCAACTGTCGATTGCATCTCAGTAATCCGTAAAATTAAAACTTTGAGGTTTTAAAAGTGGTTACATTGGTTTCCTCGAGAAATTTTTGTCTCGATGTACCCCTTAAAATTTAAAATGTGACGAAATGAACATCAAAATTTCCAGTTTTAGTCAAATATTTCATGTCCGCCCTCTTTCATTGACTCGATCCACTGTGCGACAGGGCGGTTCGAGGTTGCTCGCCAGTGAAAATGGAAAGGAAACGTTCCAAATTACACAGCGTCGTAGGAATCGCGCTTTGTATGCAGAACTGCGATGAAAAGGATGTGTTTTTCGTAGAATCGCGGTAAAATTCACTAGGTTTTCGCAAAATTACGACAATCATTCATTTTTTAGAAATTTCTGAGAAAACAACAGGGGTTATAAAAAGGGGGAGGGGGTGGTCTCGATTTGAAATATGGGAAGGCTAAGAACTCTCAGCATCCTTTCTGGAGGGTGCCGTTTAATGAATAAATTAAAGCGGGGAAAATATTGGCGCGAGGTTACAGATTCGGTACTTTGCGAAAATTAAAAATTTTAAAAAAATAAAATAAATACAAATGTTCTCACCATCATTTTAAATGACAATAATCCAAGTAGAGTGTACAAACATTTCAAAATCATGAGTTGAAAGACGCAGACTACGTGAATTTGAATAAAACATCCAAACATAATAGTGCACAGTGCGTAACGAGTAGTAGCGCCTACAAGAGTGCATGGATACTTCACACTTTGCGCGTTCACGCAGGGATACTTCAAGCATTGCGCGCCGTCCGCATCGTAGAGTACGCGCAATTCGCAATGCGTGAAGTATATTTCTGCAGTCTTGCAAGCGCTAGCACGCGTTTCGCGCTGGTTGTTGCCTTTTGGCTCTAATATTCAAGGGACGGGGCACATTGAGAACGATTCACGCTGCTACGGCCTGATTCAGGACGCCAGGAGTGACTGTAGACTTTGTAAGACCAAGAACACCGTATGAGCCTTCAGACGCTCGTATATTTCCCACGGTAAATAACAACACATCTGGGAAAATTGAGTTTAATTTTTCTTCAAAATTTTCCGGCATTTTTGTTCGCATTTAGATCTAAAAGATCTTAAAGTTTCAACGAAAATTATGCATAGCTTTCTTAAAAAATACGTATTTTATCCGGAGAAATTTGGCAACTCTTTTATGTGCACACGGCGTTCTTCCTTAGCACGGCAGTAAACGTCTCTGCTAAATATCCAAACAGATTGATTCCTTCAGGAATGTACACAATACGCTTGGGATCTTACTAGCGAGATGGATAGCTTCTCTAAATATTGATTTCCGAAGCTTTCGGTCCGGGTAACCGGAGTTTTAGGTCAGAGGAACCAAATTTCGGTCGAGGTAACCATTTTATATATCTTTTTTCAGGTACTCTAGGATTCTGAGTATCGAAATCTTTAGTTCTCTGACTCAAAATTCGGTTTCACCTAGATCAAACCTTTAAAGTTCCCCGAACCAAAGAAAGTGTAATCCACAGAATCGAGGTTTTATCTCTCTTTTTTCAGTGACGTGCACGATTTAATTGAATTTTCTAATAGAAAATTGTATGGCATTCTTTGAACTTTTTCAACCGTGTAGGCTACGATACGCTCAGAAATAGTGAAAAAATTAATAAAAAATTATGAATATATTATCCTAAGTCGAGTTTTAAAGTTTCGATTAAAATCTTAGATTTATCAATACGGGTTACAACACGCTCAGCTCCTGAAATTTAAGTGAAAGTTCATGAAATTAATAAAAAATTCGTGCTCTTTGAGCAGTAGGTGGTGTGAGACAAAGGTGAAAACATTGTCTTCGGCTCTTTTCATAAGTGAAAAAAGAAGGGAGGAAAACGTGGGATCGCTTTTCATGTGATTTCCTCTTGATTAGCCACGTGGGAAACATAATCGGTCAATGGTACACGGCAATAGGTAATTGCAATCCTGTGCGAACCAGTAAACATCCGTATAATTACCGCAATTACTAATTGTCAGGATTGAACTGTTCAGAGGAAATGTGAAGTCCAACGGCAATAGTGCACTTGAGCTCACTGTCCGATCTTCTTTATACTTTGCAGTCATCGTAGCACAATGTTGTCAAATATATGTATTTAAACATACAAGCAATTAGCCACGTCTACTAACTCTGCCGTGCTAAGGAAAAACGCCTTATGAAACCTCAGGCGTTGCCAAATGTCCTTCGATATAATACGAATTTCCTGATGAACTTGTGAATATTTTCCTTCCAATTTTTCAAATGATTTTGTTCCCAATCTCACCTTAAGTTCCTGAAAATTTCAAGGAAACATCTTCATAACATTCCCCTAAAAATTACATTTTATCGAAGGAAATTTGGCAACTTTCGAATGTTTATACGGCGTTCTTTCTTTAGCACGGCAAAACTAACGTCAGCCGCGACGTCTTTTATTTTCCTAAACTATAACTGATCAGCCAACCACTTCCAAAATCTAGCCAAACGAATAGCAAGAATAGATGATTAGTCAATATAGCCGACAGCGCATTACAAACTAGCGTTTTTAAGAATTAAAACTTTGAAACTGAGCGAAATCAAAGTTTTATAGAGCTTTTATGATTTTTTATCAGTGTAAATGGTAGAAATGCGAAAAGTAGTACCACTGGATAATTCGAGTTCATAAGTTGGCTCCCCTTTTGGGCCCCAAGACATGACCTGATCAAACCAAACCTCCAAATTTTCGAGTTATCCATCTTCTCCCTATAAAGGTTCTCTAATACCCGGGTCAAAGGACCTAGTTACACCCCATATATTTCAGCCATGTACTGAAAGTTCTTACATCGACGAAGACATTCCGTCTGGCCAAGACGACGACGTGGATGACCTTCCCATCGCGTTCGGGGATAAATGAACCGGATCGTTGTATCGGAATCCGCAAAAAACCAGGAATTGAAAGTTAACCGCGGAGCGCACCCGGGTGGGCAGGGGGGTGGAGAGTAGGATAGTGGCAGGGGTAGCGAGAAGATGCCGGGGATAAACGGGGACGGATACTGCGTACATGGAGAGCTGTCGATTCAAGAAAAAACGACGTCAGAACAATCCTACGCGGCCACATTTCTGCCGATATAACCAAAATTTTTTTCCAATAAGTTGTGTGCACGCCCTTCCTTACTGCCGTGCTAAGGAAAAACGCCGTATGAAAATTCGAGAGTTGCCAAATTTCCCTCGATAAAATTTTTATTTTTGAGGAAAACTGTTAATATTTTTCCTCGATATTTTCAGGAATTAAAGGTGAAAACAAAATTTATTATAAAACTGGAGGAAAAATATTTATAAACTCCCAAACTATTCGTATTTTGTCCATGGAAATTTGGCAACGCCCGAAGGCTCACACGGCGTTTTCTCGTGCCATTTTTTTTTCATCAATTAATATATTTGCACATGAATATATACAATAAATACAATGAAAATTTCTTAATCTACTCTATTTAATGTACAGCGACTACTGCTATCAAGAGCTAGCTGCCAATAGACATTTGATTGATTTATTCGGCTTATCATTAATTGAAAGTCATTTCTCCCTTAGCATGGCAGCTTAGGTTTCATACATTAATTGTATTTTCGACGATTCAATTCAGCGCATCTCAACTCTTTTAAGAAAAACATCGAAAATTCCTCTTAAAAGTGAATATTTTGAAGGGGGACTCTGGCAACCTCGGTGTGCTCATACGGGGTTTTTCACCGAGAAGAGTGAGGACGAATTACTAGCGGATGAGAATGGACAAAATAGAAGAGTCGGGGCGGCTAATCTCGGTTGTGCGTTCGCAGGTGCGGCCTCGACACAGTCCTTTGCTTAGGCGAAACCGCTTAAATCCCCATGGTATACGCGAGTAGATGCGCGCTTTTTGTTCGGGGCTGTCAGGGGCTGGGGCAGAAGTTCTTGGAGTACTCGGTATCGCGGTTTCTTATGGGCATGACAAGTTCGAGTTAGCGCACAAGCTTCGAGCCCCTTTCTCTCGCCCACCCCGCCTCGCCGTTCCCTCTTATCCCCGACCTCAACCCATTGTTGCCATGATATCGAACACGATCAGGGACAATACGTTGCGGAGACCGCGGACTCCTGGTTCAAGGCATGTTACAGGGTGTTGGAAAAGTAAGGTTACGATAATTGGAACTAATGAACAAAGCTACATTACAAAAGAAGACACAGGGGAAATAGAGGGATCCTACAGGTGGAAGTAGGTAGGTAATGGGGATGTTGCGTGTGTGAGGAATTTGCGATCTGACCAATGATTCCTATGTAAAAGTGTGTGAGAAACACGACGGTGCCACTGGTTTTCTCTGAAATCAACTCCCAAGCTCATAAAAAGCTCTCAAGTTGAGGCCAAAATGGAGGGGATATCCCACGCTATCCTGAGAGTCCACCTCTACATCAAGACAAACTATCCATGCAAAGATAGGGAGCAAATACATCAGCAGGGTTTACACTGATTCCTACCTTGGTCAGTTGCATGCTCATTTTCTCGTCTTAATTTTTACATTTTTTAGCCTCTGTTTCAGTTGAGAATGGGCATGTAATTGGCCTGAAACGTCCTGGTTGTTTTATGTCTCCTCTAGCCTCGTATACCCATTTGTTTTTTGTATTTTAGTGTGTTTTTATTGTTGCCTGTCAATGTATTTGCTCCCTATCTTTGCATGGAGAGTTTGTCTTGATGTAGACGTGGACTCTCAGGATAGCGTGGGATATCCCCTCCATTTTGGCCTCAATTTGAGAGCTTTTTCTGAGCTTGGAAGTTGATTTCAGAGAAAACCAGTGGCAACATCGTGTTTCTCGCAAACTTTTACATAGGAATCAATAGTCAAATCGCAAATTCCTCACACATGCAACATCTCCATTGGCTAACTATTGGAAACACAAGAGGTACCCTTTAATCAGTCCAGCATTTTCCCCCTTGACAACCATCCGTTTCAACCAATAGGATCACTTCGAGTGTGTAGAATTTAACATGGGATAAATAGCAAAAATACAGATGAAGTCATTTGCTTGATCTAACTCCCAATTGCTCTACATTCAAAAGTGTTGGATTAGATTAGATTAGATTCAAAACCTGGGGGACAAAGCCCAAAACACGGAAGTTCCAAAGGCATTGGAGAAGGCATTGTTTTTCACCATGACCGTCATTTGGACTGGACGAATAGGGAGTTGTCATGTCATGGGATGGTTTACTTTTCTACTCAGCGTTAAATCCTCCAAGGTTTCCCCTGACTCGTCAAAGGTGTTTGACAAGAAAATGCTTTCCATCATTGCAGATGGTTTACTTTTCTATTCTGCATTTAAGTCTCCGAGACCAAGTCTTGTTTGTCAAAAAACTGGCTCAATAATTTGGTCGTGAGTCGTTGTGAAGCAAACCTGAGCGTGAGCTACCAAAATTAACTCTGATACCAGGGACTTGAAAGCAGTTCGGGGTCTCGGTAAAAATTGTCCCATGCATTAAAAAATACGATCGATGAACCGTCTCTCTCGTGCATTCGAAATAAGTTTCAGTGATTATCTTCGTGCTCTTTGTAGGAATCGTAAAAATTCATGGCCCCACCTATTTTTTCCCCCCGAACACTAATAGTAATTTCTTAAATTGAATTTTCTCCGGCAATTTTGTATTTAGACCAATTAGGACGAAGACCCTCTCAACTTTTATGTCTGCATCCATCTTCATCCCGTTAAAAAGCTTTGTCAAATTTTGCTTCCTCAGACAAGTAATCCTAGAAAGAATTTAAGAGCAGCGTCGTGAATTTGCTCAAAACTGTCAAGAATTTTACGACGCACCAATTCCAAAACTGCATGCCGGATTGTTGGGGTGTCGCCTCTTTCAATGAGGATTGCATCAGAAACTAATTTCTAGCCCGGAGCAAGAGATGGCACCTCCGACATAATCGTTAACTTTCGTGTGAATTGAGATGGGTCCTAAAAACTTGTTCATTAAAATTGCAGAGCGCGAAGAAATGACTGAAAACACAATGACAGTGACGTGGGGATGTTGATCTCCTGACCGTTTTACTTGTCTTTTTTATGGGCCTTGTTTTCAATCAAACCTGAAATCATGCTTAATTTAACGTATTTAAATCAAATGGAACTGTGTCCATTCTGACGTGAATCCTGAGATCCATAAGAATACTTGCACGATTGGGCTGATGTCACAATTTATATAATTAGTTTTGATTTAAATACGTCCAATACTTAGGTATACATGATTTACTTCCATTCGAATAATGTTTTATTAAGGCCAAAGGGCTGCACTCTCTGGATTAGAGATGGACCCTGCACAAACAATGTAAGCATTTTAGTCGAGTATGGCAAAAAGTTAAGTTCGAAGGTCAACCAGTATTTTTCTTCTCTCGCGAATTGATGAGAAACTAGGGGAGCATAAAATAAAATGAAACTCTCCAAATGATGACTGATGCCAGAACGAGCACTTTGCCAGGCGAATTTTTGTACATTGTGTCAGGATTGCTAATCGGAACTGCTCAGCTTGTCACCTTCCGGCCAAAGTATCACAAGCGCCATGCGACGTTTCAAAATTTCCGCCGCCATTTGTTTTTTTTTTTTACAGAGAAATTGTTCAACGAATCCATCCGAAAGTTTCACTGAATTTTCTTTGTGCTGCCGATGAAATTCAGTGAAAATTTCGAACAGATTCAACCAACAATTTCTCTGTAAAAAAAAGAAGATGGCGGCGGAAATTTTGAAACGTCGCATGGCGCTTGTGATACTTAGGCCGTAAGCCACTGAAAAAAAACTCATCGGATCTAGAGTCCAGACTCTTGAAAACATTGACAAGAAAAATGACTCTTGATTCAATCAGATTCAAGCTTAAATCAGAAGGAAATCCGCTCAAATTAAGAGGCTTGGTTCTTAATTCAAGCTTAAATCTGATTGAATCAAGAGTATTTGTTCTTGTCGATGTTTTTAAGAGTCTGGACTCTAGATCCAATGTGTTTTTTTTCCAGTGAGGTGACGAACTGCTGTTCGTGAATCATAAGTAGGCGAGTCTAAGCATTGACTTCCGAAAGAACTTTTTACACCATAGGGGACATAGCCATGCGAAGTCTCTTAAATATATTGTCTCTGTTCTGGATACTGAAGAAGAATACTGGCACAAAAAACTGGGATTGAACTAGCGACGAGGCAGCGTTGCCCAAGTTGTGTGACCTACGTCCTCCATCCTCGTTCTGCGTCCTCCAACTTGGTTCTTCTTAGTCACGGAGCACAAACTCAGCCCGCAGACTTTGCTCCAGACACTGGTCGCCAACCCATGCAGGCGCAGCTTTTCCCCCCTCCAGCAGTAGCAAAAGCAATTCAGTTGTGAACCGATTCCTCAACTAATAGCGTGCATCCTCCACTTGTACGGCGTAGAGTCCCTTTATACCTAGAGTTAAGACAACTCGATTATCAGCTGACTGGCAGCCGGCCTTCGCTGGCCATAGAGTCACAAACGAGTGCACTCAAACGAACGATATTGAGGGATAAGGATCAGGAATCCTGCGATGTCTGTCACACGAAAACAACAACGTCAACAAATTGACCAATTAAAAAGAAAATGAGATTGGTTTGTGAATAATTTCTTATTCTATTTTCATTTTGGACCGATGGAAATAACAATTTACTCTTGATAAACCACAATTAGGTAATATTTTCATTATTCTTGTTCACATTCGAGGCACCGCCATCTTGGTGCACTCGTATCGGCCTCCGTGAGCGAGAACCAATCAGAATTGGATTTTTTTTTAGGCCACTTTCAGCCCAACCCTGGCCCAACCAAAAGTGAGTTGTCTTAACTCTGGGTATAAAGGAACTCTACTCCACTTGTACGGCGATACGTTTTACCCCACGTATCTAAANGGGGGGGGGGGGGGGGGGGGGGGGGGCTGAGCCTTACGTAAGCTTTCCAGCTCATATTTAAAGAAAATGCAAAAATCTATTTTTCGTCAGGTTGATAATAAAATTCAACATGAAATAGAGGAAAGCAGCTTATCACCGATTGCCAACCGATCGCACCAGGGTCCTGTCATTTCTCTTGATACACGCTTCTCCACTCCGTGGGATGATGAGTTGTGGCTTCATCCTTATGTCAACTTGATACTTTTAACTATTCCAAAGATAAAAAAAAATCTTCAATTTTGCAACAAGCATTTTCGTTTATAAAATTAATATCTCCTTCGAACTTATTTTACAAATTTAGTTCCACTAATAAACATTTTGGCCTACAAATTTCATTGTTTTTCTGAAAGCAAATAATGGTTAGATCTGCGATAATTTAAAAAAAGGGGGGGGGG